>OZ005738.1:170319952-170919952 GCA_963930755.1 Eudasyphora cyanicolor | reverse complement strand
AAGGCTTAAAGTTTAGTGAAATATTGATTGCCTAATAACTTCCATACTACTTATCCGAAACCTCTGCAATTCCACACATAGTAATAGTTTATTTGACGCTGTCACCTTGAAAAAAATGGTCGACACCTTGAAAAATTGACAAAGGGACCATTTCGTACAAAAAGTTAACTGCTTATAACATTAATACCAGCGCATATAAATACTTGAAATTTTGTGCAGTGTAATGCTTTTGTAGTACCTACTGTCCGGGAAGAAATTGGTATTATCGCCACGTTCTTTCTGGTACCTCCCAAAAAAAATGGAGCAATCATACCAATATTTACAATTGTATTATACATAGTTTTATTATTTTATCGCATAATTTAAAAAGTTGTAGCTAATTTAGTAAAACTACCAACCCCATAAGATATAAAAAATAACAAATGTAACATAACATTATGTTAATAACATCACATTATCATAATACACACTACTAAACCGAATATTCTATGTTTGTAAACTTGCTTAATAAGCTACAACTTTTTAAATTATACATCGATTTTTCTCGGTATGATCTCATTTTATTCATGACCGATCAGGCTTTACGATAATATAATAAAAATAGAATAATTTTGCTTTTTTCGTTGTACTTATGAGGTTTTATTTAAAAAAATATTTAAACTTTATTTAAAGTGGTAATTTTTTGCAATACTTTGTAACACATTGTTTAAAACGCTTAATCTCGGAAATCTTTCCTGTACCAATTACGGTAAATTGTTATCCAGTTATGCCAAAATATGTAGATACGTATTTCACCCTCTATTTTTTGGGGTCTCATCTTTATTTAGATAGACAAACAAGGCCCGTCGCACTAATATGTAGACCTCAAAAATAAAAATACGGGTTTGGAAAAAATGTCAAACCAAGTTTTAATTTTGCAAAAAGAATCGCCAAAAAATATTTTTGCGAATTTTTTTTATTTACTTAACAAGATTGAAGAAAAAGCTAGGGAACACTTTTTGGCAAAATTTTATAAATACAATAGTTAATAAGTCGTAGGGATGGGAAAATTTTCTAAATTAAACTCCCTCCAACTCGGACAGTCCTTAACCGATCTTGTTGAAATTTTGTGTCATAACTATTATCCAATAGGACCGAACTTACTGGTAGCATCATCCCGAACAGAAAACATCGTTTTAAAAATTGACTCATTTGACATGAAATCCCCCATTTACATTAATGTTATATAAAATCTTACAATATTGTAATAACTTAATTTAGATCTTATGTTTTAATTTAATAACTGAATTATTCCAAATTTTTATTTATTAAATTTTACTTTTCTTTCTTTTCAGGTAAGTGTTCAAAAATAATTTGTATTTGAAAGTGCGTACACTAAAGGTAATTAATTAAACATCTGTGTTACACCTTAAAACATTTTATGGTAGTGGCAACAACGCTTACAGCGTTCCGGTTCCGTTGCTCTCTATCAGCGGCTTTGTTTTTTCTTCTTAATTAACATAGTGATGAGCGAATGAGAAGAGGCACATTAGCATGTATGCGTACGATTGTAGTGAGAGAACACATCGTAGTTGTTTTACTATTTCTCTATTTACATTAAGCTGGGTAAGTATTATCAAACATGAAACATGTAATTGTTTTGAGAGAGACTTTTATCTACCCCTATAGCGAATGAATGTTCCCTCAAAAAGTGTTCACTTTCCACCAAATTCCAATCGGCAATTTTGTTCCTTAAAAAATAATTCCATTGTTGGAAAAAAATCCCCCCATTTGTGAATGATTATTTTGTGTGGAATTTTATATATAATAAAAAGTTGGTATAATATATCTGTGGTTTTCTGGAATAACAGCACTGAATGTTCATATTTTAGAGTTGGAAAAAGTCACAAAAAAATTTACAGCCTAGGAGTGTCATATATGGATCGATTGATAATGATTGGCTGAACATATTTATGCTAAAATCCGGAAATGGAAATTTCCTGACATTGGTTGTTATTCCAGAAAACCACAAATATGTGGATACATATGTATACATACATATATTCTTCTATGAACCACAACCTGCTTCCACTTTGCAAATAGTCTTGTTCCATTAGCAAGGTCTGGGATGTGTCCCATCCCCATCAATGTATCGTATCCTCATTTTAATATCGCAAATCTTTGAAACGTAGATTTGATTAAGTCAGGAGAATTTAAAATAAAACAAAAAAACAGTATTCAACGGCTAAAGTCGAGCAGAGCCGGCTATATGATACCCTACACGAACAAAAAGATTTAAAATCTGATTATATTTATAAAAATTTGCTATACGAGTATTTCAAATTCAGCAGTGTTCGTCCATTAGTCAAGAAATTGCATTCTTCAAAATGATGGGATGAAAAGTATCGATTTGCGGCACTTAGAAGCCAAGAATGCGGTATACATTTAAATGCACAAATGTGCTCTTATCCGACACACAAACCTGAATTTTGTGCTCTCAAAGAAGATTTGACAATTATTTTCGCATTTATTACACTGTGCTCCAAATGGACATTTTTAAAATTTAACAGTAATGAGATCATATGAATATTCCTATTTCGACCATGCTGAATCCCGTGGTGGAAACCGTTCTTCTAGGCTAGCTCTTGTTTTCGAGATATTCCACCAAAAATTTATGGGAAATCAGAGAGGTTAGTTATTTCGGTGGTGATTTCGAAGTGGAAGACTTCGACTTTCAAAGAAAAATATAAAGGGAACCCTTGGAGAATTATTTCTCTCAAAACTGTCGTCCGCGCTTCTCACTCTCTTAACCTTAAAAAATTATAATAAAATTACAATATGTTATAGTATGTCGGAAGTCAACAATTTTTCTCTTTTGTGCGGATAAGGACAAACTGCACTTAAGTGCAATGCAGCTAAGCGAAACTTACTGTATATGGGTCTATATTGCTATAAATCATAGCCGATTTTATTAACATTGATTTAAAGGGCTTAACAAATTTCATAAACATCGAAATGATAAATGTCGCTTCAATAGAGCTTAGATATAAATTTTTAATTATAAAGGGTGGTTAAATTTTAAGGGCCGATATTGATTTTGAATAAAACACAAATTATTTAGGAAATTATTGTCATTTCTTTTTATTATGATAATATTGGTATGCTTCAATTATGTATGGAACAAAATATAGGCCAAATGGCCGCCGCGACCTCGGCGGCACACCTCCATCCGATGGTCCAAATGGTCGATGACGCTGAGACATAATTGACGTTCTCTGCCGTTAATGTGCCGAATTATCTCATCCTTTAACACTTGAATTGTTGCTGGCTTATCGACGTACACGTTTTCTTTCAAATAACCCCAAAGAAAGAAGTCCAACTGCGTCAAATCACATGATCTTGGCGGCCAATTGACATCGGCACGACGTGAGTTAACACGGACATTGAATTTGTTGCGCAAAAGAGCCATTGTTTCGTTAGGTGTGTGGCAAGTGGCACCGTCCTGTTGAAACTGCATATTGTCCACATCCAAATCTTCCAGTTCGGGCCATAAAAAGTTCGTTATCATTTCACGATAACGAACACCATTCACAGTAACTGCCTGACCGGCCTCATTTCGAAAAAGTATGTCCCGATGGCGTCGCCAGCCCATAAGCCGCACCAAACGAACTGGGCGAGCATGCACATGCGTTTTCACATCTCCTACTGACCCGGTTTTGCTGAAATTTGCGCACAATTCTCCCGACCAGAAAAACATCACGAAGTGCACGAAATGCATTTTGATTTGAACGCCCATTTTCGTAAAAGGCTTAAAAAACTTTAACGCGTTGCTCGATTGTGTATCTTTCCATGGTTCAAATTGAGTTAGTCTGAAATTGAGAAATATCAAATGAAATGCAGAAAAAAACTTGACGTTTAGGTGTGGTTCACATTCAACATCGGCCCTTACAATATAACCTCCCATACAGGGTGTTCCAATTAAACGCGCGATGTTAATTGTAAATAAAACAAATAGTTTTCAGAGAATTATCTTAATATTATTATTATGATAGAAGGTGCTATGACAATTATGTGTGAAGGAAAATATTGGCCAAATGCTCGGCACGGCTCGCCAAGTGTGACTGGCAATTAAAATCGTGCAATATGGTCCAACCATTTCCAACCTTTCATATTAAAGATTTCATGTCAAATGAGTAAATTTTTAAAAGCGATGTCCTCTGATCGGCTTGACGCTTGCACCTAGTTTAGTCCTATTGAATAGTAGTTATGACACAAAATTTCAACGAGATCGGTTAATAACTGTCCGAGTTGGAGGGTATCGAATTTTGAAATTTTGGTCAAACAACCCTTTTTTCCCATCCGTATAACTAATTACTATTACATTTAGCAAAATTTAAACACAGTGTTTTCAAAAGCTTTGTCTTCAATATTTTTAAGAAAATAAAAGAAAAATTGCAAACATATTTCTATGTGATTTTTTATTGAGAAATTAAGTTTTTTTTATGTTTTTGTAAAAAGACTAATTTTTATTGTTTTTTTGCTCAAAAGAAAGCTTAGGTCATTTCCTTTAATAGATTTGTGTAGATAGAAACCTTTAAAAAATTTAGGTTAAAACATATATTTAAGCATAACTGGAAAACAATTTTTCGTAAGTGGTTCAGGAAAGCTTTAAATAATCCTAAATTAAGTAGCCTTCTTTTTCTTCTAACATAATTTCCTCATCCAATCAGCGGTTTCGAAGATCTGTTACAGGATATTGCCAATATCTTGGCAAAATTTTCTAAATGCAATAGGTTGTTAGTTATATGTATGGGAAAAAAGGGCATTTCATTTCAAAATTCTACACCCTCCAACTCGGACAGTCCTTAGCCAATCTCGTTGAAATTTTGTGTCATAACTTCTATCCTATAGGACTAAACTTGATGCCAGAGGACATCGCTTTAAAAAATTGACTCTCTTGACATGAAATCCCCCTTATGTATGTGGGGGCTTTATTGAAATCTGCTCCGATTTTAATCATTTTCAACAGGTTTCGTCCTTGATTCGAGACAGTGCTTTGTACAGACGGACGGACAGACATGGTCAGATCAAATCAATATTTGATTATTGAATAGGAGTAATTTCAACCTATTTTTAAAATTCGAACTTTTTGAAATTAAAATAAGCGCGGGCAAATTTTTCTTTGAAATCAAAAAATTTCTTTGGAATTAAAAGAGGCGCGGGCAAATTTTTTGTCACCCACCTTAATACATTCCACATAAAACTATACAACCATTTTCAACATTAAATCAACTCACCACACCGACTATGAGTTTTATCTACGATGACGACACTCCTCACCATGTGGTCGGAAGTCTCTCCCAACAACGAAGGCCCTTTGCCATTACGTCAGCAGCGTGAAACTTTGTGTTGGGGGAGGGTATAGTCATAGCGGTGCTATTGAACAACTAAATAGAGAAGTGAATGACCGATGCGTAATATACAGTATGTCAGTAAAGTGTTTCGACAATCGATTTTTTCGGGGTATTTTTATTTTATTTTAATTTTTTAAATTGCATTATGTAGTCGAAAAGTTAGAAAATAGAATATTATCAAAAACTGTTTATAATGTACCCTAGATTGGAGTATTTTATTATTATTCATGTTCCTAGTTGTAACATAGGGCGGAGTATGGGACTGCCAAAATAGTGTAAAAATACTTTTTTGACGTCAACTTTTGTTAGAAAATTTATTTTTGTTATCATTTTATTGATAGAAAATATAAATTAAAAAAATCGAAAGAAAGTTATTTTAACAATAATACCAAATTTTGTTTTTCTAAAAAAACTGTATCAGAAAGTACATTGTTTGCGATGTAAAAACACTTTCTTGACATACTGTAGGTAGGTATGAACACATATCCTCATACGGTAAGGCAAAAGTATATACATATAGCGCCACCCTAGAGTTTGCTAAGGTGCTAAGTCCATTTTCAGAAATTTTTCATAAGAGAGAATTTTTGTATATGTTACAATTTAAACATTCGAGGTAGATACTCGTATAGATATAGAGCCCAACAAAAATTGGGAAATTTGGAGTCAAGTAGTTCATATGTGTCTTTTGTATTACAGACACATTCTGTTTAGGAAAAAAAGGAATAGATTCCCCAATCAATTCTTACAGTTCCTCATTTTATGTTGGGTAATGGAATAATTTGTATTAATTTAGTGTGCTCTTCTTCTCCGCTTCTTTGGCAATCTATGGACATTTGCGTATCACACCCTACAGACTAACATGTGAACTGAATATTTTAGTTCAATATTCGAAATATTTTTATCTCTTCTTCGCTTTACATTAAAAATCGATTTTTGTCTAAAGTGAACTTGACACTTTTTCATTCTATACCAGCTAGATAATAAAAAATAGCCATATACTGGAAATATTTTGAGAAACATAGTAAATGAACTGACTACATAGCTCCAATTACATATTATATAGAATTTAAACCAATGGCCAAGGTCTTCAATGATGCAAAAAACACAATTTTTATTGTTTTTTTAGCTTCTGAGAAAAGCTAATTATTTAATTATTTCAAAAGGCCCAAGTAAACAATTCAGCACAGAAATGCAAAAGGGCCATTAAAACTAGTTTACAGCCATTTGTCCAAAGGTATACAATTTTTTTTATTTATTTTGGCGTTCTAATTAAAAAAAAACAATATTTTACAAAATGTTAAGAATATATTTTTTTTATTTCAGTGAAGGTACCTTTATTATGTTGGCTATAATTTTGTTTAGGAGAACATCGTCCCCTCAATAAAATAATAGTGTACACGGGGCAAAATCGCCTTTTTTATATGTTTGAATCGAAAGAAAAAATATTTGGAACACAAATTTTTAAATATTATATATTTCTGATCAAATAAATTTTATTTCAAAATCAATAAAATGTATTTGGAACACATTTATTAATATATTACAAGAAATATATTTGCAAACAACTTTTCTCAAATAAAGAATGTATTTATATACAAATAAAATTATTGTTCAGGAATTTCTCCTAACATATTTTTTTTAAGAAGGCTTTTCAAAACATTGCAGTCTTTTCGAATTTCATTTCTTATTGATTTCGAGTTAAACCTTAAATTAAATACATACGTAGCAATAAATTTTGTTTAAAGCACTAATTTTTAATTTATAATTATTCCAAGTCGTCATTTATTGTCAATCCATCAAGCAATGCATCATTTCAATTACAAAGAAATTTTACGAACATTTATTTGTTTTTTTTTTCAAAAATAAATGTTGAATTACTGAAAAGCATAAAACTAGTCTTAATATTAAGGTGTTGCTACATTTTCTGAATATCTAAATATTAATAATTTTTGTATCGTAAATAATAGTCCTAAATAAAAACCAGTAAGGAAAGGCAGAAAGTCGGGCGGGGCCGACTATATAATACCCTACACCTCCCTAACAATGCGATAAGGGTCATTGCCATAATAATTTGGAATAATTGGTAAATGGGTAGAAACATATTATCTAATTCTGAAACGATAATCGCTAAATTAAGCAATATTCGTTACTAAATTGAGAAACATCTTTCTGGAAAATTTTAATGATCGGAAGTAAAATACAACTTCTATAGCGGTTTGATACCAAATCAAGAGGAACAATCAATATAAATCTGAACCGATCTTCCCTGAATACTCATTCATGTAAAAAGACCTCCTTCTGTCGAATTTCGTACTGATCGCATATAAAATACAGTCTCTACAGCGCCTACATGTCAAATCGGGGGTAACGTATATATGGGGGCTATATCTAAATCTGAACCGATTTCTTGCAAATTTAACAGTGTTCATTCATATAATAAGAAACCTCTTTCTGCCATATTTTGCACTGATCGGATATAAAATATAGTTTTTACAGCGCTTACATGTCAAATCGGGGGTAACATATATATGGGGGCTATATCTGAATCTGAACCGATTTTCTCCGAATTTAGCAGTATTCCTTCATGTAATAAGAAATCTCTCTTTGCCGAATTTCGCACTGATCGGATATAAAATAACATTTTTACAGCGCTTATATGTCAAATCGGGGGTAATGTATATATGGGGGCTATATCTAAATCTGAACCGATTTCTTCCAAATTTAACAGAGTTCACTCATGTAATAAGAAACGTTTTCCTGCCGAATTTCATACTGATCGGATATAAAATAAAGTTTTTACAGCGCTTACATGTCAAATCGGGGCTAACATATATATGGGGGCTATATCAAAATCTGAACCGATTTTAACCAAATTCAATAGGGATCGTCCTTGGGCCTAAAAAAAGATATGTGTAAAGTTTCGTCGAGATCGGACCATAATTGCGACCTGTACTTTGATTACAAGAATATATGCACAGACGGACAGACAGACAGACCGACGGACAGACGGACATAGCTAAATCGACTCAGAAAGTGATTCTAAGTCGATCGGTATAATAAACGATGGGTCTATTTCTTCTCCTTTTGGGTGTTACAAACAAATGCACAAAGTTATAATACCCTGTACCACCCTGTAGGGTATAAATATTAGGACGGAAACAAAAATTTGTTTAGAACAACATCGTCCCAAATATATAATATTTGTGTGTGCTTAATATTATATATTTAGAGTGTACCCTAAATATTTATATATTTCAAGTAGAATATGTTTGGGACAATATACTGCAGAAGCGATTTTTTTTCAACGTGTATACATTTTTTTGTAGTTTCGAGAAAATCACCTTTAAAGTTTTTGTGCAATTAGACTTCTGGGAAAATACAGGGTTTTCCAACAAGAGGTCTTATTTTGAATCACCCGGTATTTCGGTAGCTGTCACCTTTGAAGCTTTGATTCTTTGGCATTTGACAAGTAGAAACTAGGCCATTACTAAAAATGGAACGATATACTATTCAGCAAAGCATTGAAATTATTAAAATTCACTACAAAAATGGTGAAAATCTTGCAGTCACAGTTCGCAAAACTAAAGCATTTTTGGGTCGACGTGAAGCAAAAAAATGGAATTTTTCTTTGAATACCAAAATAACACCTCTTGTTGGAAAACCCTTTATATAAAAATGAAAAAATGTTTGTATGTACATATGCTATAGACTCTGAAACCACTGGACCGATTTTATTTTTTTTCTTTTGTTTGAAAGGTTATTTGTCAGAGATGGGGCAAGAGTGCGCGTGGCATTGCTTAAAATCCGAATATCTCAAAAATTGTTGATCCTAGAAGAGCGAAATTTGGAACACATGTTAGTAGAGTTATTTTCTTCGCTTCAATAAAAAAGGGAGGGATCGGATTAGTGTGTGTGGCAAAAGTGGGCGTAGCATTAGTTAAACATTTGTTATCATAGAAACTATTGACCCTAGAAGAACGAGATTTGGATTGTCTGTTGTTGGAGTCAATATTTACTGCTGTCACCAAAAGTGGGCGGGATACAATAAGTGGGCGTGGCATTATATAAAATTCGAATAAATCAGAATGTGTTGATGGTAGGAGAACGAAATTTAGAACACACTTTAGTGGAGTAATTATCTAAATATTCAGCAGAAATTGGCGGGATAGGATTAGTGGGTGTGGCAAAAGTGGGCGTAGCATAAGTTAAGTAATACATGCTTAACTGAAACTATTGCCAGTAGAAGAAAGAAATTTCGATCAATAAACATAACTTCATACAATATTGCATAATTTGTGCATTTTTGTACCACATTTCTGTTATTTTCCTCGCATGGGCGTTAAGTTAACTGTGAGCCCAAAAACACTAATCTATCATTATCAGCAGAAAGGAATAACTTTCGTATAAGTAGAAATAATGACATGTGGACCGCAGGCCAAAAACAACATTACTGCATCCGAAGAGTTGACTAACCACCAACGAAACGTCATGCATTGGTTGATGTTGGATTTCAAGGTCGTTTTCTTTTTCACTTGACTATTCAAAAAATACCTTCCTTCACTTTGAAGGAATTCTTTGATCTTCAGCTCAACTCCACAGTGAGAAAAACCATAAAAGAAAGTTGTATCATTTGTGGTTATCGCGGCTATCAAGTCAAACAATGAGTGCTGTAATTTTGTTCATATGAATCTGGAGGTAGTCTGCGTGATTGGTCCAATGGTGATGGCCCCGCACATCTAAGCCAAATTTTGAAATTGAGATATCTTGCACAAATTGTTACCGAAAGTGCTGTAATTTTGTACATATGTATCTGTTGATAGTCTACGTGAATGGTCCAAAAGGGACGGGATCGGATCAATGGTCGTGGCCCTGCCAATATAAACCAAATGGTCGTGACCCTGCCAATATAAATGAAATTGAGATATCCTGAACAATTTGTAATTTTGTGTATATGCATGTGATGGCAGTCTACGAAATAGGCCAAAAAATGGGCTGGATCGGAAATCTGAAAACTGGGGCATCGAAGTGGACCGGGTCCATCTAGTATATGCATATTTTAGAAGAGAATCGAGAATCGAATTTATTTTCACTTCAATAAGTGGGCAAATAACACTATACAACAAACAATATTTTCTTTGGTGTCCGAGACCGAAAAACTTTTTTGTATACTTTTTTGTATACTATTTTTTAAACCAAAACAAAATATTATTATTTTTTTTTTTTTTCTAAAATTCCAATTTTCTTGGCACGTTCCTTTAGTCAAAGACAATATAATTTAAGAAGACATTCCTTCCTGTAGCGAGTAATTGTCAGTTACGAACGAATAGGAATTTGATTCCAACGAGTGAGGTTTTTCGTGGATTTTCAGACCGTTTTCCCCCAAATTTTTTGTAATTGTCACAATTAAAAAAATAATATTAATCGATAAGTGCAAAAAAGGTTCAATCAATGTTCGCGAAATACTGTTTTTTCGCGTGTGACAGTTCATTCCTATTCGTTCGTAACTGATAGATTTTGACGTTTCGGCCTGAAGGAATGTCTTCTTATATTCTATTTGTCTTTGCCTTTAGTATTTAAAACATATTTTTTGAAGTATACGCTCGAAAAAGCCGGTTTACCATTTAAATTACAGGAAATTGTTAGGGCAAGAAATGCTGAAAAACAATTTAACGTAGTAACAGAACTTTCGTAAATGTTGTTTAAAAAATTTAGAAAAAATTTGATTTTAAATCATTAAATCTCACGTTTCTAGCCTTATTAGTTTAGCTAAAACAACCACTTCAAATTTACCCCCTTAAACAGTCCAAAAATGATTAGAGTTACACAACACCACTTCAAATCCCCAATTTTTCTCACTCACCCACAAACCTATATACATGTGATACTAGGCACCACAGATAATACAACAGCGTATCCAGTTTTGTATTTCGTCATGTTGTTCCCTTGATTGAATAATAGACAGAAGTCTCTTTGATTGAATAGTGGACCAAAGTCTCTGTGATTGAATAGTAGGCCGTAGTATCTGTGATTGAAGGGTAAACTGAATTATCTGTGATTTAACAGTAGACCGAAGTATCAGTGATTGAACGGTAAATTGAAGTCCCTGACCAGTACACCGAAGTCTCTGTGTTAGAACTGCAAACGATGTATCTCAGATTGAACGTCTCTGTGATTTAACGGTAAACCGAAGTATCTTTGATTGAACCATTGACCGAAGTATCTGTGTTGAATCATTAAACCGAGCTCTGAGATTGAACAGACGATCGGAGATTAAACAGTAAACCAAAGTCTCTGTGATTGAAAAGTATACATCTGTGTTTGAACCGTAGACCGAAGTGTCTGTGGCTGAACTGTATACAGAAGTAGCTGTGGTTGAATCGTAGACCGAAGTGTCGCTGTTTGAACTGTAAATCGAAGATTTTGTGAATGAACAGTCGATCGAAGTCACAGCGTTTGAACACTAAAAAGGAGTCTCTGTGATTGATAAGTAAACCGACGCCTCTGCAAGTGAGCATTAGGCCGAAGGGTCTGTGTTTGATTTCTAAACCGAAGATTCTGTGATCGAACAATAGATCGTAGTCCATGCGTTTCAACACTATAAAGATATGATAGACCGAATTTTCTTTAATTGAACAGTATATCTAAGTCTCTGTGTTTGAAAAGTAAACCGAAGTTTCTGTGATTGAACGGTAAACCGAATTATCTGTGATTTAACAGTAGACCGTAGTATCTGTGATTGAACGGTAAACCGAAGTCACTGACCAATACACCGAAGTATCTGTGATTGAACTGTAAACCGAAGTCTCTGAGATTGAACAGTAGACCGAAGTATCTACATATGTTTGATCATTAAACCGAAGTCTCTGATATTGAAGAGTCGATCGGAGTCTCTGTGTTTAAACAGTAAACTGCAGTCTCTGTGAATGAAAAGTAAACATCTACGTTTGAACCGTAGACCGAAGTGTCTGTGATTTAACTGTAAACCTCTCAGTCTCTGTAAGTCTCAGCGTATGAACACTAAAAATAAGTCTCTATGATTGATCAGAAAATCGACGCCTCTGTAGTTGAGCAGTAGACCGAAGTATCTGTGTTTAAAGAGTAAACCGAAGTCTCTGTGTTTGAGCACTAAAAAAGTTTCTGTGATTAAACCGTAACCGTTTGTTTGAACAGTAAAAGATGTTTCTATGTTTAAATAGTAAACCAGTGTCTCTGTATTTGAACACTAAACCGAAGTCTCTGATATTGAAAAGTAAACCTCTGTGTTTCAACTGTCTCTGATATTGAAAAGTAAACCTCTGTGTTTCAACTGTCTCTGATATTGAAAAGTAAACCTCTGTGTTTCAACTGTAGACCGAAGGGTTTATGTTTGAACTGTAAACCGAAGATTCTGTAAAAGAACAGTCGATCGAAATCTCAGCGAAATCCCAGCAGCTCACTTAACATATTTGGCAATGTAATTGATCTCCAAAAATCAGTAAAATACCTTGGCATAATATTAGATAAATATCTAACTTTTAAGGAACACGTTATATATGCATCCGTCAAGGCTATTAAATGTGGTCGAGCCCTGTATCCGCTTTTAAATCGAAAATATAACTAGATACAAAAAACAAGTTACTGCTCTATAAGATATGTATTCGTCCAATTATGACGTATGGATGTCAGGTGTGGTCAAGTAGATGTGCGAAAACTCACATTAAAAAATTGCAAATTATCCAAAACAAAAACTTAAAAATAATTTTTGGGCTACATAGGCGATATCCAACTAGCCTTCTACACCAACGCTACCAGGAGGACATGATTATCAAGTTTATTCATAACTTAACAGAGAATTTTGAATGCCGAAACAGATCATTGAACTATAGATTGCTAAGACTTGTTAATCCAAGAGGGTTGAAACCTATAATAAAATTTTGTTTATATTTGCAATAAATATAAAAATCATATATATTTTATGAAATTTCATAAGGTTTTTCCTATCTTTTCCTATAATAGATTTCAACTTATGAGAAACTGTATATTATTTGAAAGAAAAAACAAGTAAGAAAGTTTCAGTCGGGTAAACCGACTAAGGTATACCCTCACTTTGTGAGTAATGTAATATTGAATATTACTCGAATTATTCTGTCAATTTGTGTGGGAGGTACCAGAAGGGGTTTATCAAATACACCTTTTTTTTTGCTGAACATTAGATACTTTAAATTCATTGCACTGTGCCGACTTATAAGCATTTATGTGCACTGGTATAAACGTTACGAGACATTAAATTGTGGTATGATTTGGGCATTTTGTGTGGGAGGTACAAGGAGGGGCGTGGCAATAACGCCCATCACAGGGCTATAGACACTATAAAAACATTACACTGTACAAAATTTCAAGTATTTTTATACACTGGTTTTAATGTTATAAGCTGTTAACTTTTGGTGCAAAAAGGTACCTTTGTGTGGGAGGTACCAAAAGGGGCGTGGCAACAACACCCATTTTTCCCTAGACTGTAGGCAATATAAAAGCATAATACTGTACAAAATTTCAAGTATTTTTATACACTGTTATTAATGTTATAAGCTGTTAACTTTTGGTGCAAAATGGTGCATTTGTGTGGGAGATACCAAAAGGGACGTGGCGACTTCGCCCATTTTTCTCGAGGTGATAGCGACTAATAAGCTAATACTATGTGTGGAATTTCAAAAGATTCGAATAAGTAGTATAGCAGTTATTAAAGAATCAATATTTCACAACATTTTAACCCTTTGTGGGGGAGGTACTAGAAGGAGTGGACCAATATGGCCCATCTTCGAACTTAGCCGGAGATAGAAAAAAATATTACCACATACCAAATTTGAGGTCAATCGGTTACTCCTTTCGAGAGTTATCGTGCGCACCAGCCAGCAGACAGACAGACAGACAGACAGACGGACGGACATTGCTCATTCGACTTAAAATGACCCAAAACGGATTTCCTCCGAACATACTTGGGGTCTTAGGTCACTCCTTCGACGTGTTACACTTTTTTCCGTAGCAAATGATATATACCCTCGTCACACTAAAGTGAGGGTATAAAAATAACTTACTTGTTGCAATACTTTTAGTTTTATCTCAAACCATGATTAATACATATAAATATTATTAATTGTTATAATGATAGAAGAATTTTAATAATAAAAAAAAAAGTTTCTGTAAAAGAACAGTCGATCGAAGTCTCAGCGTTTGAACACAAAAAAGAAGTATCTGCAGTTGATCAGTAGACCGAAGTATCTGTTTTTAAACAAGTAACCGATATTTCTTTGCGTAAAGAGTAATCCGAAGTCTCTGTGGTTGAATACTAAAAATAAGTCTTTTGTGATTAAAAAGTAAACCGAAGTCTCTGTAATTAAACAGAAGACTAAATAAAGTCTCTGTGATTGAACAGTAAGCTGAAGACTCTGTTATTGCACAATATACCGAAACAGGCTGAAGTCTCTGCATTTGACCGATAAACCTAAGTCTCTGTGATTGAACAGTAAACGTTCATAGTAATGTATTTGCCCGAAGTCGGCTAGCAAAATGTTGGATAATTATGCGCGTTACCACACAATCTGTTTGAGAATTACATTTCATTTAAAAGAAATGAACAAACACTGATATGAAGATAGTCTGGTTACTTGCTTTGTTGTACAGAATGGGCCACTTAAAATTTTAAATTTGAATCGGCTATAAAAAAAAGTACTGATAATTTTTTTAAAATTTCTGGTTTTATTAGAAAGCTTGAACTTTGGAAGACAATATGATTCATATGACTCCCACTTCTGGCTCGGCAGTATCTCATCCGATCAACCCAATTTTTCAGTACATTTTCGATTGTTTCGGGTCGAATCTCTTAAATGGCAACTTCGATTTTATGAAAATAATCCAAATGGCTCAAATCATAAGTCAAAGTATTCGGTAGCCTTTAATAGGCTGCTAGTGACGCCGATCCGTATGTTTGCTCTGAGGGTGTCCCTTAGTGGTTTTGTAACGATGCTCCGTAAGTGTGGAGTAGTATAGGGTATCCCCTAAATATAAAATAACTTATGCATAAAGATTTCTCTTAAAACGAAACAACGTCACCTTACGTACTTACCACTATTGAATTAAAGTCAAAATGTCATCTGTTTTATTTAATTTTCTAAAAGTTTTTTAATGCCGACATAGCGTAGGAAAGTACTAAATTAATATAAACATATTTACTTAAAGTAATTTAAAGTGGTTTACATACACAGAGACAATACTTCAGCAACATTAATTTGCAAATAGTAGATGTTTGATGGATATTAGCAAATCAAAAACAATTATCTATTTAATATATTCTATTTGTTAAATGTTCGATGTCATGTATAAGAGTATTTTACATCTTTGGTAAAAAAATGTATTTTTACTTTTTTTTTTTGTTTATTTTGGTTATAAAAACTTGATTATCGCTTGTAAGTAGACAGATATATTTTTTTAACAGACCATTATTAAAAATATTTTAAAAATATAAATGCTTGCTCAAGAAACGAACTAAAAATGCGGCTAATCCATAAATTGGATTAACCTAAAGTATATCATTTTTAAAAGATACCGGTTAAGTTAGTTTAAAAAATCCGGTCAGCCGATTAAAAAATTCCGATTTGCAATGGTGTAGCTATGCAAAAAAATTCGTTCCTTTATAAAAATAATTTTTTTTCGATGCGTTACCGATTTTTAAAAGAAAAATGCAATTCTGTCAAATTTAAAGGGCTTTACCCACTTCATTCCTTGGGCAATGCAGGATACATGGTTGGATCTCCCGCCTCCGGCAACGTCTTGACCTTAGGTTGATTTTCCTTCATACCTCGATTTGTGTCGGCATTTGGCAGACTGGGATATAATGGTTGTGCAGAGAGCGGCTGTTGCTTCGAGGCACTGGCTCCTTGCTGCGTTAGAGGATGATTTTCTGGCATTTGGGTAACCTGTTCGCTGCGCAATTCTCGATAGAAACTAACTATCGGATACCATAAACAAACTTGAACACCTAGATTGGAGTAGTAAGAGTAAACAGTTAATTGGGGTAATAAGATGGATAAGAAATGCGGTTAGTGTGTGTTAAAAAGAAAATCTTAAAAGTAGATTCGAAGACTAGGGGATTGGACAATCAACCGTAGGCTCAATGATTGCACAGTAAACCGAAGTGTCTGTGATTGAGCAGTAGACCGAAGTCTCTGTAATAAAGCATAAGACGGAAGTCTCTGTTTGAACAGTAAACCGAAGTCTCTGAGATGGAACAGTAGATCGATTGTCTCTGTATTTAAACAATAAACCGATGTCTCTCTGAAACCGAAGTCTCTGTGCTTGAACACAAAAGGGGAGTTTATGTGATTGAACAGTAAACCGAAGTCTCTGTGATTAAGAAGTAGACCGACGTCTCTATGATAAAATAGTAGACCGCAGTCTCTGTTTGAACAGTAAGCCGAGATCTCTGTGTTTTGAAAACTAAAAAGGAGTTTATACGATTGAACAATAAACTGAAGTCTCTGTAATTGAGCAGTACACCGAAGTCTCTATGATTGAAGAGCAGACAAAAGTCTCTGTGATATATAAGTCGACCGAACTCTCTGTGATTGAACGATAAACCGAAGTCTCTATGATTGAACAGCAGATCGAAGTCTGTGTTTAAACTCTAAAAAGGAATTTGTGTGATTGGACAATAAACTGAAGTCTCTGTAATTGAGCAGTACACCGAAGTCTCTATGATTAAATAGTATACCAAAGTCTCCGTTGTTAAAAAGTAGACCGAAGTCTCTATTAGTGACCAATAACACTAAGTATCTGTGTTTTAACAATAAAGCGAAGTCTCTGGAATTTAACAATAAACCTCTCTGTGATTGAATAGTAGACTAAAGTCTCTGTCTTTGGGATGCGGTATGCTCGAAAATAGGGTCGGTTCGGAATTCGATGATATACTTGACTTTCTCAGGTTGGGGTATATTCGTCGTCTTACGAACTATAAAAATATAAAAATTCAGCATATTTTTGTCTTTATTGCAAGTAAATTTTTACTCAAATTTAGGAAAATTTAATTAAATTTGCGCAAATAGAAAAATTAAAATTTTTCTTGGACTTTTTTAGTCCTTGACATTTTTTGCGATTTTTGATCACCTCCTCCATCACTCTCCTCCATTTACATATGTTGGAATCTCTTTAACACTTGCTCTTTGGATTAATACCTTCTTCTTTGTTTTAGGAAATGAAATTGATTATTACACACGAAATGTTCAATATTACATATGTATATGTTTAAAATTTTAACTCCGCTCCGAATGTCATTCGATCCCAGAACCTTCCGTTTTGTGAGCCACATGTTTACCAACTGAGCTACGTAGACACATATATTTTTATGAAAAATTTGTTTTTAAATACAATTACATATCCCCAAATTTTCGAAACAATGTATTTTTATGTACACTTGAATTTGATAAAGGATTGCCATCATTGAATGATAAATAGAGGTGCCTTATACTATATTTATAGGCGACGAAGAAATTTTAGTATGAATAACAGTTTCATATCAATTCCTTAAGAGTTTCGTAGCTCGATGTATAGTGTATCTGGCTCACAATCATAAGGTTGTCTGTTCGACTCTCGTCCCGGGCGTAACAATGTTAAAGTTTCGCCATAAATTTTAGTTTCTGCAAGTAACGATTTGCGCAAAAATAAAAATTGCGAAATGAAAAGGACATTTTTGCGTTTTTGAGACTACAACATAGTCCGAAAATAGTTAATTTTTCATTGATTTTAGCATGTTTTTTTACTAATTTTGAGTTCAAATTCATGGACTCGAAACGAGGATTCATGATTATTTTTAGTTAAAATTTCGTAAAACTCATGCTTTCCATTTTTAGTTCATAATTTCCTTATGTCGATGTTGGGTTCCACCAATTTCAGTTGCTGCAAACGAGAATTGTAGTTGTCTAATATTTCGTTTCGCAGAAACGAATTTTTTCTTTGCGTATACGTGAAAGTAATACTTTCAACATTTGTTTTTTTTTTAAAGTGTATCTACACGGGGGAAAATCGTCATTTTTGATATGTTTGAATTGAAAGAAAATATACTTGGAAACTATTTTTTAAATATTATATATTTGTTAACAAATAAATTTTATTTCAAAATCAAGAAATTTTGTTTGGAACGCATATATTAATATATTAGAACATAATTTATTTGCAAACTGACTTTCATAAATAAATATGTGTTTACACACAAACAAAGTTATTGTTCAAGAAGTTTTCCAGATATATTTTATTTAAAAACGATTTTTAAAACTTTGCTTACTTATTCGAATTATAGTTAGTTTTTTTTTCTACTTTTCGTGATAAACTTTTAGCTAAAAATTTCTTTTAATTTATAAATATTCCAATTCATCACTTTATGTCAATCCATCAATGCAATTTATATTGACGAAAGATTATACGATTTAAGTTTCAATTAAGTTTTACAAAAATATAAAAAAATTGCTCTTTGAACATCTAAAAAACAAAAAACTTGGGTTTATATAAGGGATTGATACATTGCCAAAATATTTAATCTTTGTTTCAGAAAAACTAGATCCAAATAAAAAAATATTAGAATGTGAACATATTTTGGTTTAAAACGATATCCTCCCAAACATATAATATTTGTGGGTGTCAAATATTATATATTTGGAGTGTACCCTAAACATATGTATACTTCAAGCCGAATATGTTTGGGACAATATACTACAGAAGCGATTTTTTCAGCGTGTAGGTTTTATCCAACATATACTAATATAATATGGTTCAAATACTAAAGACAGCTTACAAAAAAATCGGAATTTAAAGAAAAAATGAAATGACTATTTTCAAAATTTATTAAATAAAATTAATTGGCGCAAAAACGGGCAAAATGATTTTGCATAATATGTAAGTTTTCATATTGTAGTTTAATAAAAAATATCGACGTTTTTCCCAATTTTACCCTATTCCCATTTAAAAATCCACATATATTTTAAAAATAGCTAAATTTACCCCCAATTTCAGAATCTCCAGTTAGAGCTAACTCACAGTTAAAAAATAAAAATTTCATACAATTTGACAGCTATAACTGTAGGTTAGCTCTAACTGTAGGATAACCGTAGATTGTGGAATTGGCCGTTAGACATATTTTTGAAAAAAAACTTTTGTTTTTTGGAATCACACCAAAATACCTGAGGTTTAAGGTCCAAAAACAAAATTATTATTTTTTAAGTAGGATAAAAATATATTAACCATTAAAATATGCCAAATTTAAATTTTCACAATTGTTCACGTAAAACTCAAAACTGTTTTGACTTAAAGACGTTGGTGCTGGAAACATAAACATGTGACTTTGACAGTTTCGGTAGTGATGTAGAATTTTATACTTTTAATCCCCTCACCTTAGGACCAAAGCATGTTCGGCGGATATCCGTTTTGGGTCTTCTTAAGTCGAATGAGCAATGTCCGTCCGTCTGTCTGTCTTCTGGCTGGTACACACGATAACTCTCGAAAGGTGTAACCGATTGACTTCAAATTTGGTATGTGGTAATATTTTCTTCTATCTCCGGCTATGTTATTGGTTTTATTGGTCCACTCCTTCTAGTACCTTCCCCACAAAGGGTTAACATTTAGTGAAATATTGAATATTTAATAACTTCTATACTACTTATTTGAATCCTCGGAAATTCTGCACATAGTATTAGTTTACTAGGCACTATTACCTCGAGATGGGCGAGGTACCTTTTGGTACCTCCCACACAAATAGACAATTTTGAACCAAAAGTTAATAGCTTATAACTTTATTGCCAGTGCATACAAAGACTTGAAAGTTTGCACAGTGTAATGGTTTAATAGTACCTACAAAACAGTGAAAAATGGGCGTTATTGGCACGCCCGTTTTGGTACCTTCCACATAAATGGAGCATTTTGTACCAAAAATTACCAGCTTATAACTTTAATACCAGGGCATACAAATGCTTGAAATTTTGTACAGTGTGATTTTATAGTACCTAGAATCCAAAGAAAAGTGGGAGTTATTGGTACGCCCCTTTTGGTACCTCCCACACAAATGGACCTTTTTGTACCAAAAGTTAACAGCTTTTTACTTTAATACCATTACATACATTAAAGTTATTAAATGCAATTAAAATTATTAATAATTTAGTTAAAACTAAAAAATAAATAAGTTTACTAATACTTTTTTGGGACTCAAGGTGAGGGGATTCATCAGTCGCTTTCCCCGACTGTTCTTTCTTACTTGTTAATCCAATAAATACAATTAAAAAAAAAACATATTTAAATTTTTCAACTTATCTCCATTTTTCGGGTTTCTGCCCCTATGACCATATGTATGTTTTGCGGAAATCCGTTTTAGGTAATTTTAAGTCGTTGAAACAATATCCGTCAGACTTATGTACACTATAACTCCTGAAAGGAGTAATCGATTGACTTCAAATTTCGTATGTGGTAAAATTTTCATCCCCGCACCTTAGACAGAGGGTTAGACAGGGGGGTACATTTAAACCTCGTTTTATGCGATTTCAACATTATGCGGTTTTATTTTTTTTCCATTTTTGTAAAATCATTTTTATTCAAACATTTTTATTCAAACATTTTTATTCAAACATTTAATAAAAAAAACGCCGACAAATCTACATGTGTGCTTGTGGAATTTGTTTACAATTTAGGTGAAATTCCCTTATCTATTTTTGTAATGACATTATTGCCTTGAATTCTATAACACTATACGACAAATATACACTTTTTGAAAAATACACGGAATTTATAGTATAGGTTCGATTCTACTAGCAAAGAGTAGTATAACCCTATACTCGGTTTGGCGAAATTGGTGAGCAATTTTTTTTATGGGCCACCAAATTTTCTGAAAATCAGTGGGCGCCTCGAAAAAGGTGTCATCAGCTTTTGTCGAAGAACTAATTCAGACTTGGTGATACCGCTTAACTATATTTGGCAATAATGTACACGGGGGAAAATCGTCATTTTTGATATGTTTCAATTGAAAGAAAATATACTTGGAAACGATTTTTTTAAATATTATATATTTGTTAACAAATAACTTTTATTTGAAAATCAAGAAATTTTGTTTGGAACGCATATATTAATATATTAGAACATAATTTATTTGCAAACTGAAACAAATAAAATATGTATTTACACACAAACAAAGTTATTGTTTAAGAAGTTTTCAAACTCTATAGCTAAAAATGTCTTTTAATTTATAAATATTGAAATTCATCACTTTTTGTCAATCCATTAATGCAATTTATATTTACGAAATATTATACGATTTATGTTTCAATTAAGTTTTACAAATATATTAAATTTATAAAAAAATTGCTCTTTGAACATCTGAAAAACAGAAAACTTGTCTTTCTATTAAGGCATTGTTTCAGAAAAAATAGTTACAAATAAAAAATATTAGAATGTGAACATATTTTGGTTTAAAACAATATCCTCCCAAAACATATAATATTTGTGGGTGTCAAATATTATATATTTGGAGTGTACTCTAAGCATATGTATACTTCAAGCCGAATATGTTTGGGACAATATACTACAGAAGCGATTTTTTTTCAGCGTGTAGCTAAGAAAATGCTGAACAAAGTTTTCTAACATTTTATGCCAAAAAAATCTTTTTCCGGCACTTGTTTTGGAAAAGTGAAGGAAAAAAATATTTTTTTTCACTTTTTTCAGCATAACTTTCAGAGATTTGTAATTTTTCGCTAACAATATTTGGCAAAATTGTAGCCACGGTAAATCTGAACAACTTTTGTGGACATATCAGTGCAATCTGAACGTGTCTAGGCACCCTAACTAGCTAAAAAAGACCACATTGTACCTCAAAAATTTTAATATTTCACTATTTTCTAAAAAAATGGGTTTTTGGTGTAGGGTCTGTTCAGCAACTTTTTAGAAAATATGAAGGTCAATAACCATCTAGCTCCCCCACATAACTGTAATTTTTGGTCCTACTTTAAGAAATCGTAAATAACACCCCTCAAAATGTGGAGGACGGGGGTGAAACGTCCTACAAAAATGTTGGCCATTAAATATTACTATATGGCCATAAATATTACAAATAACAAAAAAGGTCAAAAACCGTTTTCCCCTCCTTTTTGTAATTGCAGAAGATTCGATTAAGTAGAATTGAAGCTAATAGCTAATCAATACTTCACTAAATGTTAACCCTTTGTGGGGGAGGTACTATAAGGAGTGGATTAATATGGCCCATCTTGGAACTTAGTTTGCGATAGAAAAGAATATTACCACATACTCCTTTTGACAGTTATCGTTCGCACCAGTCTGCAGGCGAACGGACATTGCTCAAATGGCTTAGAATGACCCAAAAAGGATTTCCGCAGAACATACTTAGGGTCTTAGGTCACTACTTCGATGTGTTATCAAATGATATATACCCTCATTATACTATACTAAAGTGAACATATAAAAATTCCTCTTTCTAAGCGGCAAGTATTTTCTGTTTTTTATAAATTTCTTCTACCAGTCATTACTCATTGTTACGATGACCCAGAAAAAACCACACTTGTTGCTCAGTGTGCCACAATAATTGTTTTAGGAAAAGAACACAAAATGGATATTTCTAATACATGAATAATACCGTCATTTTTTCTCTGCCATACCAGAAAAAATGCTAAAAATAGTTTTCCTAGAAAAATTTAAATATTGTAAAAAAAGAATATCGCTTTACTTGAAGAGTTGCCTCATTTTCGCAGACAATACATATGTAGGGAAATAAGAAATAGCTCTCAAAGAGGTCTATTTTCACCCCCTGCCACTTCTTATGTTTACAAGTTTTTTCTTCACACCCTTAATTTACAAACAACTTACCTACAGTAACTAAATTTAAAGCCATTGGTCTTTGACTGCGTATTAATCGCATTAAATTCAAAACTATACCCACAGCAATGACACCTATCCAGAAAGCTATAAATTGGTGACGTTTCTAAAATGACATGAAAGAAAATGAACGGAAAATCAATATACTTTTACAAACCATACGTTGTTTGGAACATTTGTTGCATACGCACCTTTTTAATTCCAATAATGAGGAAAACCGAGGCTATAAACATAGCCACAAAGGCAATAGCCGCAATAATGGACTCTGCCAAATCCCAATCTTCAAAAAGAGAGAAAGAACCACATAAAATAATAGAGTTTTAGTTGAAATATAAGTATTTCCGCACCAAAAAAAAAAAAAAAAACATTACAACTAACCCGAAACAAAGAACAAAGTTCCATTGGATTTTTCTCTTTCATTATAATATCTATCGATATCCAATACCAATAGAACGCAGGAAAATATGGTTCCAATGAATGTTAAAATAGCACAACCCCACCCAATAATCGTACACAAGAGGGGGTGGGCCATAATGCGATTTGCTTGAAATTTAAGTGAACAATAATTTAATGTGGGGGCAAAAAAATTTTGCGCGAAAAACCGAAACAACCGAACGACCGTTAAAACGAAAGGAACAAACGCGCAAGGCACGCACCAAAAGCAAACTAAACTCGTTTCGAGTCAGGACAATGACGATTGGGTTGGCAGTCAGCACTTCTGTATGTTTACAAGAGCATGACAGTATAAGAGAGTCAACTATGTGAGAGCAAGGATATGCTCTGCTTATTTATAAGATAATTGGCGATATACAAGTTAGTCTATGGACGACTTGTAGCAATAGACCAATTCAGAGAATTGGTATATCAATAACTCTTCATTGCAAAGTAGTATACTAAGTCAAATTAGATAGTTTCTCAGGAGAGACGCCTCTGAAAGTTTTTTTTTTTTGGAAATTTAAAATTTCTATGTAATCTCTATATACAAGGTGACCCAAAAATAACCGAATGGGTTTGTTTAAGTCCATTATAACTTCTTATTTAAGACATAATTATTATTTTTTTAAATGCAGTATATTAAGGGATAAGATACTTTCCGCGGAATGAAATTGGTCCCCTGGAAAATACACCCCAATATTTTCATGAATATGGACCCCAAGAAATTACAAACCACAGCAATTTTTGGGGCTTAATTTAATTTTTGTCTCCTTTTTATACCCTCACTTTAGTGTGACGAGGATATATATCATTTGCTACGGAAAAAAGTGGAACACGTCGAAGGAGTGACCTAAGACCCCAAGTATGTTCGGAGGAAATCCGTTTTGGGTCATTTTAAGTCGAATGAGCAGTGTCCGTCCGTCTGTCTGTCTGTCTGTGTGTCTGTCTGTCTGCTGGCTGGTGCGCACGATAACTCTCGAAAGGAGTAACCGATTGACCTCAAATTTAGTATGTGGTAATATTTTTTTCTATCTCCGGCTAAATTCGAAGATGGGCCATATTGGTCCACTCCTTCTAGTACCTCCCCCACAAAGGGTTAAAATGTTGTGAAATATTGATTCTTTAATAACTGCTATACTACTTATTCGAATCTTTTGAAATTCCACGCATAGTATTAGCTTATTAGTCGTTATCAACTCGAGAAAAATGGGCGAAGTCGCCATGTCCCTTTTGGTACCTCCCACACAAATGCACCATTTTGCACCAAAAGTTAACAGCTTATAACATTAATAACAGTGTATAAAAATACTTGAAATTTTGTACAGTATTATGCTTTTATATAGCCTACAGTCCAGGGAAAAATGGGTGTTGTTGTCACGCCCCTTTTGGTACCTCCCACACAAAGGTACCTTTTTGCACCAAAAGTTAACAGCTTATAACATTAAAACCAGTGTATAAAAATACTTGAAATTTTTTACAGTGTAATGTTTTTATAGTGTCTATAGCCCTGTGAAAAATGGGCGTTATTTCCACGCCCCTTTTTGTACCTCCCACACAAAATTCCCAAATCATACCACAATTTAATGTCTCATAACGTTTATACCAGTGCACATAAATGCTTATAAGTCGGCACAGTGCAATGAATTTAAAGTATCTAATGTTCAGAAAAAAAAGGTGTATTTGATAAACCCCTTCTGGTACCTCCCACACAAATTGACAGAATAATTCGAGTAATATTCAATATTACATTACTCACAAAGTGAGGGTATACCTTAGTCGGTTTACCCGACTGAAACTTTCTTACTTGTTGGGGGTTTAATTTCATTTTTGTCTTAAACAGAGACCGAATGCCGCACAATGGGATGGCTTCATACATTTTTGTGCAGGAGGAGTAGTCCTAGATCATTAAAAGTTGGCACCGAGCAATATATTGACTAAATTAAGAAAAAACCAGTAAGGAAAGGCAGAAAGTCGGGCGGGGCCGACTATATAATATCCTACACCTCCCTTACAATGCGATAATGGTCATTGCGAAAATAATTTGGAATAATTGGTAAGGAGGCAGGAACATATTATATAATTCTGAGCCGATAATCGCTAAATTAAGCAATATTCGTTCCTAAATTGAGAAACATCTTTCCGGAAAATATTAATGATCGGAAGTAAAGTACAACTTCTATAGCGCGTTGATACCAAATCAGGAGGAACATATATATGGAGGTTATATATAAATCTGAATCGATTTTCCCTGAATACTCATTCATGTAAAAGGACCTCTTTCTGTAGAATTTCGTACTGATCGGATATAAAATACAGTCTCTACAGCGCTTACATGTCAAATCGGGGGTAACATATATATGTGGGCTATATCTAATCTCAACCGATTTCCCTCAAATTTGGCAGTATTAAATCATGTAATAAGAAACCGAATTTCCGCCGAATGATCGGATTAAAAATACACTTTTTACAGCGCTTACATGTAAAATCGGGGGTAACATATATATGGGGACTATATATAAATCTGAACCGATTTTCTCCGAATTTGGCAGTATTCCTTCATGTAATAAGAAACCTCTTTCTGCCGAATTTTACACTGATCGGTTATAAAATAAATTTTTTACGGAGCTTACATGTGAAATCGGGGGTAACGTATATATGGGGGCTATATATAAATCTGAACCGATTTCTTCCAAATTTAACAGTGTTCATTCATATAATAAGAGACCTCTTTCTGCTGAATTTCATACTGATCGGATATAAAATAAAGCTTTTATAGCGCTTACTTGTCAAATCGGGGCTAACATATATATGGGGGCTATATCCAAATCTGAACCGATTTTAACCAAATTGAATATGGATCGTCCTTGGGCCAAAAAAAAGATATGTGTAAAGTTTCGTCACGATCGGGTCATAATTGCGACCTGTACTTTGATTACAAAAATACATCTACAGACAGACGGACAGGCAGACGGACATAGCTAAATCGACTCAGAAAGTGATTACAAGTCGATCGGTATAATAAACAATGGATCTATCTCTTCTCCTTTTGGGTGTTACAAACAAATGCACAAAGTCATAATACCCTGTACCAGAGTGTGGTGTAGGGTATAAAAACAGTATTTCATCAAAATCGACCACAACCACCGCCCATTCAATCCAAATCGTTGTTATACCATACACCACTCTGTGGTACAGGGTATTATAAGTTTGTTTCACGGCAGATGTTTGTAATACCTGAAAATAACACAGCTAGACCCACCTTAAAGTATACCGATCGACTCAGAATCACTAACTGAGTCGATTTAAGCATGTCTGTCCGTCCGTCCGTCCGTCTGTCCATGTAATGTTGTTCGTCGACTACAGGTCGCAATTTCACTCCGATCGTTCTGAAATTTTGCAGTTTAGAGTATTTCGCAGCTGTTAAGATCGCTATTGAATTTGGTTGAAATCGGTTCAGATTTAGATATAGCTCCCATATATATCTTTCGTCCGATTTGGCCCTTTAGTCCTATAGAAGCTGTATTTTACATCCAATCGTCTTGAAATTTAGAACGGTAGAGTTTCTTGATCCATGAACCAACACTACCGAATTTGAAGAAAATCGGTTAAGATTTAGCTGTAGCTCCCATATATATGTTTCGTCCGATTTTGCCCTTTAGTCCTATAAAAGCTGTATTTTACATCCAATTGTTTTGAAATTTAGAATGGTAGAGTTTCTTGATCCATGAACCAACATTGCCGAATTTGAAGAAAATCGGTTAAGATTTAGCTATAGCTCCCATATATATGTTTCGTCCGATTTTGCTCTTTAGTTCTATAGAAGCTATATTTTACATCCAATCGTTTTGAAATTTAAAATGGTAGAGTTTCTTGATCCATGAACCAACATTGTCGAATTTGAAGAAAATCGGTAAAGATTTAGCTATAGCTCCCATATATATGTTTCATCCGATTTGGCTCTTTAGATCCAATCGTTTTTATACCCTACACCACACAGGGTATTATTTAAGTATAAAATGTCCCAAAAGTAAATTTATGTAAACACTTTATACATGAATTACAAAATTTATATATCAGAGTTATTCAATATTACGAGAGTGGTGTAGGGTATTATATAGTCGGCGCTGCCCGACTTTAGCCTTTCCTTACTGGTTTCTCATAAAAATGATAATCCTCTTTCATAAAATGTATAAGTTTGTTCAGCAGACGTTGGATTTTTTTGGGTAAATTTTAAGAATAGTATCTCGTCCTTCATTTCATTGCAGTCAAAATACCGAGCTTGACCGAGCCAACTTTTTTTTATCCAAGGAAAACTGTTTTTTTGCATCAAAAATAAAGGGAGGTTAAATTTTAAGGGCAGATGTTGATTTTGAATAAAACACAAATTATTTACGAAATTATTGTCATTTCTTTTTATTATGATAATATTGGTATGGTTCAATTATGTATGGAACAAAATATCGACTAAATTGCCGCCGCGACCTCGGCGGCACACTTCCTTCCATCCAAACGTCCAAATTTTCGATAGACGCTGAGGCATAATTGAGGTTTGCAGAATTATCTCATCCTTTAGCTCTTGAATTGTTGCTTGCTTATCGACGTACACCTTTTCTTTCAAATAACCCCAAAGAAAGAAGTCCAACGGTATCAAATCACATGATCTTAGCGGCCAATTGACATCGCCACGACGTGAGATAACACGGTCGTGAGATAAAGAGTCATTGATTCGTTAGCTGTGTGGCAAGTGGCACCGTCCTGTTGAAACCACATATTGGCCACATCCATATCTTCCAACTCGGGCCATAAAAAGTTCGTTATCATCTCACGATAGCGAACACCATTCACAGTAACTGCTTGACCGGCCTCATTTCGAAGAAGTATGGCCCGATGACATCGCCAGCCCAAAGATCACGAAATGCATTTTGATTTGAACGCCCATTTTCATAAAAAGCCTGAATAACTTTAACGCGTTGCTCGATTGTGTATCATTCTATGGTCCAAATTGAGTTAGTCTGAAATTGAGAAGTGTCAAACGAAATGCAGAAAAAACTTGACGTTTAGGTGTGGCTCACATTCAAAATCGGCCCTACGAAGGCCGTACAGCTTCGTTTATGTGTATTATTGGGTACTCCTCAGATTTACGAAGAGAAAATGTCCATCTTTTTATTCCCCTAACCTTATAGAGGAGGGTATATATACGAAACAACAGTGTAACACATCGAAGGAGTGATCTAAGACCCTAAGTATGTTCGGCGGATATTCGTTTTAGGTCATTTAAGTCGAATGAGAAATGTCCGTCCGTCCGTCTGTCTGTCTGTTTGCTGGTTGTTGCGCGCGATAACTTTCGATAGGAGTAACCGATTGACTTAGTGGTCCACTCCTTCCAGTACTTCCCCCACAAAGGTTTAACATTTAGTGAAATATTAATTATTTAAAAACTTCTATACTACTTGTTTGAATCCTTATTTTCTCACTATTACCTCGAAAAAAATGGGCGAAGTTGCCACGCCCCTCTGTACCTCGCACACAAATGGACAATTTTGAACCAAAAGTTAATAGCTTATAACTCTATTACCTGTGCATACAAATACTTGAAATTTTGTCCAGTGTAATGCTTTTATGGTACATACAGTCCGCCGAAAAATTGGCGTTATTGCCACGTACCTTCCACACAAATGGACCTTTTTGTACCAAAAGTTAATAACTTTTAACTTTAATACCAGTGCATACAAATACTTGAAACTTCGTGCAGTGTAATGCTTTTATAGTACCTAGAGTTTAGAGAAAAGTTGCCGTTATTGGTACACCCCGTTTGGTACCTTCCACACAAATGGACAATTTTACGTCAAAAGCTAACAGCTTATAACATGTATACCAGTATATAAAAAAACTTGAAATTTCGTGCAGTGTAATGCTTTTAAGAAAATTGGTTAGAGAAAATTGGCCGTTATTGGCAACCCCTTTTGGTATCTTCCACACAAATGGACCATTTTGTCCCAAAAGTAAACAGCTTATAACTTTAGTACCAGTGCATATAAATACTTGAAATTTCGTGCAGTATAATGCTTTTAAAGTACCTAGAGTTTAGAGAAAATTGGCCGTTATTGGCACCCCCTTTTGGTATATTCCACACAAATGGACCATTTTGTCCCAAAAGTAAACAGCTTATAACTTTAGTACCAGTGCATATAAATACTTGAAATTTTGTACACTGTAATGCTTTTATAGTACCAATAGTCCACAGAAAAGTGGGCGTCATAGCCACACCCCTTTTGGTACCTCCCACACAAATGGACCATTTTGTACCAAAATTTAACAGATTTTAACTTTAATACGAGTGAATAAAAATACTTAAAATTTTGTACGGTGTAATGCTTTTATAGTATCTAAGGTCTAGAGAAAAGTAACCGTTATTGGCACGCCCCTTTTGGTACCTTCCACACAAACGGACCATTTTGTCCCAAAAGTAAATAGATTTTAACTTCAATACCAACAAGAGGTCTTATTTTGAATCACCCGGTATTTCGGTAGCTGTCACCTTTGAAGCTTTTATTCTTTGACATTTGACAAGTAGAAACTACGCCATTACTACAAATGGAACGATACACGATCAGAGTATGAAGCCGCCAAGCCGAGCCGCCGATTTTAGCCGCCGCCGACCTTTTTTCACCAGCCGAAGCCGCCGCCGATCTTTGCGGCTAAAATCGGCTGAAACACTGCCGCCGTTCCATTTAAATATGGATAGATACAATTTACATTTTTGATAAGCAATCGTCCCCTTAATAGAAGAATAATGTGTACGCCTATACACTATTATTTTTTATTGCATTCTAAGAATCTACGCAATTGGTTCTATATCTGGTGAAATTCTACTTCCACAAATTGGGTTATTGAGGGTTTGAAATTGTTCATTAATAAATAATAATATCGAGTTTCATTTTCACAAAAACTTCAAAAAAGATTTTTTAACTTTTCAACTATTATTTTATATGTTAAAATGTCTATCATAGAGCCGCCGTATGTCAATTTTATGTCGGCTTAGCCGCCTAGCCGCCGCCGCCGATCTATAATTTTCAATGGCAGCCGCCGCCGCCAATTTTGGCTCGGCTTCATTCTCTGTACACGATTCAAGAACGCATTGAAATTATTAAAATTCACTACAAAAATGGTGAAAATCTTGCAGTCACAGTTCGCAAAACTAAAGCATTTTTGGGTCGTCGTGAAGCACCTTGTCGGACCGCTATACAGAACTTGGTGGAAAAATTCGAGCTGTTGGGACAAGTTAGTGATGCGAAGAATAAAACCCGTGCACGTCGCTCAAGAACAACTGAGAATATTGCTGCTGTAGCCCAAAGTGTTGAAGAAAACCCAGGCTTGTCCATTCCTCGTCGTTCTTTGGAATTGGGCATTCCACAAACGTCATTACACCGTATCTTGCATAAAGACTTGGGTCTTAAGGATTATAAAGTTCAGTTAATACAAGAACTCAAGCCGGCCGATCATCAACAACGTCGGGTCTTTGCCGATTGGGTCCTTGAAATGCATGAAAATGGTCCGGAATTCCATCGAAAAATCATCTTGACTGATGAGGCCCATTTCCACCTCGGTGGCTACGTCCAAAAGCAAAATTGTCGCATATGGAGCTCGGAAAACCCAAGAGTTATTGTTGTGAAGCCTCTCCATCCTCAACGTGTGACTATTTGGTGCGGTTTATGGTGCAGTGGGGTCATTGGACCTTACTTTTTCGAAAATGAGGTTGGATCAACAGTTACAGTGAATGGATTGCGCTATCGAGAGATGATTAATGATTTTTGATGGTCGGAGTTGGATGGTATTGATCTGGACAACGTTTACTTTCAACAAGACGGCGCTACGTGCCACACAAGCAACGAAACCATTGCTCTGTTACGGGAAAAGTTTCCGGACCGTGTTATATCTCGAATAGGTGATCACAATTGGCCACCGAGATCTTGTGATTTAACACCTTGCGACTTCTTCCTTTGGGGCCACGTGAAAGATAAGGTCTACGCCAACAGCCCAGCGTCGATTCAAGACCTCAAAGATAGAATTCGTGAGGCTATCGAGGACATATGGCAGCCACTTTGCTATATGGTTATGGAAAATTTCATGAAAAGGATATGGTCCTGTAAGCGTGATCGTGGTGGCCATTTGGCTGATGTTGTTTTTCATTATTAACGGCATACCTTCGTCTTTATTTTGAAATAAACATCCGATCATTTATCTCAAAAAAATGGCATTTTTCTTTGAATACCAAAATAACACCTCTTGTTGGAAAACCCTTTACTTTAAAGTTATAAAATGCAATTTAAATTGATAATAATTTAATTAAAACAAATAAATAAATAAATTTACGAATATTTTTTTGGGACTCAAGGTGAATGGATTCATAAGTCGGTTTACCCGACTGAACTTTCTTACCTGTTCTTACTTCGAATACATCACTCAAAAAGTCCATAGATTTCTACGTCTTTTAATATATCATTATTTTTTCCTTGGCAAAAACAGTGCCTGAATTTACTTACCTTTTTGTTTACCCAGCAAACTTGTTCAATAAATATCTCGAAAACGCGATGTCACAGGAAACAAAAACGATTAATGCCATTCGATTTAGCGTGACGAAATTATGCGGGTAAGTTGTTTTCATCGATGTTATAAACATATAGGGTTGAGACGGACATATGGCCCAAATAGGTTTTATTTGCTGCGCTGTTATTCCCTTTCTCTTTGATCATATATACCGATATACCGATTCCTTTCTCATTATCTTTTCTGCATAGACAACAAAATTTGCTATTTGATGCCAATATATTGCAATTTGATGTACCCATTGAGACAAAAGTTATGGCCATTTGAAGTTATACTTTACCAAAAATATTTTTTGTATTTTTGACATTTTTGTATTGTTAACAAAAGAAATTTATCTGTAAAGTATAACTTCAAATGGCCATAACTTTTGTCTCAGTGGGTGGGTATACCAAATTGCAATATATTGGCATCAAATAGTAAATTTTGTTTTCTATGTATATAACAGGATCTAATATATAGCGATTCATAGGAAAGGATCGGGAAAAAATAAACAACAAACAATATTTTATATTTCCATTGAATCTTCAAAAATGAAGATCCGAAGTCAGTTTTGACTATTGACTTCCGGTATTTCGTTGAGTGCATCCATGTGATGCCAATTTCTAATTACGGCCATGAAGACTCCTAAAAACCATGAAACTTCAGCCTAAACAGCATACATTTTTATTCACAAAAAAAAAAAATTGGAGTTTTCAAAACAAAAGTAGGTCAGCCTACTCCTCCTGTTATTCATATTTAGGGCGGTGTTGTCAATTGGCGTCCTATCGAAACGAAACGCATACCGTTGTGCATGACTTGTCAATGGCTCCATTTTGCTCTTGAATTACTATTGACTCTGAAGTCAATTATGACTGTTGACTCCCTGTATTTCGTTTCACCCTAAAAGAAGAAAACTCTATTTTGCAACTTAGTTCATCCATATTTTTATTGAAAATACATTTGTATGTATAAAGATTGGTACAAAAATATAAATACATATAAACATAAATCTATATATGAGATAATATAATAGACGTATATTGTACGAGTAGCAATACACAAGTAAAAAAATAATGTCTTGAAGTAACTTATGGTAAATATTGAGGTAGATATTAATTTTGGACATTTAATATTTGTAAAAAGTTCATGATTTTGAGAACAGTTTTTCTTTATGGAATTTGCTTCGTACTTCGCCTTAATGCAAATATTCACAGATATTAAGTCGTCTTCAGCCTTCATCATGCTATGATGTTATACCTTGCACTGCATCTGGTAAGTTCTTGGATATACCGCCACAGATTGTTAATTATTAAGTAATAGAACGTGTTTGTTTGTGTCACGACATTCACGGTAGAACCTGAAGATTGGATACCACATGGCACATGTAGTGACTAGAAGAGGAAAGACAAAAGGAAGAAAGAAAAACATATTTAAAAACATTTTCTTACATATGTACACGGGGATCTGAATTTTTGATATGTTTGAATTGAAAGAAAATATATTTGGAAACGATTTTTTTAAATATTTTATATTTGTTAACAAATAAATTTTATTTAAAAATCAAGAAATTTTGTTTGGAACTAATATATTAGAACATAATATATTTGCAAACTGGCTTTCACAAATAAAATATGTGTTTACACACAAACAAAGTTATTGCTTAAGAAGTTTTCCAAATATATTTTATTTAAAATTTTTTATTTTATTTAAAATTTGCTATGTTTTTCGAATTTTAGTTAGTTTTTCCTAGATTTCGTGTTAAACTTTATAGTTATACATGTCTTTAGCAGCATTAGCTTTTGTTTTGCATCAAAAATTTTAAATTTATAAATATTTCAATACATCATTTTTTGTCAATCCATCAATGCAATTTATAGTTACGATTTAAGTTTTAATTGCATTTTACAAACATATAAAATTTATAAACAAAAATGCACTTTGATATTCCGAAAAACAGAAAACTTGTTTTTAAATTAAGGCATTGATTCGTTGCCAAAATACATAAATACTAATTAATCTGTGTTTCGGAAATATTAGTTTGAAATAAAAAAATAGTAGAACGGGAACATATTTTTGTTTAGAACAATATCCTCCCAAACATATAGTATTTGTGTGTGTCAAATATTATACATTTGGGATGTACACTAAACATTTGTATATTTCAAGCAGAATATTACAGAAGCGATTTTTTTTCAGCGTGTATGTATACAGGGTGGCTGATATGTAATGCAACAAAGTAAAGCGTTGTATTTTTTTAATTTTTTTTTTTATTGTTCAAAAGCAAAAAATTTCGGAAATAAAATACAATTTTAGAAACAGTTTAGATTTGTTCGAATTGGCCACCTTTGGCACGAATTATGGCCTTCAAACGGCCGACAAAGCCATCACACACTGCCCGAAAGTGGCTCTGCGGTATTTTGGCCCATTCCCGTCTTGAGATGATCGATACTTTGGTATTTTTTAGTGCGAACCTTACTCTCTAAAATGCCCCAGGCGCAAAAGTCCAACGGATTGAGATCCGGAGATCTTGGTGGCCATTGTGCGGTAGAAATGAAGCGAGGAACCTCCTTTTTAAGCCATTCTTGGTTGACGTGTGCTGAGTGCGATGGTGCTGAGTCCTGTTGGAATGTCCATAGTCTGCGGCCGAAATGTTTGTCTGCCCAGGGCTTCAATACTGTCTTTAGGACATTTCCCGATAATATTCGGCATTTATTTTGACCCCATGATCGATGAATACGAGCGGGGAGCGACCATCGGCCGTTACGACGGCCCACACCATTACCATCGGCGGCGCTTGAGTTCTGGTGGCCAATCGAAGTTGTACATTTTCAGCTGACCTTTTTGGCAAGTAAACCCAATCGAAGCAAATCCTTAGCTCTTTCCGGTCTAACTTTTTTTTGTGCATCGGTGAGCTCTTGCACTTTTTGGAACTTCAATGGCTTCAGTCCAAGCTCATTTTTTAATATGTGTTGCATCCGTTCTCGCGATATGTTCAGCTCACGAGCAATTTTTCTACCACTGCGGCGTGCGATCAAATCTGGCCTTCACTTTTCGGATCATTTCTGGTGTTGTTACCGTTTTTTTTCGTCCACTTTTGGACGCGATGCAACACTGCCAGTATCACGGTAACGAGCAATGGTACGAGAAACAAAAGATTTATTCACATTTAAATGCTGGAGAGCTCTAACTATAGCCACTTGTGTTTTTCCACCCAAATATAAAGCTATCACGCTTGAATTCCATCACGAATAACTTTTTTATACCCTACACCAATCTGTGGTACAGGGTATTATGACTTTGTGCATTTGTTTGTAAAACTTAAAAGGAGAAGAGATAGACCCATTGTTTATTATACCGATCGACTCAGAATCACTTTCTGAGTCGATTTAGCCATGTCCGTCTGTCTGTCTGTACGTCCGTCTGTCCGTCCGTCTGTCCATGTATTCTTGTAATCAAAGTGCAGGTCGTATTTATGGTCCGATTGTGATGAAATTTAGCATAGTGCTCTTTTTTGGCCCAAGGACGATCCCTATTGAAATTGGTTAAAATCGGTTCAGATTTGGATATAGTCGCCATATATATGTTTTACCCGATTTGACATGCAAGCGCCGTAGAAACCACATTTTACATCCGATCTTTATGAAATTCGGCAGAGAGAGTTCTCTTATTACATGAATAAACACTGCCAAATTCGGGGAAAATCGGTTCAGATTTAGATATAGCCACCATATATATGTTTCACCCGATTTAACATTTAAGCGCTGTAGAAATCGTGTTTTATATCCGATCCGTACGAAATTTAACAGAGAGAGTTTTCTTATTACATGTATGAACACTGCCAAATTCGGGGAAAATCGGTTCAGATTTAGATATATCCCCCATATATATGTTTCACCCGATTTCACATTTAAGCGCTGTAGAAATCATGTTTTATATCCGATCAGTACGACATTTAACAGAGAGAGTTTTCTTATTACATGTATGAACACTGCCAAATTCGGGAAAAATCGGTTCAGATTTTAACATAGTCCCAATATATATGTTACACCCGATTTGACATGTAAGCACTGTAGAAACCGTGTTTTATATCCGATCAGTACGAAAATCGGCAGAGAGAGTTTGCTTATTACATGTATGAACACTGCCAAATTCTTATCGCAATGCCAATTTTCGCATTGGTAGGTAGGTGTAGGGTATTATATAGTCGGCCCCGCCCGACTTTCTGTCTTTCCTTACTGGTTCTGAATGCAATAGATCAAAATGCTTTTGTAAGCTTGTAAACAATGAAATGAACTGTCACTGAAATAAATCTGTCAGCTATCAGACTAGCGGTTTAGAAATGATAGCAACCTGAAGTTGGTTGCATTACATATCAGCCACCCTGTATATATATCACGGGATAACGTTTGTAACACCTCTAAATGTTGATCTGAGACCCCATAAAGTATATATATTCTTAATCGTAGTAAAATTCTAAGACGATTTAGCAATGTCCGGTCGTCCATCAGTTGTAATCATGCTACAGTCCTTAATAATACAGCTAGGTTGATCAAATTTGGTAGGAATATTTCTTATAGTTGCCGTTGGTTGTTTGGGATTGCAAATGGGCCATATCGGTCCATGTTTTGATATAGCTCCCCTATAGAGGTCGCTCCAATATACGGGTTTTAAGCCATAGATACCACATTTTTAAAGCAATTTAGCAGAAACTTTGCAGTTTGGATTCTATTTTGACAGGAATTCATCACAGCAAAAATTTTTCAAATTGGTTCATATTTTGTTATAGGCACCCTATAGAGGTCGCTCCAAAATATACATATTTGAGCCATAAATACTACATTTTCTAAGTATTTTGACTGAATCTTTGCAGTATTTATTTAATGAAGACACAAATTCATCGCAGTAAACATTTTGTAAATCAGTTCATATTTTGTTATAGTCAACCTGTAGATGTCGCTACCAAAACTGATTATTTAAGCCATAAACAACAAATTTTCTAAGAAGTTTAGCAGAAACTTTGCAGTTTGTATTCTATTTTGGCAAGAATTCATCTCAATAAAATTTATACAAATCAGTTTTTATATTGTTGTGGGCCCCGTGCAGATCTAGTTCTCAAATATGCTAATTTAAGCCATAAATACAGTATTTTTCAGCGTTCGTTTTTATACCCTACACCACACTGTGGTCCAGGGTATTATGAGTTTGTGCACTTGTTTGTAACAGCCAGAAGGAGAAGAGATAGAACCATCGTTTATTATGCCGATCAACTTGGAATCACTTCCTGAGTCGATTTAACCATGTCCGTCCGTCCGTCGTTAGATGTATCATTGTAATCAAAGTGCAGGTCGTATTTATGGTCTGATTGTGATGAAATTTAGCACAGTGCTCTTTTTGCCCAAGGACGATCCCTATTGAAATCAGACAAAATCGGTTCAGATTAAGAAATAGCCACTATATATGTATATGTTACACCCGATTTGCCATGTAAGCGCTCGAAACTGTATTTTGTATCAGATCAGTACGAAATTTGGAAAAGAGAGTTCTATTATTACATGAATAAACTCTGCCAAATTCGGTGAAATTCAGTTCAGATTTAGATTTAGACAATTCATAAATTTATGAGTTTATTGAAATAAACCTCAAACACCTGAATCCTTGAAAGATAATTTTCTTTGTGAAATTGCATTGTTTAAGTCGAAATGGCATAGAAAATATCGCCAAAAGAATTGACATACTCGTTCGTGTGATCTTGCAAACGTGAAACATTTACAATATATTAATTATTTATTATTCGTAAATTAAAGACCCTGCGGTACATACATATCTTCATAAACAGATGTCAAATAAATATCGATTTCAATGTCAATTCATTATCACAAAATTGCAAATCAAAATGATTGCATGTATTTTATGTTTTTTTTTTTCTTTTTTTATAATAATATAAAACACTTATACGGTCATACATATAAGACTCTTTATATATTGCAATTTCTGTGCCAATAAATAATTTCGATAAATTTGGAAAATCTACTCTAAAAACTATTTGTAATGTTTGCTAGCTTTTATTTGGTCTGCAAATCTTTGTGATTCTAACTAGGATATTCTCACGGCTTCAAGACAATTTTGTTTCTTATTATACGAGGAGAAAGAAATATGATCATTATTTCTGAGCCGTGACAACAGTTCTGCTGCTGTTGTATGGCAGATGGGGAGCTCATTCGCTTGTGTGCAGAAATCTACCTTAAAGAGCTCCGTATCTCCCATACAACTGCAGCCGAACTGTTGATAACGAGTGTCACGGCTCAGAAATCATGATCCAGTATGTGGGCTGTCAATTTTTAATGCATATTTATAAACCGTCATGTATAAAATATTTGGGAGCGGGGATGAAATGTATATATGTCAGAACACACCAAATTCCAAAACATAATACAAACACCAAAAAACCGCCAACTTCAAGTTAACAATGTTGACAGTGCGTCAACATTGGATAACCTCACCTACTTGTATCACCGAATAAATATAATATTTATATTTCTCGAGGGGTTATCTCAAAAATAATTATACTGTTGGAAATAGTACTTTTTTTTTTGAACGGAGCCAATTTCTTGATGGTAAAGGGTGGTTAAATCGGTCGGCCGGAAGTTGGACTCCAAGAAAATGCACCCCAAATTAAAAATAAAAGTGCGCCCCAAATTTGGGGCCTATTTTCGTTACAAAACTGATTTAGGAAATTACAGCCCAATCAAGAAAACAGCAGTAAATGAAAATAAACCCCAAAAAAACGAAGAAATTTTCTCTTCGTAAATCTGGGGAGTTAGCAGTAATACACGTATACGAACCTATTTTCTAATTATAAATCTTTTCCAGTGCGGTCGGCCTACGGCCTGCGACCTTCGGCCTCTGTTTAAGACTTTCTCCTATGGACAGGAGCCAAAGTTGGCTACGCGAAAAAAAATCTTTTATGCTCAGCATCTCCTGTTTCTAAATTTATAAATGAAAAAAGCCCCAAAAAGCAGACAAGAAATGAAATTAAACCCCAAAAAGCAGACAAAAAATGAAATTAAGCCCCAAATAAAATTGTTGTTGTTTGATATGTTATTTTTTGGGGCCCATATTCATAAAAATATTGGGGTGTATTTTCCTGGGGCCCAATTTCATTCCGCCGTTAAATCGTAAGGGCCGAGTTTTTTTCTGCATTTCATTTGGCATTTCTCAATTTCAGACTAACTCAATTTGAACCATGGAAAGATACACAATCGAGCAACACGTTAAAGTTTTTTAAGCCTTTTACGAAAATGGGCGTTTAAATCAAAATGCATTTCGTGGACTTCGTGATGTTTTTTTGACCAGCATAATCGACCAAATGTGTCCACAATCGGGAGAATTATGCGCAAATTTCAGCAAACCGGGTCTGTAGGAGATGTGAAAACACCTGTGTATGCTCGCCCAGTTCGTTTGGTGTGGCTTATGGGCTGGCGACGTCATCGGGCCATACTTCTTCGAAATGAGGCCGGTCAGGCAGTTACTGTGAATGGTGTTCGCTATCGCGAAATGATAACGAACTTTTTATTTCCCGAATTGGAAAATATGGATGTGGACAATATGTGGTATCAACAGGACGGTGCCACTTGCCACACAGCTAACGAAGCAATGGCCCTTTTGCGCAACAAATTCAATGGCCGTGTTATCTCACGTCGTGGCGATGTCAATTGGCCGCCAAGGTCATGTGATTTGACACCGTTGGACTTCTCTCTTTGGGGTTATTTGAAAGAAAAGGTGTTCGTCGATAAGCCAGCAACAATTCAAGAGCTAAAGGATGAGATAATTCGGCACACTAACGGCATAGAACCTCAATTATGCCTCAGCATCATCGAAAATTTGGACCATCGGATGGAGGTGTGCCGCCAAGGTCGCGGCGGCCGTTTGACCGATATTTTGTTCCATACATAATTGAACCGTACCAATATTAACATAATAAAAAGAAATGACAACAATTTCCTAAATAATTTGTGTTTCATTCAAAATCAACATCGGCCCCTAAAATTTAACCAACAGAAGATTCCCATTCATCTCCACGACGAATACCATTCATCACCACGACGAATTCCATTCATCACCACGACCAATTCCATTCATCACCACGACCAATTCCATTCATCATCACGACGAATACCATTCATCACCACGACGAATACCATTCATCACCACGACGAATACCATTCATCACCACGACGAATCCCATTCATCACCACGACCAATTCAATTCATCACCACGACCAATTCCATTCATCACCACGACGAATACCATTCATCACCACCACGAGTTCCATTCATCACCATTATTCGATTTTTTAAATTAAACTTTTACAACATATTATTTAACTACGGTAATCAGAACGTACAATTAATCACAAACTACAGTGCACGAAATAATGATAGGTTCATATAGTAATTACTCTTTTATTTGCTGTACAGTAGAACTACAAACAAAAATTTCGATCAGTATTGTGCAGAAATGGATTATAATTGATACCGCCACATTTCTTGTTCTACTTTTGCCTGGAAATAGAAAATAATAATGTTTGTTTGTTTTTGCACAATTAACTGTGCGAAATAAATATAGGTTCAGTGTAACTTTGAGTGATATACACGTTTCAATGTAGAGAAAGTTATGATCAAATTATGTCACTAAAAATAGCACTGGGCGAGCTCCGAAGCTGTCCCAACGTCGAAAATCGCTGATTATTCGAAACTAGTCTAGTGAAAAAGGTTTTGATTCACAGATAAACAATCAGCTTGATCTTCCTGTGTCAACCAGGCAAGTGTAGAAAATTTTACAAACCTCAGGCAACTTTGTTTTCACGAAAAGAATGCCATACCAAGCACTGTCGAAAGTTCACAAAGAAAACCGACTGTCTTGTCTAAAAATCATGGATTATAGAGTAAAATGGAAAAAATATTCTTCAGTGACGAAACAAAATCAATTTAGACGGATCTGATAGATTTCCACATTATTGGAGAGATTTCCGAAAGGAGAAATAAATTAGAATGAGCTAGAATTTTGGTGGTGGTAGTGTAATGATTTGGGGAGCATTTTCATTCAAAGGGAAAGGTTACCTTGAGGTTAAGAATGAATTCCAAAAGCTGTGAGGAAATTTTGGAAATATCTATGATTGAACATGGTAAGGATCTAATGGTCCCGACTTCATTTTCAGCAGGATAAAGATCAAATCCATAACTCACGCACAACTACGCAGTGGTTGTTGACCAAAAACATCGAAGGTTTCGATTGCACAGCCCGTAGCCCGGATCTCAAACCCATAGAAAAACTATTGGGAATACTATCAGACAAAATATTTGCCAACGGAAATCAATACCAAAGAGTTTCTAAGCTGAATTTCACTATTAGAGCTGCAAATTCGGAAATTCTGATAAAATCTAATATTTGATCTAATTTAACATAATTAAGCATTTTTTTATTTTTCTTCGGTGAAGCTATCATTATTTCGCACCTTATTTTCATTATTCTCCTATATCTCTTGTTTAAGTGTAAAATTTCAAATAAAACCAGTAAGAAAAGGCTAAAGTCGGGCGGGGCCGACTGTATTATACCCTACACCACTCTCGTAATATTGAATAACTCTGATATATAAATTTTATAATTCATGTACAAATTGTTTACATAAATTTACTTTTGGGACATTTTATACTTAAATAATACCCTGTGTGGTGTAGGGTATAAAAACGATTGGATCTAAAGAGCCAAATCGGATGAAACATATATATGGGAGCTATAGCTAAATCTTAACCGATTTTCTTCAAATTCGGCAATGTTGGTTCATGGATTAAGAAACTCTACCATTCTAAATTTCAAAAAGATCAGATGTAAAATACAGCTTCTATAGGACTAAAGAGCAAAATCGGACGAAACATATATATGGGAGCTATCGCTAAATCTTAACCGATTTTCTTCAAATTCGGTAGTGTTGGTTCATGGATCAAGAAACTCTACCATTCTAAATTTCAAAAAGATCGGATGTAAAATACAGCTTTTATAGAACTAAAGGGCCAAATCGGACGAAATATATATAGGGGAGCTACAGCTAAATCTTAACCGATTTTCTTCAAATTCGGTAGTGTTGGTTCATGGATCAAGAAACTCTACCATTCTAAATTTCAAAACGATTGGATGTAAAATACAGCTTTTATAAGACTAAAGGGCCAAATCGGACGAAACATATATATGGGAGCTATAGCTAAATCTTCACCGATTTTCTTCAAATTCGGCAATGTTGGTTCATGGATCAAGAAACTCTACCATTCTAAATTTCAAAACGATTGGATGTAAAATACAGCTTCTATAGGACTAAAGGGCCAAATCGGACGAAACATATATATGGGAGCTATAGCTAAATCTGACCCGATTTCAACCACATTCAATAGCGATCTTAACAGCTGCGAAATACTCTAAACTGCAAAATTTCAGAACGATCGGAGTGAAATTGCGACCTGTAGTCGACGAACAACTTTACATGAACAGGCGGACGGACGGACAGACATGCTTAAATCGACTCAGCTAGTTATTCTGAGTCGATCGGTATACTTTAAGGTGGGTCTAGCTGTGTTATTTTCAGGTGTTACAAACATCTGCCATGAAATAAACTTATAATATCCTGTACCACAGTGTGGTGTAGGGCATAACAATTGGGAATACTATCAGACAAGATATTTGCCAACGGAAATCAATACCAAAGAGTTTCTGAGCTGAATAACACTATTAGAGCTGCAAATTTGGAAATTCTGATAAAAATTTTAGAAAATTTGGTAAATTCAGTGATAAATCGTGTTTTTGATGTAATGAAATGTAAGGGAGGCAATATTAATTGCTAATATTTGATCTAATTTAACATAATTAAGCATTTTTTTTATTTTTCTTCGGTGAACCTATCATTATTTCTCATCTTATTTTCATTATTCTCGTATATCTTTTGTTTAATTTCAAATAAAATTAACTTCAATATATTTAAGCATTAAAAATTGATCTATAATTATTTCGGTCACTGTATAAATTGATTGCTTCGTTTTATCATATTTTCAGCAAAATGGTCAAATAAATCTGTCCGTCGTGGGAATAAAACCTTATCGCTACCTCGACGAATTTCGAAATCACCAAAAACATGGGTTGATGATAGTGTTCGTTCTATTGGACATCGCATGTATTAAAACTTTTCGTCACCAGTACGAAGATAGATTGACGAAACTGATTCTTCACGGTGACGCACGGTTTTTCTATCAGTGTACTGTGTAAGTTTACACCTAATAAAACACATTTTGTTGCTGCTACTAAGGAAAACCATTTCGAAGTTTACAGTTTACGCACTATATGTATATGTATTGCTTCGGCCACTGGGTCGTATGAATAACATTGCTGCACGAATATTCTAAAAGGGTGTTTTTGACTGAAATTTCGCTGCTTTTTTTGGTATAGTTGTAATAAGTTTTGGGCTTTGGCGTTTTCAGACATACATATATAGTAAAATTGCATGGCTGACCTTTTTTGTAGAACAGTTCATCATTCATTTTAAGGAATGTTTTTTTACGAATTATTAAAATGGAGCCAAAAATGCCCGTTATTTGGCGAGCTAGAAGTTTAAAATGTTCCATAAAAATATTGCCCTTAATAATTTCAGCAAAGTTGCTGAACATACGCCACACTTCCGATGTAAAGAATACAATATATCAGAATGGTTTATATCCAAAAGCTGCTGTATTAAAAACCCAATTTTTTCAGAAGAGCAAAACAACTGTTGAATTTTATTATTTCGCGATAATTTTTATATGATATGAATTATTTATACGAACGTATATAAAATACATAACTTCGAATTCCTAAAAACAAAAAGCAAAAAAACTGTTGAATTTTATTATTTTGCGATAATTTTAATTTAATTTGCTGCACGAAAGGGTAAAACGGGGGAAAATTTTAAATTCCCCCAATCTCTTCCAGAATCTATTAGCGGAACCCCGCTTTTTTGGAAAAAGTTTGAAATTGTTGTACAGTGTATTTAAAAACATTATTTTCATAGTTAACAAATCTGGATGGCAATGTTCACAACTCAAAATTTTAAACCAGTAAGGAAAGGCTAAAGTCGGGCAGGGCCGACTATATAATACCCTACACCACTCTCGTAATATTGAATAACTCTGAAATATAAATTTTGTAGTTCATGTATAAAGTGTTTATTCTAAATTTCAAAACGATTGGATGTAAAATACAGCTTCTATAGAACTAAAGGGCCAACTCGGACGAAACATATATATGGGAGCTATAGCTAAATCTTCACCGATTTTCTTCGAATTCGGCAATGTTGGTTCATGGATCAAGAAACTCTACCATTCTAAATTTCAAAACGATTGGATGTAAAATACAGCTTCTATAGAACTAAAGGGCCAAATCGGACGAAACATATATATGGGAGCTATAGCTAAATCTTAACCGATTTTCTTCAAATTCGGCAATGTTGGTTCATGGATCAAGAAACTCTACCATTCTAAATTTCAAATCGATTAGATGTAAAATACAGCTTCTATAGGACTAAAGGGCCAAATCGGACGAAAGATATATATGGGAGCTATATCTAAATCTGAACCGATTTCAACCAAATTCAATAGCGATCTTAACAGCTGCAAAATACTTTAAACTGCAAAATTTCAGAACGATCGGAGTGAAATTGCGACCTTTACATGGACAGACGGACGGACGGACGGGCAGACATCGTTAAATCGACTCAGCTAGTGATTCTGAGTCGATCGGTATACTTTAAGGTGGGTCTATCTGTGTTATTTTCAGGTGTTACAAACATCTGCCATGAAACAAACATATAATACCCTGTACCACAGTGTGGTGTAGGGTATAAACAAACAATAACAATTTTGTATTAATTTTAATTTTTTAATTCAAAATGTTGATGAACCTATAATTATTTCGGTCACTGTATAAATTGATTGCTTCGTTTTATCATATTTTCAGCCAAATGGTCAAATAAATCTGTCCGTCGTGGGAATAAAACCTTATCGCTGCCTCGACGAATTTCGAAATCACCAAAAACATGGGTTGATGAGTGTTCGTTCTATTGGACATCGCATGTATGAAACTTTTCGTCACCAGTACGAAGATAGATTGACGAAACCGATTCTTCACGGTGACGCACGGTTTTTCTACCAGTGTACTGTGTAAGTTTACACCTAATAAAACACATTTTGTTGCTGCTACTAAGGAAAACCATTTCGAAGTTTACAGTTTACGCACTATATGTATATGTATTGCTTCGGCCACTGGGTCGTATGAATAACATTGCTGCACGAATATTCTAAAAGGGTGTTTTTGACTGAAATTTCGCTGTTTTTTTGGTATAGTTGTAATAAGTTTTGGGCTTTGGCGTTTTCAGACATACATATATAGTAATATTTCATGGCTGACCTTTTTTGTAGAACATTTCATCATTCATTTTAAGGAATGTTTTTTACGAATTATTAAAATGGAGCCAAAAATGCCCGTTATGTGGCGAGCTAGAGGTTTAAAATGTTCCATAAAAATATTGCCCTTAATATTTTCAACTAAGTTGCTGAACATACGCCACACTTCAGATGTAAAGAATACAATACATCAGAATGGTTTATATCCAAAAGCTGCTGTATTAAAAACCCAATTTTTTCAGAAGAGCAAAACAACTGTTGAATTTTATTATTTCGCGATCATTTTTATATGATATGAATTATTTATACGAACGTATATAATACATAACTTCGAATTCCTAAAAACAAAAAGCAAACAAACTGTTGAATTTTATTATTTTGCGATAATTTTAATTTAATTTGCTGCACGAAAGGGTAAAACGGGGGAAAATTTTAAATTCCCCCGATCTCTTCCAGAATCTATTAGCGGAACCCCGCTTTTTTGGAAAAAGTTCGAAATTGTTGTACAGTGTATTTAAAAACATTATTTTCTTAGTTAACAAATCTGGATGGCAATGTTCACAACTCAAAATTTTAAATTACAAAATTTCTTAATATTTTTGGTTACACTTAAGCTATACTCGTATATTAGCCATTGATTAGTTAAACTCTGTAAAATCTTAGGTATTTTTTTAGCAAAAAAAGCGGAAATAAGCTTTCCTGCATCAAATGGGACATGCGAATAACGCGTACAATTGATCAAATTCCTTCAGGTTGTGTACTTACCAATTACAGCTATGGACACGCCGAGAATCGACTGCGATATTTCTGCCTCTATCAGTAGTATTTCAAAGGTACACAATACGACAGTAATGCATAACCAGGGTAATATCAACTTATGACTTTTCTATAGAGAATAAAAAGTAGAAAATGTCAGAAAATTTGATTTTTGGCAGGAGATATGCTCCGTAATTTGACATACCTTTGCAATACCAATAATCAATAACACGGAAACGATAAGTAGCGATAGACCCAATAAAATAGCTATGTCGAATAATGTCCCATCTTAATTAAACAAAATATAAAAGAGATGGGGGTTTTAAAAGAAATTCAAGCCAACATTTAACCGAATCTAACCCTCAGAAGAACTGCCAGCGAATCCCAAAAAGAATGCGATACACAATGAGTACAGTGTGTACAAAACGCTTAGAACTGCACTTAAATAAGCAATAACATTGGACCACTTAGCCGATGCCATTGTAGCGTTGTCCAATTTTCCACAAAAAAAACACACACAAAATTTCTTTCTGTAATTTACAGAAATCACTAACAAATCAACGGACTGACTATTCTAACAAACTGCAGTCTAAGCGAGAACCCGTACAACGAATATGTAAGCGGGCGGGCGACCAATTACGAACTAAAAATCTTTGAAGCAAATTGAATTGCTTGGAACTATTTGTAGTATGGCCGTACACACAAACATACACATATATACTCTATTTACATATACATATGTGTACTTTATTAACATGTGAAGTAATAGCAGAGGCTTTGCATGATCTTTGTTATTTCTCAGATTTGCATATGTATGTATTTATATTAAGGTGGTCCTTATTTTTATAACCTACAACCATAATGTGGTCCAGGGTTTTATGTGTGTGTGTGTGCATGTGTTTGCCACATACCGCTTTTTATTATACCAATTGACTTGAAACCACTACCGGAGTCGATTTAACAATGTCAGTATTTCCGTTCGCCCGTCTGTAGTTGTAGGTCGTACACAGAGAGAAAAAAATGAGTAATCTGTCCTAGTGCTGTCGAAAGTAAGATAAGACGAATTTCTTTTACAAAATACTCAAGTCAAATATGGATTTTTTAGCGCTGAATTCTTAATTTTAGCACCCTTTTAGCATAATCGGGCTTGATTTTAAGCCGAAATTTTCTTATTTCAAGAATAAAGCAACTGAATTAAGAATTGTATGCGGTTGATTTGAAACGGGCTTCAATGAGGAACATTTTTATTTGAAATAAGCCTAATCAATACTTGATTTAAGCCTACACCAGGGGAAACCACAATTTTTGTTAAATTTTAATAGAAAGAAAATATATTTGGAAACTAAATATTTAAATCCTATTAATATTATAAAATCGTTTTTTTGTCTGTTGCCACATCACGCCTAAACGGCTGAAACGATTTTCTTGAAACTTGGTGAACAATAAGACCAAAGCCGGATATTAAAATAGGCTACTTCGATTTTAGATGTTCCGCAAAGTGATTTTCGACCACTTGGCCGCTGAGGCTCGCATTAGAGCTAGAGAGCTGGAATTTGCACTCGCATAGACAGGAGTGTTTTTTAAACCAGTGGCTACTCATGTAGTCATTTTTTTTTTGGCGGTGGTTAGTTCTGGCGCTGTCAAGTATATACGTAGTATGAATTTTGTATTTTTTCAAAAAGTATTTATTTATTATACCCTACACCACACTGTGGTACAGGGTATTATAACTTTGTGCATTTGTTTGTAACACCCAAAAGGAGAAGAAATAGACCCATCGTTTATTATACCGATCGACTTAGAATCACTTTCTGAGTTGATTTAGCTATGTCCGTCTGTCTGTCCGTCTGTGCATGTATTCTTGTAATCAAAGTACAGGTCGCAATTATGGTCCGATCTCGACGAAACTTTACACATATCTTTTTATTGGCCCAAGGACGATCCCTATTGGTTAAAATCGGTTGGTTAAAATCGGTTCAGATTTAGATATAGCCCCCATATATATGTTACCCCTATTTGACATGTAAGCGCTGTAAAAACTTTATTTTATATCCGATTAGTATGAAATTCGGCAGAAAGAGGTTTCTTATTATATGAATGAACACTGTTAAATTTGGAAGAAATCGGTTCAGATTTAGATATAGCCCCCATATATACGTTACCCCCGATTTGACATATAAGCGCTGTAAAAATGTTATTTTATATCCGATCAGTGCGAAAATCGGCAAAGAGAGGTTTCTTATTACATGAAGGAATACTGCTAAATTCGGAGAAAATCGGTTCAGATTTAGATATAGCCCCCATATATATGTTACCCCCGATTTGACATGTAAGCGCTGTAAAAACTGTATTTTATATCCGATCAGTACGAAATTCGGCAGAAAGAGGTTTCTTATTACATGAAGGAATACTGCCAAATTCGGAGAAAATCGGTTCGGATTTAGATATAGCCCCCATATATATGTTACCCCCGATTTCACATGTAAGCGCTGTAAAAACTGTATTTTATATCCGATCAGTATGAAATTCGTCAGAAAGAGGTTTCTTATTACATGAAGGAATACTGCCAAATTCGGAGAAAATCGGTTCAGATTTAGATATAGCCCCCATATATACGTTACCCCCGATTTGAAATGTGAGCGCTGTAAAAATGTTATTTTATATCCGATCAGTGCGAAAGTCGACAAAAAGAGGTTTCTTTCTACATGAAGGAATACTGCCAAATTCGGAGAAACTCGGTTTAGATTTAGATATAACACCCATATATATGTTACCCTGATTTGACCTGTAAGCGGAGGTCGGATAAAATCGGTTCAGATTTAGATATAGCTCCCATATATATGTTACCCCCGATTTGACATGTAAGCGCTGTAGAGACTGTATTTTATATCCGATCAGTACGAAATTCGACAGAAGGAAATCTTTTTACATGAATGAGTATTCAGGGAAGATCGGTTCAGATTTATATTAAAGCTCCATATATATGTTCCTCCTGATTTGGTATCAAACCGCTATATAAGTTGTATTTTAGGAACGAATATTGCTTAATTTAGCGATTATCGTTTCAGAATTAGATAATATGTTTCTACTCATTTACCAATTATTCCAAATTATTATGGCACTGACCCTTATCGCATTGTTACGTTCGACCTTTACGTTCGACCGAACTCGGCCCTCTAAGAACATTTTGTACCACAGATAAACGTTGCTTTGGTCCAAGGTAGCTTTACCATATGCCACAGTCAACATTCGGAATGCGTCAGCGCACTTTATTTTGTTTTTCACACAAAATTTGATGCAGATTCTTTGATCCATTTTCTGAAATAGATAAAAATCGAAGACAAGTTAAAAAACATCCAAGCACAATAGCTGCCAAAAATTAACTAAACATTCCAAATGGCCGACCTTGTCAGCATAAGTAAGCGACATGAGTACCAACATAACGCTCCAAAAATATCAAAAATCAACTACACGTAGCCCGCGGAAATTATAAATTCGCGATATTCTTTGAACATACCTCGTATAGTGGCGCTGTCAAGTATCAATATTGTTTTTGTCCTGTCAGAAACCTCTTAAAAGGTACAAAATTTTAAACTTAATAACGTAAATATGAAGTACTATACACTACAGATATATGTGGGAAAAATTATTTTCAATTCTTACATTGTGGTCAATGTAGCAGTGACCAGAACCATTTCCATTATTTCACTTCTTCTAAAAGTTCCTTAAGAGCTAATAATCTAAAAATGTGTGTGTACATACTGACCACCACATCATTCAATAGTTCTCTTGAAGAAGCCTGTCCAAAAACAAGGTACAAGGGTAAAAATAAACCCCAATGGTGGACTTCTGAGCTAACGGTTATGAAAAAGACCTGCAACAAGCTATTCAACAAGGCTAAATCTACTGGGGTCGCTAATTTTTGGGATGCCTATAAAAAGCAACTCAAGATCTATAAGAAGGAACTTAGAAAGGCGCAAAGACGCTCTTGGAATACCTTCCGTGGCGAAGTGGAAAAGGTCTCCGACGCCGCAAGGCTAAGGAAAATACTATCAGCTTCACCCTGTACAGTGGGTTACTTGCAGGATGAGGCAAATAACTGGACAAAAAACAGCGAGCAGTCGCTGAATATACTGCTCGACACACATTTCCCGGGGAACTCACCAACAGAACCCGAAGATCAGCAAGACCAACAAATATCCGAGTGGACTGCGAGCGTTGCTAGCTTGTTGCCTGAGAGATCCAGAATAAACTGGGCTGTTAATAGCTTTGAGCCCTTAAAGTCACCTAAACCAGACGGCATCACTCCAGCAGAAATGCAGAACCTGTTAAAGTACATTATCCCCTGGCTGGAGAAAATTTATGTAGGCTGTATCAGGCTTTCAAACATTCCGAATCGATGAAGGGATACCAAAGTGGTATTCATACCTAAAGCGGGGAAGATATCGCTCACTAGGACAAAATACTTCATACAAATTAGCCTATTGAAAGGTCTGCAAAGTCTTTTAGATTATTTCATTGGATACAAAACTCCTGTCGGTGAACCAACATGCCTACAATTAGGTGAAGTATACATAATCAGCCCTGCACGAACTTGTGAGCACTATCGAATCGTCGCTGCATTTCAAGGAATTCACAATGGTGGCATTTCTTGACATAGAAGGGGCTTTTAACAACATTCACTCAGATGCAGTAATTGCGGTACTGTCACATCTAAAAGTTAACTCTAGTTTGATTAGACTAATTCAAAGTCTGCTCAACAGAAGACGCATAACAGCATGTCTTGGGTCCACAACTCTAACAAGGTTGGTTACAAATTGGCTAGATGGACAAGAAGCAGCGGTTTGGGCGTAAACCCAAACAAGACAGAATTGGTTCCCTTTACTAGGATGAATAATGTCCCACATGTGGACCCTCCACCTCGGATAAATGGAATAGATCTAGTCTTTTCTGAAAGAAATTTTTAGGAATAATTCTAGATAGAAAACTGTTTTTTAGACTTAACGTATTGGAACGTGTAAGGAAGACCAACGTCGCCTTATATTCCTGCAAAAAGGCAGTAGGATCGCGGTGGGCCTCTCTCCTAAAATCGTTCACTGGATATATATAGCAGTAGTTCGTCCAATATTGTTATACGGCATTGTGGTATGGTGGAAGGCAACTGACAAAGTAACCATCACCAACCTACTAACAAAGGTTCAGATAACAGCCTTAAGCGGAGCCCTAAGGACTACAGCGACCGAGTCTCTACAAGCCCTACTCCATATACTGCCGATTAATATTGTGGCGAGACAAGTTGCAACCAAAGCGGCACTAAGATTAAACTGCCTATCAATGTGGAGGTACAAGAACTACGGTCACATGAGGATATCAAAGTGTAGTGCTATGGTAAACGACCGAGTGGACTATATACCGACAGTGTACACCTTCGAGAGAAATTACATCACTATGATTCCGCCAGAGATGAATGGGTTGGCAGAATACCAGATAATAGAAACCATCTCCACTTTTACGCGGATGGTACGAAGATTGATGAAAAGGTTGGCTACGGAGTACACTGTGAAGAACTTAGTTTGGATATAGCTCACAGACCACCAAATACCTGCAGTGTCTATCAAGCCGAAATAATGGCAATATGGGAAGTCGCCAAGTGGATGAGTCGGAACATAGTAACCAACAATGGCGTTGCCATTTACTCGGACAGCCAGGCTGCCATCAATTCTCTGGAGGCCACATCCCTAAATTCATAAATAGCCCTCGACTGCCGCAGATCTCTTAACGCGATGGCTGAGCAGTTTAATATACACCTCATATGGGTGCCTGGGCATAGGGATATCCCGGGGAACTGCAAAGCCGACGAACTTGCTAGGAAAGGGACGACTATGCGCCACTATCCACGTGCAAGCTTTGGATAAGGCAAGAGGCAATCAGGCAGTCCAACGACAGATGGACACAAATCGGCACATGTAGGGTAGCTAGACAAATCTGGCCAAGGTATGACCTGAGAAGGTCAAAATATCTCCTCGCACTGGAAAGGAAAAGATTATCTACGTTAGTATCAGTTCTGACGGGACACTGCCTGATCGGCGAACAACCAGAAGATTGGATATTAACTCCAATGACTTCTGCATAAGCTGTGGAGATGAGGAAGAAGTGGACAGCATTGAGCACTTGCTATGCGACTGTCCCGCTTTGAGTAAACGACGACTGGACCTACTGGGGTCGGCCTTTCTAGGCAGCCCAACAGATCTTTCCAGTACCAATATTCGTGCTATCGATACATTTGTATATCAAACAGGTTGGTTTCGATGAAGAGCATTTTAGCCCGTGGTACCACTAGGGAGCTAAACTGGTCTACATGAGCTGAAGAAATAAAAAAGAAAACGGCTGCCACCTTAACCTAAAACCATACCATAAACATTTTTTTTAATATTTTGTTTCGTGTTTTTAGGACACCATATTATGTACACCAGAAAATGTTGTACACAGCCCTTCAACAAAAATGTCGCTGCATAGTGTAGATTAGGTTTTTGGTTAATAAATATAAAATGGTTTAATTTACTGTTTTTTTTTTCACCCCAAAAGAAGAAAACTTAATTTTGCAATTTCTTTTAAAATGGAATCCATATTTTATTGAAAATACATTCAAATACAGTGTTTACAAAAATATATAAATATCAATGTATGTATGTAATATAATCGACAAGTAAATATAGCTGCCTTGACGTAACTTGTAGTAAATATTGAGGTATATGATATTAATTTTGTACTTCATTTATTTAAGTTTGATTATATTCACTTCCAAATACGCCAAGAGTAATGTTTTTATAAAAAGTTCAAAATTTCGAGAATTACTTCTCCCTATGGAATAAGTATCGATATGCGGTGTACTTTATAAGTACTATATTTATGCAAAGTATTCTTCGATTTGAAGTCAGCTTCAGCCTTCATCATATATGTAATGTTCTTATACCTTTCCTTGCATCTGTCCAGCGTTAGGATATACCGGTACTGCTTGTTGATTGTAAACTGTGCTTCCGGGCTGGGGGCAGGCATTGTAGCCCACATTGGGACGTTGTGGTGGTGTACGACATTCACGATAGAACCTGAAGATTGGATACCACATGGCACATGCAATGACTAGATGAAGAAGAAGGAAAAAGAAAGACAGAAAAAATAAATAAATATAGAAAACCAGTAAGGAAAGGCTAAAGTCGGGCGGGGCCGACTATATAATACCCTACACCACTCTTGTAATATTGAATAACTCTGAAATATAAATTTTGTAATTCATGTACAAATTTTCTTCAAATTCGGCCATGTTAGTCCATGGATCAAGAAACTCTACCATTCTAAATATCAAAACGATTGGATGTAAACTACAGCATCTATAGGACTAAAGGGTAAAATCGGACGAAAGATATGTATGGGAGCTATATCTAAATATTAAGCGATTTTCTTCAAATTCGGCAATGTTGGTTCATGGATCAAGAAACTCTACAATTCTAAATTTCAAAACGATTGGATGTAAAATACAGCTTCTATAGAACTAAAGGGTCGAATCGGACGAAACATATATATAGGAGCTATAGCTAAATCTTAACCGATTTTCTTCAAATTCGGTAGTGTTGGTTCATGGATCAAGAAACTCTACAATTCTAAATTTCAAAATGATTGGATGTAAAATACAGATTCTATAGAACTAAAGGGTCGAATCGGACGAAACATATATACAGGAGCTATAGCTAAATCTTAACCGATTTTCTTCAAATTCGGTAGTGTTGGTTCATGGATCAAGAAACTCTACCATTCTAAATTTCAAAATGATTGGATGTAAAATACAGCTTCTACAGTACCAAAGAGCAAAATCGGACGAAACATATATATGGGAGCTATATCTAAATCCGAACCGATTTCAACCAAATTCAATAGCGATCATAACAGCCGTGAAATACTGTAAACTGCAAAATTTCAGAACGATCGGAGTGAAATTGCGACCTGTAGTCGACGAACAACTTTACATGGACAGACGGACAGACGGACGGACGGACAGACATCGTTAAATCGACTCAGCTAGTGATTCTGAGTCGATCGGTATACTTTAAGTGGGTCTACCTATAGTATTTTCAGGTGTTACAAACATCTGCCATGAAACAAACTTATAATACCCTGTACCACAGTGTGGTGTAGGGTATAATAATAAAAGGAAGAACAAAAGGTTTTTCTAATTAAAGATTTTTTTCAATGGTTTTTTAAATATTTAGACAGATTTTTTGTTTTTCGTTTCTATTCAAATGGCTCCATATCGATACCTCCGTTCTAAAACTATGCTAAGTGCACAAAGGTAGTTTTTCAGGAGAGACGATCAAAGTCCGATGATTTTTTTTAAATTTGTGTGGAATTCCTTTATAATGAAAATCGAATGAATTGTACTATTTTGTGAATAACTTTAAATTGGGTTGACGGATAAACACCAAATTTTGACTGAATATAAATTGGAATATTTTGAAATTAGAAATGCAATCTCCCTAAAAACCTGCTTAGTCGACTTAGCATGTTTAAGAATGCAGGTATTGATATGAGACACAAAAAACACATATTCGTCCAGGTCATTCAACTAAAAATATCTCCGCTTTTAGGGAAAAGCATTGAAGGAAACCAAATTGTCAATTGTGCAGCGTTCACTGCAGTTTGCCTTATATGCAACAATTAAATATCGATTTTTACATACGTGTTTGGCGACGGACTACAATATCGTGACATATTTTATACCCTCACTTTAGTGAAGAAGGGTATATATCATTTGAAACGGGCCAAAAGTGTAGCATATCAAAGGATTGGCCTAAGACCTTAAGCATGTTTGGCAGAAATCCGGACACTTTAAGTCATTTGAGCAATGTCCGCCAGTCTGGTTGTAGCGCAATATAACGCTCGGCACGATGTTAATAGTGTGACACACCTTAACCTTCAAGTTTTTTTGTCCAAATTTATTTGACATTTCTTTGTTTCCAGTGTTTGACAAATTCAACCATGGAAGGGCGTAAAGGGCCAACATGTTTATAAGCAGTTACAAATAGGTAAAATAAGATGTCATTATATTTTTTTTTTAAATTTTTTTTTTGAAAACCTTTTGTGGGCATTTTAATTTTTTAAAAAATTAAAAAATGAGATTCTGTGTTTTACGAAATTTGTAATTGCTCTCGATTGGCTGAAACGATTTTGGGAAGTTTACTTTGTTTTAAAGAGCGTCAATGCGCCATTTTTGGTAAATTTTTTTAAAAATTTTTTTAAAAAAAAAATAAAAAATCTGTAAAAACTTTTGTAGAAAAAATTGCTTCCCTCGAGCAATTCGATATACCAAAAAGTACAAAAGTTATGATTTGATTTTTGCCACAGATTTTTGCCAATTTTTTTAAGAAAAAATATAAATATAGGCTGATCTAAGTAGAGATACTTTTTTCAATAGCCTTTTTTTTGACAGATCACGTGTGAGTCGTGTCATGCTGTCATGTTATTTTTGTTAAGTACACTGAAAGAAAATTTGTCACAAAATTAAAGAAATACTCCAAAGACGTCATTAGTTTTAAAATAAGTACACTTTGCACTTTAAATATAGATAACTTCATTAAAATTAAGTAATTTACTTAATTTTAAGTACATTTTCTTAATTTTAAGTGAAAAATGTACTTATTTTGAAGACTTATGACGTCTTTGGAGCAATTCTTTAATTTTATGTCAAATTTTTTTCCGTGTATTGTTTGGCATTTCATCATGGAAAGACTTACGCCTCAACAACGTTTACAAATTATTCAGTTTTATTATCAAAATAATAGTTCACCAATAGCGCTAAGTCCATTTTTTTAAATACAAAAAAAACCAGTAAGGAAAGGCAGAAAGTCGGGCGGGCCGACTATATAATACCCTACACCTTCCTAACAATGCGATAAGGGTCATTGCCATACTAATTTGGGATAATTGGTAAATGAGTAGAAACATATTATCTAATTCTGAAACGATAATCGCTAAATTAAGCACTATTCGTTCCTAAATTGAGAAACATCTTTCTGGAAAATTTTAATGATCGGAAGTAAAATACAACTTCTATAGCGGTTTGATACCAACTCAGGAGGAACATATATATGGAGCTTTAATATAAATCTGAACCGATCTTCCCTGAATACCCATTCATGTAAAAAGACCTCCTTCTGTCGAATTTCATACTGATCGGATATAAAATACAGTTTTTACAGCGCTTACATGTCAAATCGGGGGTAACATATATATGGGGGCTATATCTAAATCTGAACCGATTTTCTCCGAACTTAGCAGTATTCCTTCGTGTAATAAGAAACCTTTTTCCCCGAATTTCGCACTGATCGGATATAACATAACATTTTTACAGCGCTTACATGTTAAATCGGGGGTAACATATATATGGGGGCTATATCTAAATCTGAACCGATTTTTTCCAAATTTAACAGTGTTCATTCATATAATAAGAAACCTCTTTCTGCCGAATTTCATACTGATCGCATATAAAATAAAGTTTTTACAGCGCTTACATGTCAAATCGGGGCTAACATATATATGGGGGCTATATCTAAATCTGAACCGATTTTAACCAAATAGGGATCGTCCCTGGGCCAAAAAGTGTAAAGTTTCGTCGAGATCGGAACATAATTGCGACCTGTACTTTGATTACAAGAATACATGCACAGACGGACAGACAGACGGACAGACAGACGGACAGACAGACGGACAGACAGACGGACAGACAGACGGACATAGCTAAATCAACTCAGAAAGTGATTCTAAGTCGATCGGTATAATAAACGACGGGTCTATTTCTTCTCCTTTTGGGTGTTACAAACAAATGCACAAAGTTATAATACCCTGTACCACAGTGTGGTGTAGGGTATAAACACTTTTCAGTCGACCCACGACCTTGACACCCATAGGAAATATTTTAGCTTACGTTAAGAGCTATATTTTTGCCATTGACCGATTCCCGATCCGACGTACATATTTCTTCAAAATGATGCCGGTGAGAATGTAATCGTCAATGGCGACCGTTATCGTGCCATGATAACCGACTATTTGATGCCTGAAATTGAAGCTCGTCATCTCGGCGACATTTGGTTTCAACAAGACGGCGCCACTTCCCACACATCGCATCAATCAATAGATTTATTGAGAGAACACTTCGGTGGGCAGATAATTTCACGTTTTGGGCCTGTCGATTGGCCACCAAGATCGTGTGATACCACACCGTTAGACTTTTTCCTGTGGGGATATGTAGAGTATAAAGTTTATGCGGACAAACCCGCTTCGATTCAGGCCTTGGAGCAAAACATCACGCGTGTCATTCGCCAGCTGCCAGTCGAAATGCTCGAACGAGTCATCGAAAATTGGACTCAACGGATGGACCATCTGAGACGTAGCCGCGGCCAACATTTGATAGACATAATCTTCAAAAAATAAATGCCAAAGAATGTTCTTTCAAATGATAATAAACATTCCCCATTCAATTTGAATTTTTTGCGTTTTTATACCCTACACCACACTGTGGTACAGGGTATTATGACTTTGTGCATTTGTTTGTAACACCCAAAAGGAGAAGAGATAGATCCATTGCTTATTATACCGATCGACTTGTAATCACTTTCTGAGTCGATTTAGCTATGTCCGTCTGTCTGTCTGTCCGTCTGTAGATGTATTCTTGTAATCAAAGTACAGGTCGCAATTATGGCCCGATCTTGACGAAACTTTACACATATCTTTTTTTTGGCCCATGGACGATCCCTATTTAATTTGGTTACAATCGGTTCAGATTTGGATATAGCCCCCATATATATGTTAGCCCCGATTTGACATGTAAGCGCTGTAAAAACTTTATTTTATATCCGATCAGTATGAAATTCGGCAGAGAGAGATTTCTTATTACATGAAGGAATACTGCCAAATTCGGAGAAAATCGGTTCAGATTTAGATATAGCCCCCATATATATGTTACACCCGATTTTACATGTAAGCGCTGTAAAAAGTGTATTTTTAATCCGATCAGTACGAAATTCGGCAGAAAGAGGTTTCTTATTACATGAATTAATACTGCCAAATTTGGGAAGTCGGTTGAGATTTAGATATAGCCCACATATATATGTTTCCCCCGATTTGACAGCGCTGTAGAAACTGTATTTTATATCCGATCAGTAAAGAAATTGTCAGAAGAGGTTTCTCGTTACATGAATTAACACTGCCAAATTTGAAGGAAATCGGTTCAGATTTCTTTATAGCCCTCATATATATGTTACCCCCGATTTGACATGTAAATGCTGTAAAAACTGTATTTTATATCCGATCAGTGCGAAATTCGGCAGAAAGAGGTTTCTTATTACTCGAAGGAATACTGCCAAATTCGGAGAAAATCGGTTCTGATTTAGATACAGCCCCCATATATATGTTACCACCGATTTGACATGTAAGCGCTGTAGAGACTGTATTTTATATCCGATCAGTACGAAATTCTACAGAAAGAGGTCTTTTTACATGAATGAGTATTCAGGGATAATCGGTTCAGATTTATATATAACCTCTATATATAAGTTCCTCCTGATTTGGTATCTAAGCGCTATATAAGTTGTACTTTACTTCCGATCATTTACATTTTCCAGAAAGATGTTTCTCAATATAGGAACGAATATTGCCAAATTTAGCAATTATCGGTTTAGAATTAGATAATATGTTCCTACCCATTTACCAATTATTCCAAATAATTATCGCAATGACCCTTATCGCATTGTTAGGGAGGTGTAGGGTATTATATAGTCGGCCCCGCCCGACTTTCTGTCTTTTCTTACTGGTTTTCTTTAAAAAAGTAGGGAACCTCGAAATGGATCACGCTTTACTTCAAAAAATATGTTCCGAAAACTAAAGGAATCTTCCATGAAAATTCGAATTAAAAAAATTTAAAAAACGTTACCATAAAAGAATTAGTTTTGGTTTCAGAAAATAATATGCCTCAATCTATACAAAGCTAAGTTTTTAGGTAACGGACACAAAATTTTTTTTTTTTTTTTGCATAGTGTAATTTCTATTATTTTTGAAAATTAGCTTAAAAATCTATTGATAAATTGCTATAAGTATGGCCGATAGTTTTGAAGCCGTCTCACATTTTTACTCATTTCTCCCCTTGCCCTAAATAATGAATATTATTCTAATTAAAATATTAAAAAAAAACATAATTTTCTTGTTTAACAAAGAGCAATGTTGAAAGCTGAGAAATTGAAGTCAGAAATCGAAATCAGAAATTTCTTAACAAAACCGGCTACAGTTAAGCTAAAGGTTTGCCATTGTTTGATTAGAGTCTGTAAAACATAAATAACTTGTATCAAACTAAAATATGTATAATTATCTTCTTTAATTTCGACATATCGATACATTCATTCCAAAACATGCTATTTTAAAAATCCTATTTATTTCAAATTAGATTCAGTCTAAATGTGGTGTTTATACGTTTAAATAATATAATCAGTGAATTGCATACAAATTTAAAAATTTCATAAAACTTCGATCGCCTCTCATCAAAAAGTACCTACTTCGACTTACCCCCAATTGCATAACCTTCGGTTAGAGGTAACTCACAGTTAGAAAATAAAAATTTCATACAATTTGACAGTTATACATAACTGTAGGTTAGCTCTAACTGTAGGATAACCGAAGATTGTGGAATTGGCCGTTAGTTTACTTTGGAGGTATCGATATGACTTTATATGGCATACAATTTACCACATGTTTTCTACTTTTCTACTTACCAATTCGTACTATGGACACGCCAAGATTTGAGGCAGATGAGCCTGCCAAATTTAGCAAGCTAAAGAAAATGGATACGGCAGCAATGCACAGCCAGGGTAATATAAACTTATGACTTCTCTATAGAAAAACAAATAGAAAATGACAGAAACATTTTGATTGATGATTTTTTTGTTGTTTAGAAAATCCCCCTCCACTGTTTGCGACATACCTTTTTAATACCAATAATCAATAAAACGGAAACGACAAATTGCAATATTCCCAATACTACAGATATGGCCAAAACTGCTATTGCCACACCTTAATTGAGCGAAAAATAGAAGAGATTCGGGTTTTCTTGTTAAATAGAAAAATCAAGCGAACATTAAAACAAATCTAACCCGAAACAGAGGCAGAATTTCCTTTATCATCGACAATTGTTTGGTCGTAGTGCTTGACTCCCACTACCAAGAGGAAAATTGAAAATCCGGTCCAAAAAAAGCTTAGAACGGCACTTAAATAAGCAATAATATTGCACAAAGTAGGATTAACCATTGTGGCGGTCAGTATTCGTGGTACTCTCAACACAAAATTTCTATAACTTTCGGAATGTGAAAGATAAATTTATGCACATAAATCACACGAACAGATAACGATCGACCGACAGACAGACTGACTGATGATTTGTCAAACTGCAGTCTAAACGAGAAACCGAACAACGAACTTGTTAAGCGGGCAGCCAATGAGCAACTAAAAATCGTTAAAACAAATAACCAATTTGAAGCATATCCAAACCCACACACACACACATACTCGTACCTTATTTACTTAGCAATGGTGTATTGTTTTAGTTAAAACAGAGCGTTTTCGTACTCTATATTCTTTCTGAACTCTATCTATGGATGTATGTATGTATATTGTTGTTTCTCTGTTCTGTGCTCTGCGTTCAGAGCAGAGATAGAGAGCTACAAAGAGAGTTGGAGCATGAGAATTTTTAAGTTGTGTGGCTTCTTTATTGCGTTGGAAGCTTAAAAACCTACTTATCGCCAGAGTTGCCATGAAATTTGAGACTCAACTCAAATTACCAATAAAAGAAAAATCCCCAAAACTCATTTTCTTAAGCACAAAATAAAATTGCATTCTATATTTTAAAGACTGTGAGGTATTTTTACAATTTGTATAGCGTGATCCATTTCGAGGTTCCCTACTTTTTTAAAGAAAACCAGTAAGGAAAGGCTAAAGTCGGGCGGGGCCGACTATATAATACCCTACACCACTCTCGTAATATTGAATAACTCTGATATATGGGAGCTATAGCTAAATCTTAACCGATTTTCTTCAAATTCGGCAATGTTGGTTCATGGATCAAGAAACTCTTCCATTCTAAATTTCAAAATGATTGGATGTAAAATACAGCTTCTACAGGACTAAAGAGCAAAACCGGACACATATATATGGGAGCTATAGATAAATCTTAACCGATTTTCTTCAAATTCGGCAATGTTGGTTCATGGATCAAGAAACTCTACCATTCTAAATTTCAAAACGATTGGATGTGAAATACAGCTTTTATAGGACAAAAGGGCCAAATCGAACGAAACATATATATGGGTGCTATAGCTAAATCTTAACCGATTTTCTTCAAATTCGGCAATGTTGGTTCATGGATCAAGAAACTCTTCCATTCTAAATTTCAAAATTATTGGATGTAAAATACAGCTTCTACAGGACTAACGAGCAAAACCGGACGAAACATATATATGTGAGCTATAGCTAAATCTTAACCGATTTTCTTCAAATTCAGCAATGTTGGTTCATGGATCAAGAAACTCTACCATTCTAAATTTCAAAACGATTGGATGTAAAATACAGCTTTTATAGGACAAAAGGGCCAAATCGGACGAAACATATATATGGGAGCTATAGCTAAATCTTTACCGATTTTCTTCAAATTCGGCAATGTTGGTCCATGAATCAAGAAACTCTACCATTCTAAATTTCAAAATGATTGGATGTAAAATACAGCTTCTACAGGACTAAAGAGCAAAACCGGACGAAACATATATATGGAAGCTATAGATAAATCTTAACCGATTTTCTTCAAATTCGGCAATGTTGGTTCATGGATCAAGAAACTCTTCCATTCCAAATTTCAAAATGATTGGATGTAAAATGTAGCTTCTATAGGACTAAAGGTTCAAATCGGACGAAACATATATATGGGAGCTATAGCTAAATCTTAACCGATTTCAACCAAATTCAATAGCGATCTTAACAGCTGCGAAATACTCTAAACTGCAAAATTTCAGAACGATCGGAGTGAAATTGCGGCCTGTAGTCGACGAACAACTTTACATGGACAGACGGACGGACGGACGGACAGACATGCTTAAATCGACTCAGCTAATGATTCTGAGTCGATCGGTATACTTTAAGGTGGGTCTAGCTGTGTTATTTTCAGGTGTTCAAACATCTGCCGTGAAACAAACTTATAATACCCCGTACCACAGTGTGGTGTAGGGTATAAAAACACAGAAAATTCAAATTGAATGGGGAATGTTCATTATCATTTAAAAGAACATTCTTTGTCATTTATTTTTTGAAGATTATGTCTATCAAATGTTGGCCGCGGCTACGTCTCAGATGGTCCATCCGTTGAGTCCAATTTTCGATGACTCGTTCGGGCATTTTGACTGTCGAACGTGACACGCGTGATGTTTTGCTCCAAGGCCTAAATCGAAGCGGGTTTGTCCGCATAAACTTTAGACTTTACATATGCCCACAGGCAAAAGTCTAACGGTGTGATAACACACGATCTTGGTGGCCAATCGACCGGCCCAAACAGGGAAATTATCTGCTCATGGAAGTTTTCTCTCAATAAATCCATTGATTGATGCGGTTTGTGGGAAGTGGCGCGCCGTCTTGTTGAAACCAAATGTCGCCGAGACCACGAGCTTCAATTTTAGGCATCAAATAGTCGGTTCTCATGGCACGATAACGGTCGCCATTGACGGCCATTTACGTTCTCACCGGCATCGTTATTGAAGAAATATGGACCGATGATTCCACCGGCCCACAAACCACACCAAACCGTTGTTTTTTGAAGTGGCAGCTCTTGAATCTCTTCAGTTTGCCATTCGTCCCAAATGAGGCAAGTTTGCTTGTTTACATACCCATTGAGCCAGAAATGGGCCTCATCGCTGAACAAAATTTGGCTCGAAAACGTCGGATCATCTTGGAACTTTTCAAGAGCCCATAGAGCGAAGCGATGTCGCTTGGGAAGGTCGGGCGGCTTCAGTTCTTGCACAAGCTGTATTTTGTATGCTTTCAATTTAAGATCTCCACGTAAAATGCGCCAAGTCGTTCCGTACGTCAGTCCGAGTTGCTGCGAACGGCGCCGAATCGACTCTCCACGGTGTTCGTGTACACTCTCAGCTACGGACGCTGGACGTGGTCTATTCGGTCGAATATTATCCAATAATGAATGCTGGGTCTCAAGATGGGTGATGGTGTTGCGAATAGTACGCTCAGTAGGCCGATTATGTTGACCATAAGTTGAGCGAAGTGCACGAAACACATTCCCCACGGAACCTGAAATTTCGTAATCAAGTTGAACGATTTGTAAACGTTGTTCAGGCATAAGTCTTTCCATGATAACATGACAGCATGACACGACTCACACGTGATATGTCAAAAAAGGTTATTGAGAAAAGTATCTCTACTTGGATCACCCGTTACTTCAGTCGTATCAACCGACTGAAGTATAATCTCACTTTGTTAGTTATGTAAAATGTTCAAGTAAGAAATTTCAGTCGGGTTAACCGACTAAGGTATACATACATACCCTCAATTTGTAAGCAATGTAAATATGCACTGGTACATCTACTATTACACTATGCAACAAATGAAAATTTTTTGAAAAATACACGGACTTAAACTGAAAAAAGTTTCGGAACACTATTTTGTAACAAATATAATTTGAAGATATTTATTTATTTATTGTTTAGGGTACTGTAGAATATGTAAAAACAAATGACTATTCCATATGGGGAAAACTAATGTATTTTACCCCTAATGTCCCATATCTGTGACACTTTTAACTTTTTACCATATTGTGCCTTCTTTAGCTTTGTTGTCCCACGGTTAACATAGAAGATTCGCACTGTGGCCATGAATCACTGTACTACTTAACCTAATTCAATGTTTAATTATTCCACTGTTCTTCTAAAGTACGAAATTGCAAACATATCTGGAACATATAAAACATTTTTTCCCCACTTACCACATTTAATCATTTTGCCACAATTTAGCTTTTTTAACCCCTTTTGCTTCACTGTACCATATTTAAGCCTTTTTGCTACAATTAACCCCATCTAATTTTAAACGTTAGCTAAAAGCATAACAATTGGCAAAAGGACTTCTTTTTTTCTCCGCTATACTATGGTTAACCCTTTTTTGTCCCATTGTGCAATATTAAACCCTTTGCCTCACTGTAACGTATTTAACACTTTTTGCACCACTGTATCATATTTAATTTTATTTGCTAAACTGTATCATTTTTAACACTTTTTGCCCCACTGTATCATATTTAATTCTATTTGCTAAACTGTATCATATTTAACACCCTTTTCCCCCACTGTATCATAGTTAATAAATTTTTGCCCCAATGTACCATATTTAATCCATTTTTCCCCACTGTACCATAGTTGGCCCTTTTTGTCCACTGTGCCATATTTAACCCTTTTTGTCTCACTGTACAATATTTAACACTTTTTGTCTCACTGCGCCATATTTACAAATTGTCACCACTCTACCATACTTAAACCCTATTTGACCCACTGTACCATAGTTAACCATTTTTGTCACACTGTACCATATTTAATTCTTTTTGCCCCACTGTATCATAGTTAATACATTTTCGCACCACTGCTCCACAGTTAACCCTTTTTGCCCCACTGTACCATAGTTGACCCCTTTTGTCCCACTGTGCCATATTTAACCCTTTTTGTCTCACTGTACCATTGACTCTTTTGTTCTCACTGCACCATATTTAAAAATGTTCACCACTCTACCATACTTAACCCCTATTTGATCCACTGCACCATAGTTAACCATTTTTGTCACACTGTACCATATTTAATCCTTTTTGCCCCACTGTATCATAGTTAATACATTTTCGCACCACTGCTCCATAGTTAACCCTTTTTGCCCCACTGTACCATAGTTGACCCTTTTTGTCCCACTGTGCCATATTTAACCCTTTTTGTCTCACTGCACCATATTTAAACATTTTCACCACTCTACCATACTTAACCCCTATTTGACCCACTGTACCATAGTAAACCATTTTAACTAACCGCACTGCTCCATACTTAATCCTTTTTGCCCGACTGTACAATGTTTAATCCATTTTGTCTCACTTAACAATATTTAACTAGTTTTGCCCCACTCTACCATAGTTAACTCCTTTTGCCCCACTGTGTCATATTTAACCCTTTTTGTCTCACTGTTCCATATTTAACAGTTTTAGTCTCACTGTACATTTTATCCACTGTACCATTTTTGCCCAATATACACCCAGGAAAATAATTGGTTGGAATTCGATTGTAACAATAAAAAAATAGTACTAGCAACAAAAAGTATATTGCCTACACCGTCTGTCGGTTGTATTTATATAAAATTAGTTGAAACAACAAAAATAACATGGATACGATCAAATGAAAATTCTTGCAACTAAATCGACGGTTGTATCAATCGAATTAAGATTGTTTTTTTGTGGTAACCAATTTAAAATTTTCGTTATAGTACCATATTATCGATTTTTAGTTATGACAACAATGTTTTATTCTTGACAACAGAAATTGTACCAATAGACCAAAGATTATTATCGCAACGAATAATTGGTTACTACAACAGAAAAAATGTTAATAAATAATCGTTTATTGGTTATCCCAATCATTTCCCAAATTTAGAATTTAGTATTTTGGGAAATACAACCGAAAGATTGGTTGATGTTCTTTTGCTGATACATGACAAACAAAAAATAAAATAACTCGACAAAAAAATATTCAACATTTTGTTCAAGAATGGTATAGGTAATCAAAAATAATCTCTGTGTGGAATGCAGAATGTGTTGTGCGAAATGTTTTACATAAATAAAAAATAAAAGCAACAATCATGAAATTGAAAGCACAGGGTTAAGCGATATTTGCATAAAAGTTTTGTGTTTTTTTTTCGTGTACTAAAATGTGTGTCAAATATTTCCACATCTCATATAGTGATGAATTTGTAATGCTGGATTTTTAATTTTGTTATGAATTGTTTTGTTCTTTGTTCAATAAATAAAAAAATTAATGAAAACTGTTGTTATTTATTGCCTGTAGTATATGACTGACAAATTGTCAGAACAACCATTTTTTTGAAACAGTTGGTTGTGCCAACTACAACAGATAATTTATGCCACCATTTTCGTAGTTGGCGCAACCAGATATAATTGTTGTCAACATGGAAACATAAGTATACCACAACCAAAATATTGGTTGTCCTGATGGAATCGCATGATAGTAGACACAACTAAAAAATCCGGTTGGCAAATAATTCGGTTGAGGCAACCAAACTGTATTCTGTGTGTACAGTATTTAATGTTTTTCACCCACTGTGCTGTTCACATCTCAATTTTAAGTTCCAATTTTGCCAGATTGATTCATTTTTGCCCCAATGCATCATAATTAACCCGTTTTGCTCCACAGTGCCTCTTAAAGTTAGAATTTTCTAAAATCACTTCCGATCTCTAGTTTATGTTACAAAAGCTACCCTAGAACCATGGGACCATATATAACATTTTTCAACCGCTGTACCCTATTTTACACTTTTTGCCCCACTGTGGCCCGAAAATTACGATTACAAAAAAAAGCTGACTACCCCGATCCGTTGTCCTAAGGACATCCCACGCTTCAAATTTTCACCTTTCTAATTCTAGACGTTTAAGTTGGCCGTGGTACCATATTTATCCCTTTCCGTCCGACTGTGCCCCTAAAGCTTTCAAAAAAATCGCTCCTTGTTCTAGATTACATCCCAAGAGCTACTCTAACACAAATTTCACGATGTTTGCCATTTGGATTTGGCTGTTGTACCACATTTATCCCTTTTTGCCCCATTGTGCGGGTAAATGTTCGGATTTAAATAAAAATTCAGTTAATTTCTGGGTCGACCTCATAAGGCCTACCCTCACACCAAATTTTACGACGCGAATTATTCGCATCATTTTAAAATTCGCATTCGCAAAAACCATCTTTGAATTATTCGCCTTCGCATTCGCTTTCGCAAAAATATACTTCAGTATTCGCTTCCATTTATTAAAGTGTTAAATCTCCTTATTCCCTTCACACAATTTGAAGATATGTGTGTGCTTGTGGTAACAGGAGGTAAAACTATGGAAAACAGTCTTAATACTTGAATATCCTGGAAAAGTATCAATTCAGTTCCTTAAATTTGTTGGTACTAAAGGCTCTAACTATTATTCGCTTTCGCTTTCGCAAAAATGCATATTTCACTATTCGCTTTCGCATTCGCAAAAAATATATTTCAATATTCGCTTTCGCTAAAGCCACTTTCGTTACATCCCTAATATACAGATAGTTAAGTCCAATAGTTTTGTGGAACATATTAACCTTCTAGCTCCCTCTAGCTCCCCAACATAACTGTAATTTTTGGCCCTATTTAAACAAATCGTAAAAAAATCCCCTAAAAATGGGGCGGGCGAGAATGAAATGTTCTACAAAAATGTTGGCCATAATATTTTACTACATTTGTTAGAACACACCAAAGCCCAAAACTAAGCACAAAAAACCAGAAAAACGGTAAAATTCCAGTCAAAAATATTGGCCTAAATATTTTCTATAAAGTGGCTGGAAATACCCTACACAAAAAAAACATTTTTGTTACAAAATAGTGAAATATTAACATTTTTGAGGTACAATGTGGTCCTTTTCAGTTATTTAGGGTGCCTAGACATGTTCAGATTGTATTGATATGTTGACAAAAGTTGTTCAGATTTATCGTAGCTACAATTTTCCGTGTAAGTTATGCTGAATTTGTTCCGCATAAAATGTTAGCAAACTTCGTTCACCATATTCTTAGCTACATTATTGCTAAATATGGTTGAGCGATATCACCAAGTCTGATCCAGTTATTGGACAAAAGCTGATGACACCTTTTTAGAAAATGCCCACTGATTTTCAGTAACTATTGAAGCCCATATAAAAAAATTGGTCACCAATTTCGCAACCCTTTGGTAGCAGAATCGAACCTAAACTGTCAAGTACGTGTACTTTTTTCACTGTTACACAGTGTTATTTAATGTATTAGCCAACTGAGATTTTTTAATTTTGATTTATTTTTTGCTTATTATAAAAATATACATTTATTTTTTCCCATATAAAAAAAGCCACAATTCCTATATAATTATTTTTATTTTATTGAAAGCAATTGCAAAAAAATTTTTTTACAAAAATATATAAATATATTTGTGTATATTCGTATTATAATATTCCTATACTGTATAAAGCAAAAATAAGAAGAATATACTGACTCGACATAACATGAGGTATACTCGTATGTATATTTATTTTGTACTCATGGTAAAGCTAAGAAGTTTAATATTCCCTTCCAGTTACGACAATCCAGGAATAAAGCTAAAGTTATTCCTTCTTATGGCACAACCACTTATTTAACTATATGTATGTATATGATTTTACTGCAAATGTTCTCTCATATGAAGTTGACTTCAGGTCCTTCTTATACTGTTCCCTTGATCTGTTCAACATTGGGATACATCATCGGTGCAGTTTGTGGATTGTAAACGGCGTTGGCATTTGGATAGACCGGCGCCGTTTGTGGATTGTAAACGGTGTTGGCATTTGGATATACCGGTCCAGTTTGTGGATTGTAAATGTTGCTTCCGGGATGAGGGCAGGCGTTGTAATTCACATTGGGATGTTGTGACGTATTACGACATTCGCGATAGAAGCAGAATATGGGATACGTCACGGCAACTCCGATGACTAGAAGCAGAGGAGAAAAAAAAACGAAAAAAGTGGTTAAATATGTATTAAAATACGAATAATTTCCGTATTAATTAATATAAATTATATGAAAATTTGAAAATGTTCTCTCAAAAATATTTAAAAAAAATTCTAATTGACAGTACATATAAACACATCCTGGATCCTTCCATAACTTTAAGCATAGGTTAGGTTAGATTAGGTTGAATAGAGGAGACGTTTAAACGGTTCATGTCCATTCTACTTCAAGCATATGTAACTTGATAACGATTTGTTCGATTATTTTTTCATGATGGTATTACAACATTGGCTATATATTATGTGTAACACATGAAAAGAGTAAGCGGAAATTAGTTTCAGGTACTTTTAAAGTAATTTAAACTATGTCCGTCCATACGTCTGTCCTGCTGACTGGAGCGCATAATAAATCCTGAAAGAAGTGTTTCGTATTTAGTATGTGGTAATAACTAAAGTGAACTGGTGAACTAAAGTGAACTGGTGAACTAAAGTGAACTGGTGGACTAGTGAGAAGGTGAACTAAAGTGAGCTGGTGAACTAGGGATCTGGTGAACTAGTGAGCTGGTGAAATAGAGAGCTGGTGAATTAGTGAGCTGGTGAATTAGACAGCTGGTGAACTAGTGAGCTGGTGAACTTCCAAAAGGACCAGAACTCGAGGTACGATTTTGCGGGTATATAAAAGTAACGGTGGAACGTGTTATTGTAACGCTTAAATGCTCCTTAATTTGTATACCCTCCACCATAGGATAGGGAGGGGTATATTCATTTTGTCACTCCGTTTGTAACACCACTAAATATTGATCCGAGACCCCATGAAGAATATATATTATTAAACGTCTTACAAATATATGACGATTTAGCAATGTCCGTCTGTTGTAATCACGCTACAGTCCGTAATAATAGAGCTAGGTTGATCACATTTGGTAGAAATATTTCTTATAGCTGCAGGTTGTTTGGGATTGCAAATGGGCCATATCGGTCAATGTTTTGCTATAGCTCCCCTATAGACGTCGCTCCAAAATAAGGTTTTTGAGCCATAAATACCACATTTTTAAAGCAATGTAGCTGAAGCTTTGCAATTTGTATTCTCTTTCGACAAGAATTCATCACAGCAAAAATTTTACAAATCGGTTCATATTTTGTTATAGTCACCCTATAGAGGTCGCTCCAAAATATATGTATTTAAGCCATAAATACCATATTTTCTAAGAATTTTAACTGAATCTTTGCAGTTTGCATTTAATTAACGCAAGAATTCATCGCAGTAAAAAAAAATGTTTACATAAGTTCATATTTTGTTATAGTCCACCTATAGATGTCGCTCCCAAAAAGGCCTATTTAAGCCCTAAAAACCACATTTTGTAAGAAATTTAGCTGAAACATTGCAGTTTATATTCTATTTATATAATGCAATTCATGGTGGAGGGTATATAAGAGTCGGCATGGCTGAACTTAACGCTTTTACTTGTTCGGCACAAAAACATCGAAAGGTTACTTTTGCGCCACCTGTTACATACAGTTGCTACGGACCAAAAGTATCATACATCGAAGGAGTAACCTAAGAATTTCTGTATCCGGAAATCCGCTTGAGGGCTTTTTAAGACATCAAAGTCCGTCCGACCGTCCGTCTGTCTGTGTGGTGCACACGATAACTCTGGAACGCAGTAGCCGATTGACTACAACTTTGTAAGTGGATAATATTGTTCATCGAAGATGGACCTCCTTCTGAAACCTCCCGCACAAACGGTTAGAATTTAGTGCGATGTTGATTCTTTAATAACTTCTATACTACGTTTTCGAATCTTCTGCAATTCCACACATAGTAATATTTTCTTCGTCGCTTTTATCTCGAGAAAAATTAGAGTTTTCATATTGTGTATTTTTGACAACTTAGGTAATGACTATAGACTGACACAGAAAGATCATTTCTTGCACCCACAAACATTACCATATCCCATATAATATTATTCACAAAGTGAGGGTATGTGTATCTCAGTAAATTTAGTCGGCTGAAATTTCCATACATATTCGCTAAGTTACTCTCTTCCTTTCCCCTTCCCAAAATGTGAGCATTATTGCAATAAAATTATTAATGAATTTTTTTTTTGCTTTAACAAAAATCTTTGTTGGAAACCTTTGAAATGCGGAATTTCCTTTACAAAATTTATTACGCTTAAGCTACACTTAGAAAAGTGTATTAATATCACTGTGCAACAGTGAAAAAAATACACGGACTTGACTGTATAGGTTCGATTCTACTATAATATAACCCTATACTCGGTTTGGCGAAATTGGTGACCAATTATTTTTAATGGGCCTCGAAAGTTTCTGAAAATCAGTGGGCCCCTCGAAAAAGGTGTCATCAGCTTTTGTCCGACAACTAATTCAGACTTGGTGATATCGCTTAACTATATTTGGCAATAATGTAGCTTAGAATATGCTGAACAAAGTTTCTTAAATTTTTTTGCGAAAAAAAATATTTTTACTGCTACTTTTTTTTGAAAAAAGTGAAGGGAAAAATCTTTTGTTTTTTTTTCTTTTTTCAGCCTAACTTTCAGGGACTTGTATTTTTTCACTAACAATGTTTGACAAAATTGTAGCCATAACTTTTTTTTGGTATAGGGTATGATCAGCAACTTTATAGAAAATATTAAGGCCAATATTTTTGTAGAACATATTAACTCTCTAGCTCCCCCACATAAATGTAATTTTTGGCCCCATTTTTACAAATCGTAAAAAACACCCCTTAAAAGCTCAAAACTTAACACAAACACCAAAAAAAAGTTCAAATTCCTGTTCATGCAGAAATGTTAGTCATACGATCTAGTGGCAATAACCATACCAGTAAAGAACGTTTTTGACTGGAGTTTGACCTTTTATGACGTTTGTGTTAAGTTTTGAGCTTTGGTGTGTTCTGACACATTTAGTAAAATTGTATGGCCAACATTTTTGTAGAAGATTTCACCCCCGCCCACCCCATTTTAAGGGGTGTTTTTTACGATTTGTAAAAATGGGGCCAAAAATTTACATTTATGTGGGGGAGCTAGAGGGTTAATATGTTCCCCAAAAATATTGGCCTTAATATTTTCTATAAAGTTGCTGATCATACCCTATACCAAAAAAATATTTTTGTTACTATAATGTAATAGTGATATACTAACATTTTTGGGGTACAATGTGGTTTTTGGAGCCATTTAGGGCGCCTAGACACGTTGTATTGATATGTTCACAAAAGTTGTTCAGATTTACGTTGGCTACAATTTTGCCAAACATTGTTAGTGAAAAATTACAAGTCCCTGAAAGTTATGCTGAAAAAAGTGAAAAAAAAATATTTTCTTTTCTTCACTTTTTCAAAAAATTACCGGGAATTCTTTTTTTGGCTTCATTATTGCCAAATATAATTAAGCGGTATCACCAAGTCTGAATTAGTTGTTGGACAAATGCTAATGACATCTTTTTCGAGGGGCCCACTGATTTTTCGGAACATTTGGAGGCCCATAAAAAAAATTTATCACCAATTTCGCCAAACCGAGTATAGGGTTATACTACCCTTTGATGGTAGAATCGAACCTATACTGTCTAATCCGTGTATTTTTCAAAAAGTGTTTATTTGTTGCATTGTTGCAGTGTATTAAATAAAATGGCATTTACTGGGCGTCAAAGAATATAAAACAGAATATTTACTTTACCAACTAAGTTAACTTAAATTTATGTACAAAATGGACTAATTTTAAGTTTTTATTGTCTTTGGCTTCAAATGAAAGACGTCGTTTTTCAGTGTAGACACTTAGTATTCATCACTATACCGAAAATAATTTGTAAAAAAATAAGAATTTGCTTTCCTGTTTTAATTTTGGACAAATGTATATATGGAATAGACTTTGCCATTTGCTGTTGTTGTTGTTGTCTGATTGCATACTTACCAATTCCAACTATGGACAATATGAGGTCCGTCCGTGCTTGTACAGCCAAATTTAATATGCTACAGAACATAGATACGCCAGCAATGACCAACCAGGGCAAAACAAGCTTAGGACTTCTCTATACCAAACAAAATAAAAATTGCGAAAAGTCAAAAGAATTGTTGCTTTTTCTCTACCGAGGCTTCGCCCAGTTCGCCCATACCTTTTGAATGCCAATAATCAATAAAACGGAAACTATAAATTGGGCCACACTCAGCAATACAGTCAGACATAAAACTGCTATTGCTCCACCTGAAAAATGAGGTAAGCGTAAAACATAAACGAGATATTTGTTTTTCAAAATAAAAATTCAAAATGAATTTTAAACCGAATCTAACCCGTAACAATGACAACATTCCCTTCATCATCCTCAAACGATTTGTCGTAGTGATAGACTCCCGCTCCCAAGAGAAAGATGGAAAATACACTGCCCAAAAAGCTTAGAACGGCACATATATATGCAATAACATTGCACAAAGTAACATTAACCATTGTGGCCGTGTTTCACTATCACAAAAATATATATTCTCAAAACGAAATTTTCTAACTTTTAGTATTTGAAAAATGAATTTATTGTAAATCACTAAGAAATAACGACGCAAAATTTTGTAACTTTCAGTATTTGAAAAATGAGTTTATTGTAAATCACTAAGAAATAACGATAGATCGATCGACCGACTAACTGACAATTGGGCAAACTGCAGTCTGAACGCGAAACCGTAGGGCGAACTTCTTAGCCAGACAGCCAATGAAGAACTAAAAGCCGTCCAAAGCATATTTCCAAATTTGTATCATAGCCATACACACACGCACGCACACCTTATTTACATAGCGTGTAATAGCATATTACTATATAGTAATAACAAAGCGACTTCACTCTCTGTGTGCTTTCTCTGCTCTATATAGATATATGTATACTTATACACTTTATGTAGACTCTAATTTATCTGAGAGATAGCGAGAGAGAGTGCGAGAGATAAATAGCCTCGGATCATGGGAATTTGTTAGTAATGGAGCATTTCTGTTGCTAGAACTTTTCAAAGCCACCTACAAGCAGTGTTGCCGTTGTTTTTTTTCAAAGAAACTCGAATTACCCCCACTATTACTGAAGCAAACGGCAAAACAAGTAAGAAAATTTCAGTCGGGTAAAACGACTAAGGTAGGCCTTCCCATCCGGGGACATAAGGAATTAGGAATATAGTTTTTAAACATTTTTCTTTATTTCCCCATGGATTTGCTTTTCAGATATGCTATTTAATTTGATTACTTTGTGGGCTAAAGGAAATGTTCGTAGAAATTGAAATTTTATACAAAATTGCACCCAATAGCACTTTTATATTTTTCCTAGAAAATCTCCCTTAAATTCATATTTTCTTGCAAATTTCACCTAAACTGCATATTTATTGTAAATTTAGTGGCAGTTGCATTTTTATAGAAAATTTCAGCAAAATCTAATAGAAATCAATTTGTCCAAATTGCATTTTTATAAAAAATTTCGTTGAAAATGGCAAAAAAAATTCAAATTTCCATTTTTCTAGAAAATGTTGTCAAAATTTAATTTGTCGAAAATACGTTTTTATTGAAAATTTCGTATTCTTTAGCAAATTATATCAAAATTTGGAAAATTTCGTTGAAAGTGATTTTTTCTAAAAAAAAAATATTGAAATGGTCTTTTTCTTTAAAATTTCCTTCATCGGCTGTTAATAAAGTCAACGACATTTAATTTGCACATCGACCATTGAAATTGCAAGCAAATTTGTGAAAAATAATAATTATTTAAAAAACATAGAAAAAAAAAATTTTGAAAGATTTTTTTAGAAAAATACAATTTTGAAGGAATTTTCTGAAAAATTGTAATGAATTTTTTTTAAAATTTCAAATTTCCATTTTTCTAGAAAATGTCAAAATTTAATTTGTCGAAAATACATTTTTATTGAAAATTTCGTATTCTTTAGCAAATTATATCAAAATTTTGGAAAATTTCGTTGAAATTGATTTTTTCTAAAAAAAATATTGAAATGGTTTTTTTCTTTAAAATTTCCTACATCGGCTGTTAATAAAGTCAACGACTTTAATTTGCACATCGACTATTGAAATTTCATGAAAATTTTTGAAAAATAATAATTATTTTAAAGAAAAATAGAAATAGTAAAATTTTGAAAGATATTTTTTTTTGAAAAATACAATTTTGAAGGAATTTTCTGAAAAATGTTAAGGATTTTTTTTAAAAAAAATTCAATTTTAAGAATATTTTACAAAATTGTAATTGTGATGAAATTTTCTATAAGAATTCAATTTTCTTTAAATTTTCTATGTAATTTTTTGAAAAATTAAATTTCAATGAAATTTTGCAGAAATGCAATTATAACGAAATTTTGTAGAAATATTCGATTTCAACAACATTTTTTAGAAAAATACAAGTTTTTTAGAAAAATACAAATTTGACGAAATATTCCAAAAAAAATCAATTTCAAGAATTTTTGCAGAAAAATTTAAAATTTCCTTCATCGGCTGTTAATAATGTCAACGACTTTAATTTGCACATCGACCATTGAAATTTCAAGCAAATTTTTGAAAAAATAATAATTATTTAAAAAAAATAGAAAAAGTAAAATTTTGAAAGATTTTTTTTAGAAAAATACAATTTTGAAGGAATTTTCTGAAAAATTTTAATGTTTTTTTTTTTTAAAAATTCAATTTTAAGAATATTTTACAAAATTGTAATTGTGATGAAATTTTCTATAAGAATTCAATTTTCTTTAAATTTTCTATGTAATTTTTTGAGAAATAAAATTTCAATGAAATTTTGCAAAAATTCAATTATAACGAAATTTTGTAGAAATATTTGATTTCAACAACATTTTTTAGAAAAATACAAATTTGACGAAATTTTCCAAAAAAAAAATCAATTTCAGGAATTTTTGCAGAAAAATTTAATTATAATGAAATTTTCTTAAAACAGCAATTTTTATAAAATTTTCTAGAAAAATTTAATTTCAACGAAATTTTGTAGAAAATTCAATTCTAAGTTAATTTCTTGGAGAAATTCAATTTCAAAGAAATTTTTGAAAATTTCGTTTTCTTTAGCAAATTATATCAAAATTAATTTTCTTTAGCAAATTTCGTTGAAATTGCATATTTCTTGAAAATTTCGTTGAATTTGCATATTTCTAGAAAATTTCTTCGAAACTTAATTGTTCTAAAAAATTTAGTTGAAATTACAATTTGTCTTCAAAATTTCTTACATCGGCTTTTAATAAAGTCAACGACATTTAATTCACGCGTCGACTATTGAAATTTCAACAGAATTTCAAATTGTATACAAAATTGCATCCAATAGCACTTTTTTTTTTTCTAGAAAATTTTCCTTAAATTCATATTTTCTTCCAAATTTTATCAAATTTGAATATTTATTGTAAATTTAGTGGAAGTTGTATTTTTATAGAAAAATTTCAGTAAAAATCTAATAGAAATCAATTGTTCAAAATTTGCATTTTTCTAAACAATTTCGTTGAAAATGGCAAAAGTTTTTTCAAAGTTACATTAATAGAAAAATAACTACAAAATTTTGTCAAAATTGAATTTTGTCGAAAATAAATTTTTATTGATTATATTTTTCGTTTTGTTAAGCAAATCTAAATAAAAATGTTCTAGAACATTTCTTCGAAATTGTATATTTCTAGAATATTTCTTCGAAATTTCATTTTTCTAAAAAAATTAGTTGAATTTGCATTTTTCTTTAAAATGTCCTTCATCGGCTTTAATAATGTCAACGACATTTAATTTGTGTATCGACTATTGGAATTTCAACAGCATTTCAAATTTTATACAAAATTGCATCCAATAGCACTTTTATTTTTTTTTTTCTAGAAACTCTTCCTTTAATTCATATTTTCTTTGCAAAATTCATCAAAACTGCATATTTATTGTAAATTAAGTGGAAGTTGCATTATTATAGAAAATTTCAGCATAATCTAATAGACATCAATTTGTCAAAATTACATTTTTCTAACTATTAACAGATTAAATTAACAGAAAAAAAAAAAATGTGGTCAAAATTTTATTTTGTCGAAAATCAATTTTTATTGATTCTATTTTTCGTTTTGTTAAGCAAATTATGAATATCCAAATAAAAATGTTCTAGAAAATTTCGTTAAAATTGTATATTTATAGAAAATTTCTTCAAAATTTCATTTTTTTAAAAAAATAGTTAAAATTGCATTTTTCTTTAACATTTCCTTCATCGGCTTTAATATAATCAACGACATTTAATTCGTGTATCGACTATTGGAATTATAAAATAATTTTAGAAAAATAAAAATGATTTAAAAAAAATTATGATGACTAACGAAGTTAGTCGAAATATTGGAAAAATAAAAATAAATAATTAAAAATCGAGACCTCAAGCCGAGCAATAACAAAAAACTTAAGATGCAACAGGTCAACAAACATTAATAAAAAAATTTAGAAATTAACAAAATTAAAATTTCAAGGAATTTTTCAAGAAGAATAAGAATTTGAAGGAATTTTCTGAAAAATTCATATTTAAAAAAAATTATTTAAAATAAATTGAAAAATTCAAATTTAAAGGATTTTTATTAGATAGAAAATTTTAATTATGATGAAAAATGCAATCTCATTAATTTTCGTAGAAAAAATTGATTATGGTGAAATTTTATAAAAAAATCAGTTTTCATTAAATTTTCGTAAGTTCAAAGAAATTTTGCAACGATTTTGGTAGAAAAATACAATTTTCACCAAATTGTGCAGAAAAATGCAATTACGACATAATTTTTAAAAAAATAATTTTGGCCAACTTTTTTAGAATAATCAGATCTAAAAAAAATCAAATTCTAAGGAATTTTCGAGAAATATGCAATTTCAAGAATATTTGTTGAAAAATTTAATTATGATGAAATTTGCTATAAAATTGCAATTTTCATTTAATGTTCTAGAAAAATGGCATTTCAACGAAATTTTTTAAATAATTGCAATTCAAGAACGATTTTTCTAGAAAAACTCAATTTCAACAAGTATTTAAAAAAATAATTAAATTCTAACGAAATTTTTTAGAAAATTTGATTTCGACAACATTTATTTTATAAAAATAAAAATTTGAAGGAATTTTCTAAAAGTATGCAATTTCAAGAATATTTGTTGAAAATGTTCTAGAAAAATGTGTTGTTCTTAAGTATTATTGCTACTGAATTCTGAAGATAATAGCGTGGTGTCTATCGAAACTGCAGTCAATTCTACCAAGCAATTAAATCCCTCTAGCAATTTTTGTATTTGTTTCTATTACTTTTTTGCAATAGACAGAAAGTAACTGAAACATAATAAATTCTGACTGAATAAATTCTAAAAAAATATCAACGAAATTTCGTAGGAAAATCAAGTCCAATGTAATTTTTTAGATCATTTTTATACCCTCACTTTAGTGTGACGAGGGTATATATCATTTGCTACGGAAAAAAGTGTAACACATCGAAGGAGTGATCTAAGACCCTAAGTATGTTCGGAGGAAATCCGTTTTGGGTCATTTTAAGTCGAATGAGCAATGTCCGTCCGTCTGTCTGTCTGTCTGTCTGTCTGCTGGCTGGTGCGCACGATAACTCTCGAAAGGATTAACCGATTGACTTCAAATTTGGTATGTGGTAATATTTTGATCTATCTCCGGATGAGTTCGAAGATGGGCCATATTGGTCTACTCCTTCTGGTACCTCCCACACAAAGGGTTAAAATTTAGTGAAATATTGATTCTTTAATAACTTCTATACTACTTATTCGAATCTTTTGAAAGTCTGCACATAATATTAGTATATTAGTCGCTATTAACTTGAGAAAAATGGGTGAAGTTGGCATGCCCCTTTTGGTACCTCCCACACAAATGGACCATTTTGCATCAAAATTTAACTGCTTATAACTTTAATACAAGTGCATAAAAATGCTTGAAATTTTCTACAGTATAATGTTTTTGTAGCGCCTATAGTCCGGTAAAAAATGGGCATCATTGTACAGCCCCTTTTGGTACCTCCCACACAAATGGACCGTTTCGTTCCAAAGTAAACGGCTTGTAACTTTAATACCAGTGCATACAAATACTTGAAATTTTGTACAGTGTAATGCTGTTATAGTGCCTATAGTCCTGTAAAAAGTAGGCGTTATCACCCCGCCCCTTTTTGTACCTCCCACACAAAATGACGAAATCATACCAAAATTACATAGCTCGTAACTTTAATATACCAGTGCACATAAACGCTTATGGTTCAGCACAATGCAATGTATTTAAGAATGTACTGTTTACCGAAAAATATGTGTATGTATGTGTACCCTTCTGGTACCTCCCACACAAATTGACAGATTTGTTGGTGTAATGTTATATATTACATTACTCACAAAGTGAGGGTATACCTTAGTCGGTTTACCCGACTGAAACTTTCTTACTTGTTTTTTTGGAATTTCAACAAAATTTTGCAGAAAAATGCAATTACGACTTAATTAAAAAATAAAATTTTAACGAAATTGTGTAGAAATGTTCGATTTCAACACTTTTTAGAAAAATAAAAATTTTAAGGGATTTTATAGAAAAATTCAAATTTGGAGGACTTTCTTAAAAATAAATTCAAGAATTTTTGCAGTTCCAATTTTCATTAAATTTTGTAGAGAAAATCAATTTGACGCCATTTCTGGAAAAATGCAATATCAACAAAATTTTGCCGAAAAATTCAATTACGACTTATTTTAAAAAAATGATATTTCAGCGAAATTTTGTAGACAAATTTAGTTATGATATAATTGCAATTTTCATTAAATTTCCTGAAAAATGTAATTCCAATGACATTTTTTACAGAAATTCAATTTGACTGCTTTTCCAAAAAAATGCAATATCGACATTTTGCAAAAAAAAATAAACTTTGTAGAAATTTTAAGGTTTTGTTTTTGATGCAATTTGAATTTTTTTTGAAAAACTTGATTTCAACTAAATTTTATAGAAAAATATAAATTTGAAGGAATTTTCTAGAAAAATTCATATGTGAAAGAAATTTTCCAATTAATGTAATTTCAAGAATTTTTGTAGCAAAATTTTGTTATGGAGTTACATTTTTCATTAAATTTTCTAGAAAAATTTAATTCCAATGAAATTTTTTAGAGAAATTGAATTCGATTGCTTTTTTAAAAAATGCAATATCGACAACGTTTTGCAAAAACAATAAACTTTGTAGAAATTTTAAGTTTTTGTTTTTGATGCAATTTGAATTTTTTTTGAAAAACTTTCAACTAAATTTTATAGAAAAATATAAATTTGAAGGAGTTTTCTAGAAAAATTCATATTTGAAAGAAATTTTCCAATTAATTTAATTTCAAGAATTTTTGTAGCAAAATTTTATTATGGAGTAATTTTCTATAAAATTGAAATTTTACAGAAAAATGTAATTTCATCGAAATTTTTTAGAGAAGTGGATTCAATATTTTTTTTTTTGAAAAATTCAATTTCACCCAACTTTTGCAAAAAAATACAATTACAACGTAATTTTCATTAAAAATCAATTCTAACCAACTTTTGTAGAAAAATCTGAATTGAATAAATTTTTTTAGAAAAATACAAATTTGAAGAAATTTTCTAGAAAAATTCTAATATAAAGAATTCAATAATTTTTGTTGAAAAATTAAATTTTACCCAAAATTTTGCTGAAAAATGCAATTATAACGTAATTTTCCTAAAAAATCAATTTTAACCCACTTTTGTAGAAATATCTGATTTGAATAACATTTTTTAGAAAAATAAAAATTTGAAGAAATTTTGTAGAAAAATTCTATTTTAAAGAATTTTTTTAAAAAATGGAATTTCAAGAATTTTTGTAGTAAATTTTAATTATGATGAAACTTTTTATAAAATTGCAATTTTCATTAATGCAATTCAGCAACGATTTTTCTAGAAAAATTCTACATCAACCAATTTGTTTTTCAAAAAAATGAAATTTTAACGAAATTTTTTAGAACGGTTTATTCCAACAACATTTTTTAGGAAAATACAAATTTGAAGGAATTTTCTAAAAATATGCAATTTCAAGAATATTTGTTGAAAAATTTAATTTTGATGAAATTTTCTCTAAAATTTAAAATTTCTAGAAAAATATAATTTCAACGAAATTTCGTAGGAGAATGCAACTCCAACGTAATTTTTAAAAGATACAATTTTGCAGAAAAATGCAATTACCACGTATTTAAAAAATATGTAATTTTAACGAAATTTTGTGGAAATGTTTGCACATTTTAGAAAAATGTAAATTTGAAGGAATTTTCTAGAAAAATTCAAATTTTGAGGAATTTTCTAGAAAAATTCAAATTTTGAAGAATTTTCTAGAAAAATTCAAATTTTGAGGAATTTTTTTTTTTTTTTTTTTTTTATTATTATTTATTTGTACAGATTTCATTTATATCGAAAAAATTCATGGCCTCAGCGCCATAATGGCATTATTGAGGCAAGTAGGCAACACATTATACTACATTAATTTAGATAAATTAATAAAAAGGATTAACGGTGCTATTCTCGAATACATAACAATAATCATTCAAGAGTTTTTACTATCACATTTCTTATCATTGGAATTTTAAATACCTATTCTGGAATTCCTGTGACAAAATGAAAGCTTTATAATTTAAAAAATTTCGGCATTGCTGCCCAATGAAAAAAATACATTATTTAAAGCTTTTGTGTATGAAGAAATCTACTGAAATTCAAAATTTTCCAATATGGCATGATTTTTTATTATGACATAGAAAAAAATTCAAAAATTAATTGAAAATGTACAAATCATCCCCAAATTTTTTCAGGCAAAAAATATATGTACAATAGCATGAAATATGTATGTTGGAAGATTTGAGGTCTTTCTGCACCCATTCTTAATTAATCCCCATCATGTATATCCCCACATACATAGCATAATAATTTAACAAATAGAGATGTTTCTTTAAAGGAAGAAAATCATAGCGCAGGGTCAGGTAAATTGTCTGAGATGCAAAAATCCCGCATCCAGACATCGCCTTTTTTCCTTTCCGATAACAACACTAACAAGAAAACGCTGAAAAAACAGTTTTCTATAAACAAAACATATCTTATCATGAGCTATTGGGGTTGTGACTGCTATCATTGAAAATTATAACAAAAAGAGCTTCCATTTGAAACCCAGAATAGCAAATTGTTTTTACTATCACAAATGTTGTTACTATCACAAAAATGTTCTTGTCACTCGGTCGAGAATAGGGGTGTAAATGTAACAAAGTAAAAAAATAAATTTAATATGTACATATAATCATATGCTTAAGTAAGAAGCGTTTCAAATGAATTGCATAGATATCTCTTATAGGCTGTTTTGAAAGTAGAAATCCTATTAACAGATTTCAAAGCTGATGGTAAATTATTATATTTAATACCACCCTCATAATCAATACGTTGCTTTGTCTTTTCCAACCGACACCGAGGAACTCTTAAATTCATTCGATTCCTAGTATTAAAGTTATTCTGGTTCCGAAAAAATGATATGTATGATGACCAATCCCATTAATACACTTAAACACAAACATTACGACTTGGTACTCGTGCAATCCATATATTGGTAATATTGTTTTTCCCACGTCCCTATATAATAGAAGTGTCGGATAGGTCAATGGTAAATTGTATATTGTCTTAAGAGCTTTGTTTTGCATGCATTGTAGAGATCTCAAAGAGCCACTGTTCTTATTGCAGGCATAGGCAACAGCTAAGTATTTCAAATGTGATTGTACTAATGACTGAAATATCATAAGTTTTGATTTTTCATTTAACTTATATTTTAATTTATATAATATACCGATTGCCGGAGCTATTTTCTTCTTGATCTCACCTATATGTATATCCCAGCTCAAGTTATTTTGCAATGTCACTCCCAGATATTTCACTGAGTGATCCTCTCTAACAAATTTTCCGTCTACAGATACCGAGAAATTATCATTGTGGCTTGATGGGTGAGGTCTAAATCGAACTATTTTAGTCTTATTTGGATTGAGCAATAGCCTATTTAACCTTGCGAACTCAAAGATCAGAGTAACATCTCTTTCCATTTGAGTTCGAAGAACCAAATCATGTTTATAGGGATAGAACAAACACACGTCATCTGCAAACATAAAGAGTTTACCTGACAAATCCAGATTACTCATATCATTCAAATAAAACGAGAATAATAAAGGACCTAATCCACTTCCCTGTGGAACTCCATGCTCTACGTCACCCATATTACTTCGTACGTCGTTTAAAATCACGTATTGTTTTCTATTAGAGAAATAATTTTCAAACAGGAGCAGTTCTTTTCCTTGAATACCGTAATATGACAACTTCTGAATTAATATCTTATGATCTACAAGATCAAAGGCTTTAGTGAAATCAAAAAATATGCCAGCAACACCAAAAAAACCATCATCTAGTCCCTTACAAACATACTGCAATACATTTAGTACCGCCTCTTCAGTACCACAACCTCTTCTGAATCCGAATTGACATTCATACAACATATTATTTTCCTCCAAATAAAATAAAAGTTTCTCAAAGAGTATTTTTTCAAAAATTTTATCAACTGAGGATAAGACAGAAATTGGTCGGTATTTATCTAACGAAACAGCATTTGATTGCTTTGGGATTGGAACCACTTTATGAACTTTTAAGGCATCTGGATATATTGAATTACTGATCATTTTGTTAAAAATTTCCAACAAAACTGGGGCCACTTCCTCAGCACATTCCTTGATAAACCTGGGTGAAATTCTGTCATAACCAGGGCATTTATTACCTTCCATCTCTCTTATAACCTTGATTACATCGTTTAAGCCAATGTTATCAAATTTAAAGCGGTAATTCGATTGTGAAAGACTTCTCAGTGAATTAATCGTGTCTCCGGGCTGAATTTCAATCTGGCGTTTCAAATTTAATACAGAGGAAAGAAAATAATCATTAAAACAATTTACTTTAATCTCATCACTGCATATGCTAAGGCCTTGAGAATCATTAAGGACAACATTATTTCTTTTAGTCCTACCAAGGGTATTATTAATAAATCGCCAACATTTCTTCGGATCATCTCGAATTTTTTCTAGATTATCTAAATAATAGTTTTCTCTGCACTCCTTAATCGCAATTTTGATAATCTTACTAACTCGCTTCAAAATATCATTCACACTCCTTCTTTCTTTTACTCTTCGCCTTTTCCTTAATAACTTCTCCTTCCATGAAATCAGTTCCTGAAGATTCTTGTTGATCCATGGAGCAATTTCGAAACGCAAGTGCTTTTTACTTTTTGAAACAATAGTTGAACTATTCATAGCCGATTCCATTCAACTTACTAAAGTATTGGTGAGTACTGAAGCATTTAGTACAGCGTAATCAATCGGTAAATTATTGCTCAAAATGTCCCTAGTCTTCGAATAATCACAATACATCTTAGAAACCTCCATATGATCCGAACAAACTAAATTACTTTTGAACCTGCAACAAATTATATTGTGATCCGATAGAGCACATTCTACGGAATCAACATAAATCCTTCCAGAAAAGTTACTAAAGACGTGATCTATACATGTACCACTGACCGGCCTCGTTACCAAGCTGTGACAATTGTCACAATCGTAATTCTGAAACATTGCTCGCAACTCATTGTAATGTGGATTTTGAAAAACATCAATATTAGCATCGCCAAGTACAACAATAGGATTACGAGCATGTTCATTTAATAAAACATCAAGCATACCAATAAAATCGTTAACATCGCATTTCTGTGACCGATAAAATGAAATAATTTTCAATGGTTTAAAGTTGATTTTAAAATTGTTCAACGTAATGGTTATGAGTTCTAAAAAACATTCACTTTTAGAAACGTCAACAGAATAATGCAGATTTTGTTTTATATAAACGGACGTACCACCATAACCATCTTGCCTACAACAATGAACATTTAAAAACCCAGGTATTGAGTATAACTGAGTCAAGTCATTCCGGAACCAAGTCTCTTGGATCGCAATAATGTCTGGAAGTTTAGGAAACCCAGCCAAAAAAGTCTTAAATTCATTAAACTTTTCAACAGATGAAACGCTTCTGATGTTTATGCTTAATATATTAAAATAATTGAAATTAATGGTTTTAATACAATGTTTAAAATCCAAAAAACTTTTAAAATATTGGTTTTTAATCATTAGTTACAAAAAAAGAAATTTTACAGCCAAAATTATATTTCAAAATAAATAAATATTTCATTTAAGACGGGGAGGCATATGTAGCATCTTCATCTTCATCACCATCATCACTCGAACCAGCACCATCTCTATTGCGCACCATTGACCTTCTGCTCCAATGTTTATTTGTTGTTGCATCCAATAACATTTGCTCCACGTCCTCTTCACATCTTACAATTTGTTGCTTTGAAATTTCAGATTTTTTACAAAAAACTTTGCCATCTCTTGCATAAATATATTGATACCCAATGGATTTTAGAGACTTGGCACAATTCAACAAAGATAATGTTTCCTTACTAAGGTAGTCATTGACAAATACTTTCTTCGTACATTCATTTTCTTTCAATTTAGATTTAGCCGCCATCAATTTATTCTTGTTAGCTTTTGAACTGAACTTCACAACAACAGTTTTATTACCATTGGTATTGTTTTTATTTGGTAAGAAATAGGCATTATCAAAAGCACTCGATTCCAAGTCCACTCCAACACTTTTGGACATGTTAACAACTGCATCTACCGCTTTAATATCTCCTTCCACCTTTAAACCATTTATAATACAGTCATTTTTAACGCGATCATCATTCAGAATCTTTACAGTTGTTTTCATATCTTGCAGTTCGTTTTTTAATTTCTTATTTTCTTTTTCAATAGCACTTATTTTCTTTTTGTTTTCTGCCACATCTTTAAACACTTCATCGAATTTAGCAGACATGAAATTTATCGATTCCGTCAGCAGATCGAGTTTATCGAGTTTTTGCAGTTTCTTTAGTTCAGATTTTATAGTGTTTAATTCTTTTCTTATTTCTCCTCCTCCTTCTTTGCACTCTTCACAGCTGTATAGCTCATAAACACTCAAACTAATAGATGGTCCGTCGTACTCTTTAAAAAGTGACAGTTACGAACGATTAAATTTTTGACAGTTGTTTTGCTCTCTTCGAGATATTTTGGCACTCTCTTGTTAGCTCTCAAGATTTAATTTGCCGATTTAAAGATGTGTTTTTTGCTATTTTATTTTAAAAATCAATTGTGTTTGCTACCATTATGATTGTAAAGTGAAATGTTTGAGGAAAAATGCAAAAAGTATGTATAAAAAATAAAAACAAATTTGTGCTCTTTCTTCTCTTAACTACTAATGTCAAAAATTTAATCGTTCGTAACTCGAGGAATTTGCTTAAGAGAGCGAAGGACCATCTAGTAGTTGAGTGTTTATGGTATAGCTCACTCTCATTTTTCAACAATCTGTCAAACTCTCTTCTATTCAAGTCAGAACATACAAAGTGATAATCTTTTTTACATATGTCACATTGTCACAATGTAATCTAAAATTTTTTTGCAGAAATATTTAATTACGATAAATATGCAATTTTTAATAAATTTTCTAGCAAAAATTTAATTTGAACGAAGGTTTGTAGAGAAATTCAATTCGATGACATTTATAGAAAAATACAATATCAACAAAATTTTGCAGAAAAATTCAATTACGACTAATTTAAAAAAATGCAGTTGCAGCAAAATTTTGTAGAAAAATTAAATTTCAACAGCATTTTTTAGAAAAATTCAAATTTAAAAGAATTTTCTAGAAAAATTAAAATTTTAAGAAATTTGGAGAATTTTTGTTCACAGTTTGTGATACAATTCAAAGATTTTTCTAGAAAAATGCAATTTCCACAAAATATTATGAAGTAATTAAAAAAAAAACAATTTTAACGAATTGTTTTCTGAAAATGTTTGATATCAACATTTTTTTAGAAAAATACAAATTTGAAGGAAATTTCTAGAAAAATTTAAATTTAAAGGGATTTTTTAAAAAAAATGCAATATAAAGAATCTTTGTTGAAATATGTAACTATGATGAAATTTTCCATAAATTTGCAATTTTTATTAAATTTTCTAGACAAATGTAATTTCAACGAAATTTCGTCTTTTAGAGAAATGCAATTTCATGATTTAAACTGAAGCGTTTTGATGAAATCACGTATTCTTATCGAAATAGTTAGTGGTTCGTTTACCATATAATAGGTCCTGTTGAGTACAACAGATTTGTTGTGGTCTTAATTTTGAGGGCTCCTTTTCGACTTTTTTTAGTAAAAAAAAATGTCTTGGGGAAAGGTCACGAATCCAACGAGGCAACATTTTTATAGAATACATGAAAGGCGAGATATAATGTTTTTTGTAGAAACCTTTATATAGAATTTAATTTCAAGAACTTTTACAGAAATATTTTATTATGATATAATTGCACTTTTCATTAAATGTTCAACTACATTTTGTAGAGAAATACAATTCAACGATTTTTCCACAAAAATGAAATTTCAAAAAAATTTTGTTAAAAAGTGCAATTACGACGAAATTTAAAAAAATCAATCTTAACGAATTTTTTTGTTCGGCTACATTTTAAAGAAAATATTAATTTAACGGAATTTTCTAGAAAAATTATATTTGAAGGAATTTTTTAAAAAAAAATGTTTCAAGAATTTTTCTCGAAAAATTTAATTATGATGAAATTTTCTTTAAAATTGCAATTTTCATTAAATTTTCTTCAAAACTAAAGTTTCAACGAAATTTTTTAGTTACATGCAACCAAATTTTTCAGAAAAATAAAATTACGACTTAATACAAAAAAATAAAGTTTCAACAAAATTACGACGAAATTTTAAAAAAATCAATCTTAACGAAATTTTTTAGAAATATTCGATTCCGACATTTTTATGAAACTACTAATTTGACGGAAAAATTTAATTATGATGATATTTTCGTCAAAATTGCAATTTTCATTAAATTTTCTACAAAACTGTAGTTTCAACGAAATGTTTTAGCTACATGCAATTCAACCAAATTTTTCAGAAAAATAAAATTACGACTTAATTAAAAAAAATAAAATTTCAACGAAATTTTGTTGAAAAGCTTGATTTAAAAGAAATTTTTTAGAAAGGACAAATTTAAAGTAATTCTCTAGAAAAATTCAAATGTGAAAGAAATTTTCCACAAAAAAAATGCAAAAACAAAATATGTACTATGAAAGCAGATCGAATAAAACAAAAACAAGAAAAATTTAATTTCTAGAATGTTTCCCGAAAAATTTAATTATGATGAAATTTTCTTTAAAATTGTAATTTTCATTCAATTTTCTTCAAAACTAAAGTTTCAACGAAATTTTTTAGTTACATGCAACCAAATTTTTCAGAAAAATAAAATTACGACTTAATTTCAAAAAAAAATTGAGTTTCAACAAAATTACGACAAAATTTTAAAAAAATCAATCCTAACGAAATTTTTTAGAAATATTCGATTCCTACAACATTTTTAGGAAAATAATAATTTAACGGAAAAATTTAATTATGATGATATTTTCGTCAAAATTGCAATTTTCATTAAATTTTCTACAAAACTGTAGTTTCAAGGAAATTTTTTAGCTACATGCTAACCAACCAAATTTTTCAGAAAAATAAAATTACGACTTAATTTAAAAAATAAAATTTCAACGATATTTTGTTGAAAAGCTTGATTTAAAAGAAATTTTTTAGAAAGGACAAATTTAAAGTAATTCTCTAGAAAAATTCAAATGTGAAAGAAATTTTCCACAAAAAAAAATGCAAAAACAAAATATGTACTATGAAAGCAGATCGAATAAAACAAAAACAAGAAAAATTTATTTTCTAGAATTTTTCTCGAAAAATTTAATTATGATGAAATTTACTTTCATTGCAATTGCGATTTTAATAAAATAATTTCAAAAAAAAAAAAAATTTTAACTAACTTTTGGAGAAAAATCTGATTTCAATGAAATTTTTTAGAAAAATACAATTGTGAAGAAATTTTCTAGGAATTTCTAAAATATATAAAATTTAATTTCAAAAACTTTTACAGAAATATTTAATTATGATAAAATTGCAATTTTCATTAAATTTTCTAGAAAATTATAATTTCAATTAAATTTTGTAGAGAAATTCAATTCAAAGATTTTTTTACAAAAATGCAATTTCAACAAAATTTTGCAAAAAAAAGTGCAATTGAGATTTTTTAAGAAATATTCGATTTTAACAACATTTTAATTTGACAGAATTTTCCAGAAAAATTTTCATGAAAACTTATTGAATTGCATTTCTTTACAAAATCTCGATGACTCTAATTTTTTCTAAAAAATTTAATTAAAATCGTAATGCAATGAAAGAAAATTTCATCATAATTAAATATTTCTACAAAAATTCTTAAAATCAAATTTTTTTGTGGAAAATTTCTTTCACATTTCAATTTTTCTAGAGAATTGTGCATTAGTGTTTTTCTAAAAAATTTATTTTAAATCAAGTCTCAAAAAAATTACGTTGAAATTGTATTTTTTTTAAATACAATTTAAAAAAATTGTTTTCATTTAATTTTTCTGAAAAATTTGGTTGAAATGCATAGAGCTAAATGTTTTCGTTGAAACTACATTTTTATAGAAAATTTTTTGAAAATTGCATTCTTGAAACATTTTGTAGAAAATTCCTTCAAATTTAAATTTTTTTAGAAAATTCCGTGAAATTAGTATTTTCCTAAAAATGTTGTTGAAATGGCACTTTTCTGCAAAATTTGGTTGCAATTGCATTTTTCACGAAAAATTTTGAAATTGAAAAATTCTTAAAATTTGTATTTTTCTAAAAATGTTGAAATTGATATGCAATTTCGTTGAGATAAAAATTTTCTAGAATATTTAATGTTAATTGCAATTTTATAGAAAATTTCATCATAGTTAAACTTTTCAACAAATATTCTTGAAATTTCATATTTTTAGAAAATTTCTTCAAATTTGAATTTTACTAAAAAAAGTTCCTTAAAATTTTATTTTTATAAAAAAAATGACGAAATCAAATTTTTTTGAAAAAATTATTGGATTAAATTGAATTTTTCTAGAAAAAACCTTGTTGAATTGCATTTAATTAAAGAATATCTTTGAAACTAAATTTTTTTAGAACGTTTATGAAAATTGCAATTTTATAGAAAATTTTATTATAATTAAATTTTTCAAAAAATATTCTTGAAATTGCATATTTGTAGAAAAGACCTTTAAATTTGAATATGCCTAAAAAATTCCTTCAAATTTTCTACAAAATTTCGTAAAAATTTAATTTTTTGTTTAAAAAAAAGTTGAAGTTACATTTTTCTAGAAAAATCATCGTTGAGTTGCATTTATTTAATAAATTTCGTTGAAATTAAATTTTTCTAGAAAGTTTAATAAACATTTCAATTTTATATAAAATTTCAACATAATTAAGTTTCTTAAAATATTCTTCAAATTGCATTTTTTTACAAGTTTCTTCAAATTTATATTTTTCTAAAAATTTTTATTAAAATCAGATTTTCCTACAAAAGTTGGTTAAAATTGATTTTTTGTTTAAATTGCGTCGTAATTTATTTTGAGCAAAATTTGGGAGAAATTTCATTTTTAACAAAAATTATTGACTCCTTTTTTCTACCAAATGTCGCTGAAAATACATTTTTCTACAAAATTTCATTTTTATTGAAAATTAAATTTTTCTACAAAAATTCTTGAAATTGCATTTTTTGGAAAATTTCTTTAAACTTTGAATTTATTTAGAATATTCCTTCAAATTTATATTTCTCTAAAAAAAATTAGTTGAAATCAAATATTTCAACAAATTTTATTAAAAACAAAAGATTTCAAATTTCAACAAAATTTATTTTTTCTGCAAAATTTTGTTGATATTGCATTTTTCTAGAAATGCCGTCGAATTGAATTTCTCTACATAATTTCTTTCAAATTACATTTTTCTAGAAAACTTAAAGAAACATTTACTGGAAGGACAATGATTGAGGTCATCCAGATAAACCTCCACCGGAGCGAGACAGCATCCAACGCTCTGATGGACATCATAAATAAAGGCATGGTTCATATTGCTTTGATCCAGGAACCATGGACAACTCGCAACAAGGTTACTGGATTAAACCATGTGAACTATAACCTTTTTTACGCTAACACAGGTACTCGTCCAAGGACTTGTATTCTGTGCCATAAAAACGTATGTTTTATTTTCTCTCCAGAGTTGTCAACATCGGACGCAACGGTGCTGAGGCAAGGTAATGGAAATATGTACCTGGCGTCAATATATCTGCCATTCGATGCGCCGACATTGCCACCTACGTCGGAATTAAAACGTCTGGTGAGGGAATCCAAACACACAACTAATGAGTTATTAGCTGGATGTGACGCCAACTCCCATCATATCGCTTGGGGTAGTACTAACACCAATAAAAGGGGACACGCCCTTATCGAATTTTAGAATACAAATGACCTCATAACTCTTAACATAGGAAACACTGCAACCTTTGTTAACAAACTACACAGGCGTAGGTGATCATTGGTCTAATCACGCTCATGTAAAGCCAGTGAGTCATGTTTGGACGTAGTCCCCATTTTAAACCTATAGCTCTTCTGCACAACGACCAACATCTGTGTGCCTTTGTAACTCTTTCTTCAAGATGATCTTTCCAGTACAGTTTCTGATCCAAGATTTTTCCCAAGTATTTTACCTTTTTAGTTATAGCAATTGTCTTATTCAGGAATCGAGGCCGGGTAAAACGTGGGATCTTCGTTTTCCTTGTAAATATACATATTTCTGTTTTGTCCGGGTTAACATTTAATCCCCTTGGTTGTGTCCAGTTATATGCTATGTTAAGTGCCTCTTCGGCTCTTCTGCATAATAGATTTGGATGTAAGCCCCTTAGAAGTATTACAACGTCGTCTGCATTTCAGACTGGTTTAAGTCCTTCATTGGTGAGGGCTTTTAGGAGACTGTGTATCGTCGTAACCCATAGAAAAGGCGATAAAAGGCCCCCCTGAGGTATACCACGATTTACCTTGTCTCTAATTTTTACGTCATATGACCCACAAATAATCGACCTATTCCTTAGCATATTGTTGATCCAGTTTTTCAGCGCCCGGTCAACCTGAGACCACCGTTATATAAGGTTTAAAATTGCACGGCCACCGTGTTACGTAAGGACATTGCGAAAAAGAGTAATCAGAAATAAATATATATTGTTCCACTACGTTTTTAATACAACTCTAATAATATACATTCCGAAATTAATTTCCTATATTGATGTCAAGTTGAATTATGGAAAGAAGAAGAAGAGAATTTCGAATATGGCGCATCCGAGAAAAGACTTCGAGTTTTTTTTTTTGGTTAGAGTTCTGCTGTCACGTTTTGTTTAGCGAACATAAAGTCTCACAAATCAGAAAGGAATTATAAGAACAAAAAAAATATTAAAAATGTTACCACAATGGCGTGAAAAAGAAAAGTGTACATTTCGGAATTCATAAGTTATAAGACGAAAAACAACAGAAAAAAGTTCATAAAAGTATTAGAACAATTAAGTATGGAGACCAATAAAAAATGAACAACAATAGCAAAAGTAACATTAATTACCAAAGTACAAATTAACTAGCTTTGAAAAGAAAAAAAATATAATATAAAAAAAAACTAAGAAGAAACAAAGTAAAAATTGGAATGGGTTATGTGTGGAACAAAGCACAACTCAAGTGAATAAACCGCAATAGCATTGAAAACTAATAAAAAAAAATAGAAAAAAAAATGAGAAAGAAAAAGTAAGGCTAACATTGCTTATTGACTAAAACAAAAATATAAATCTTCTAGTATTAAAAACCAATAAGAAAAAAAAATAGAAAAAAAAACAAAGTGAATATGACAATAATTTTGTGAAAAGCAAAGTATAAATTCGTGATAACTTCATGAAACAATTAAAGATAAAATACAAAAAAAAGAAGATAAAAAAACAAATAAAAACTACAATAATTACTGAGTAAAGCAGATTGAGTAACTGTCAAAGAGCAGTGAAGTTTAACAAAGAGAACAAATGAATAATAAAGTAAAAACAAAAAAAAAAAACGTGCCCAAAGGTAAATACAAGAAAGCAGAAGAAGAACTGAATAAAGAAACCTGAGAATGAAACGAGCAAAACAAATGAAGGATTGAAACCTCAATCAATGAATGCTGTATGTATGTAGGATGTGCATATGTAAATAGATAAAAAAAAATATTATAAACAGAACGAAATTACAAAAAAAAATATGTTTACTGAAATAACTAGAAATTAGATTAAAAAAAATAGTTTATTTAGGTTAAGTTATATAAAATAGATTGTAAGAATAAATTGTAAGTATGTAAGAGCAGTTGCATAATAAAATAATAACATGGATCATAACATGTATATTTTTCTTTTGCCTTTGTGGTCGAAATGAGGCAATGATAGAGTAGGTACTCTAAATGATGTTGGGTGTTGTACTTGAGGTGAGTGTGAATTGGTTGTAGTATGGAGAATTGAACAGTGGAACCTAAATAGACGGACGGACAAGCGATATAGATGATGGGTATTTCTTCGAGCACTTGGAGCCAGGAAGAAATACATCGGCTGTATACTGGTTTGGTTACAGAAGGGGTGGGAGGCTCATTCTATACAGATGGACGAACGTTTTGGACAGTACGGACATTATGTATTTTTGTTATATTTCTAATTATTTTGTTGTGCATCTCTGGTATTTTCAATAATTATTTTCTTTGACACGAGATTATTATGTTATGGTTAGAGTGTTCATTAGTGGAAAGGATCCACCCAAAGCCCGACGAGAAGCCGGTTGAAGCCACCGTGTCATAAAACCTATTGAACACTCCAAAGCAAAGAAATCGTAACATATGGCGCCCAACGGAAGGATACCTTGAAATGTACGTTAGTAATCAGAAAGTTTTAGTGCTAAAGTTTGTGTGATTGGGGTAAGTTGCATTCAAAGACGCTTTTAGAAGGTCTTGTCTTAGAACACCCCTCTTTATTAATATTTATTGTGGTTTTGATTCCCAGTCAACAGATGGTTTCTGGACTGAAGTGAGCATGACTACAGTAAGTAATATGGGTTAAACTTTTGGTGTTTATTTTTGTATTAAAGGGATTATCTGGGATGAGTTTAGACTAGCCTCAGAGTAAATCGTTAAAATGGGCGGGAATGTTGTTCTAGGTAGCCGTGAGAGATACCTCTTTAAGTCAAGGTTTCCACGAAGTATCTAGATTTGTGTCTTTGTTTTTGTATAATTATATGTAGGATGTTGTTCAAATTCTTAAAACTTCAACATTATGAACCAAACCTCCGGTGCAACACCCAAGAACATCACTAGTAATCAACCATTTTAAATCCGAGTGAAAAAGAGTTAAATAAATAAAAAAAAAGGACACAGTAATATGTTTATACACATACATACACACATATATGAAATAATTAAATAAATGTTCTTTTATAATAATAATACTAATTAGGAAGGAAATCCTCAAATATTAATTTCGTGTTTAAAATAAAGTAGTGAATGGACAATTCCGAAAGAAACACAAATCCGATAGACAAAGTAGTTCCTGTCGATAGGCGCATTACACGCAGTGTAGCTCGAGCATTAGAAACACAAGTGGTAGGTTCTATATTGACACAAATAGATACCGGCATAGAGAGGCCGATCGATTTCCTCCCGACAGATTATTTTAATAGGTGCACCAGTTTGATATTTGGTAGACCTCTGGAACAAGGAACTACTTCATCAGTTAGGGTGACAAATGAGTTGTCTATAAGTAGTGGCAACCAATCACTAAGTTTTTCTACAAAACTGGAGAAATTAGGCGGAATGTCTCAGCTTCAAACAAATGACGAGGAACTGCAATCAGGCAGTGGACAGCCTAAGAACGCTGAGCTAAATGCTCCACAGAATGACCAAATGAATCGGCTGTTAGAAATGGTCACGCAGATGCGAAATGAAATGGCTTCTCTTAGCCATCGGGTAGCAGAAGTTGAATGCTCGGCTAATACAAGTTCTATTGTAGGACCTGGTTCTAGTTCAACACCAGATAATGTCGCGACAGGTGATAGAAGACAGGCCAACTTAGGAGGTACCTCTGGCCAAGGATCTAGGCCTATGCGAACTGAATTTCCAGCCTCATCACATCACGACCGATTTGTGGGAAGTAATAATAGACGAGGTAACAGCAGAAATATTAACGATATTGATATGACCCATAGTCAAAGGGAAATTGAACCACGAAAACCGGTCGATCTGAATAAGTGGAATATTAAATTTGATGGCAGCGGGAAAGATATGACGATCGAAAGTTTTATCTTCCGAATTGAGAAGATGCGCGAACAGTTTAATATTTCTTTTAATCAGTTATTTAGTGATTTTCCATGCTTAGTATCAGGAAACGCTGCAAAATGGTATTGGCAGGTCTTAGAGGACAATGCAGACAATGTCGATTTTGGATATTTTGAACTCAAACATGAGTTACTAACTCAATTTGAATCCGCAGATACTGATTATGAGATAATAAGAGAAATTATGGACTGTAAACAGCAACCAGGACAGGAGTTTGATGACTTCTATACAGAAATACATAACATGACATTTCGGCTGAAAAAGAAAATACCAGAAGCAGAATTGATTAGCATCGTTCGAGCTAATTTGAGGAGTAATATAGCTTCATTGATATTCTCTTCAGTGATAAATACTGTAGCTGACCTGAAAAAAGAGTGTAAGCGTGCGGAAAAACTTATTAAAGAGAGCAGGCAGAGACAAAGGGTCGTTCATGAATTAGTTAGGCTAGACGAAGATGATAATGTGGATGTAGAGGCCATTAGTACAACGAATAAATATAAGGGCAATACGAATAATAATTCATGTAATCGCGCAAATAATAAACCACCATTTCAGAGTAATCAGAGCCAATTCCATGTAACAGTTCCACCTAATCACGCCACGATTCCTCAGTCTAACAACACTGTTTTCTGTTTATCTCCTTTCCATTTGAACCTTTGTTTCACATGTGGAATGCCGGGCGATTTCTATCGAAGGAATGCCGATAAGATAGGACATGATGCCGTGTGCAAGTCCACTTTCCATGACATGAAGTGTTTCTGTTGTGGAAAAGATGACTCTTTTCTTGAATACAATAATAATTCGGTAAATGCGAGGGTGGCAGAAATGACCGGGTACTTTTGCCAAACCAAGGAGAACCCGGAGCAACCACGTTAAAAATTTTACAAAGAGAGAAGAGTATCAAAGTAGAAAGAGCGCCGGAAACATCAAATCAATTTAAATCTCTACATCAGAGGAAGTTAGAGTACGAAAAGGCAAGAGCCAGGATATTTGGAGAGGGAATTAGGACAAAGAGCAAGAAATATCGGAAAATTGAGAAGTTGAAAAGGAAAATATTGAAAATTAAAAAGGCGAAGCGTTTAGCAGTAGAGACAGTAGTAAAAGTGGGAGATGATAACCGATTGTATGCAAGGACACTTGTCGGAGGGAAGGAAGTAATGGCGCTTTTAGACTCGGGTGCCGGAGCTTGTTGTATAGGCAAGAACTCCCAGGAATTTCTGGAGAAATGCGAAAGTTCGGTAATCAAGCTCAAGGGACAACATGTTAGGACAGCAAATGGAGGTAAAGCTGCAGTTTTAGGGATCGCTACATTGCCTGTGGTATGGAAAGGAGTTACTAAAGACATAGATTTTTTAATAGTACCAGGTTTAGAACAGCAATTTTACTTTGGAATTGATTTCTGGAGGTCATTTGATTTACCAGTAGTAGGAGAGTCTAAAACCGTTTCCTCAAATATAGATTCCATTATAGAAATGGACGATAGTTCCGAGGATGATAAGCGACATCAACTTACCCCCGAGCAAAGTGTAATGCTCGAAAAAGTAAAGAAGTCTTTTCCTTCTTTTTCAGTTATGGGCCTTGGTCGAACTTCTTTAGAGGAACACGTTATTGTAGTGACAAATGAAGATATACCTATCAAGCAAAGGCATTACCCCGTTTCTCCTACAATTCAGGATCTGCTGTACAAGGAATTGGATCGCATGATTAGTCTCGGCGTTATCGAACCCAGTAACAGTAGCTGGAGTTCTCCGGTTACTCTCGTGAGGAAGGAAACGAAGAACAGGCTATGTCTTGATGCACGTAAGGTGAATTCCAGGACGGTAAAAGATGCATATCCGCTTCCTCACATTGAGGGTATCCTTAGTAGGTTACAAAATACATGTTACATATCGGCAATTGATTTGAAAGATGCATTTTGGCAGATTCCACTAGAGGAGAAATCGAGGGAGAAGACAGCTTTCACAGTCCCTGGGCGGCCATTATACCAGTTCACGGTTATGCCGTTCGGCTTATGTAATGCCGCCCAGAGAATGTGCAGGTTAATGGACAAAGTTATTCCTGGCTCAATAAGAAATCATGTCTTTGTCTACCTCGATGATCTTCTAGTGGTCTCTGCAAGCTTCATTGAACACATCAATATGCTGGGGGAAGTAGCTAGATGTTTGGGCACTGCTGGTCTCACGATCAATGTGGAAAAAAGCAAGTTTTGTTATAGAGAGGTTCGGTATTTGGGTTTTGTTGTAGGCAATGGAAGTATTCGCACTGATGAGGCAAAAGTGGAAGCAATTAAAGATTTTCCGGTTCCAAAAACACCTAAGCAATTGAGACGTTTCCTTGGTATGTGTGGATGGTACCGTAGGTTCATCCATGATTATGCTAGTATAGCAGCCCCTCTTCATGATAACCTGACAAAAGAGCGAATACGAAAGTTTGAGATGTCCGAGGATTCGATTGTGTCATTCGAAAAACTTAAAAACAGTCTTACGTCAGCGCCGGTACTTGTTAACCCGGACTTTTCACGCAGATTTTTCATCCAATGTGATGCATCCATCCACGGAGTTGGGGGAGTTCTTTTCCAGGTTGATGATAATGGCCATGAACACCCCATAGCGTATATGTCCGCTAAACTTAATAAGGCACAAAAGAACTACAGCGTGACTGAGCTAGAGTGTTACGCGGCAGTACTTAGTGTGAAGAAATTTCGACCTTATGTCGAGGGATTGCCTTTTACCATTATTACCGACCATTCGAGTCTGAAATGGCTCATGAGCCAAAAGGAGCTCTCGGGTAGACTAGCAAGGTGGAGCTTGAAACTCCAAGGGTTTGAATTCGATATTCAGCATCGTAAAGGTAACCAAAATGTAGTACCAGATGCTCTGTCTCGTGTCTATATGGAGGAATTAGTGAAGAATCACAGGCTACTAGATATTGATTTAGCTAGTACATTCTTTGATTCCGAAGAATATGCGACCTTAAGACAAAAGGTGTTGGAGGAAAAGGGAAGGATTCCAGATTTGTGTGTTTCAGAGAAGTATGTGTATAAGCGAACACAATTCGCTACCGGAGAAGCTTTAGATGACGATAATGCTTGGAAGTTGTGGGTACCTATGGAGTTACAGGAAGAACTGTTACTCTCAGCACATGCCTCTCCGTCATCAGGACATGGAGGAATTCATAAAACCCTATCGCGACTTAGGGAACGGTATTATTGGCCTAAAATGATAGTTGACGTTCAGGCGATTGTTAAGGATTGTGATGTCTGCAATGTGAATAAAACTTCAAATGCTTTCAAGAAACCGCTAATGGGAAGCCAGTTAATTACCGAACGGCCTTTCCAAAGGCTATATATTGACTTTATGGGCCCTTACCCTCGTTCGAAAGGTGGCAACACTTCGCTGTTTGTCTGTCTTGATCATTTTACCAAATTTGTGTTTTTAGAGCCTATGCGTGCTGCAACAGCCGCCAATGTAGTAAACTTCTTAGAAAAACGAGTTTTTCATGTGTTTGGAGTACCGGAATATATTCATTCTGATAACGGGAGACAATTTACGTCCGACCTTTTTCGAGATCTTCTTGCTAAATATGGCGTGAGGCATATTCGAACTGCGTTGTATGCTCCGCAATCAAACGCAGCTGAAAGAGTTAACCGCTCCGTTTTACAGATGGTTCGTTCCTATATTGGTGAAGACCAGCGTAACTGGGATAATCATATTAGTGATGTAGCATTTGCCTTGAGGAGCACTACACATAGTTCACTAGGTATGGCCCCATTTTATACTGTTTTCGGATTGAATATGATTCAACACGCTTCATCCTACGGCATCATACGCCAAGCCGGAATGGTCAAGGATTTGGATATTAACCTTATCCACCATCAAGATAAGTTACATCTGATACGCGATAGAGTCTTTAGGAACCTAGAGAGGACTCATGAGCGGTCGACTAGAAATTATAATGTTAGGGCAAGAGAGTTGAAATTTAAAGAAGGACAGTTTATATATAGAAGAAATTTCAAACTCAGTAGTAAGATACAAGCATATAATGCCAAACTAGCCCCAGCTCATATTAAGGGTATAATTCTGAGAGTCCTGGGTAATTCCTTATATGAAGTAGGTGGACTCGATGGAAAAAGTCAAGGTGTATTCCATGGCAAAGATTTATTTGTTGTGTGAGGCAATATGAGGAATATTAAAGCCCGGCTAGCAGAATCTCGTGGGTCGAAGCCACACGTTTAGTAAGGATATCCGTACAAATGTGTGCGTATGTGTATGAATATATATTTTGGTCTATTGTCTTACTAACTTATTTTTTTATATATTTTTTACGCACTCGTTCCATACGACGGTTCGTATCGACGGTTGCGAGCCTGTTACGTAAGGACATTGCGAAAAAGAGTAATCAGAAATAAATATATATTGTTCCACTACGTTTTTAATACAACTCTAATAATATACATTCCGAAATTAATTTCCTATATTGATGTCAAGTTGAATTATGGAAAGAAGAAGAAGAGAATTTCGAATATGGCGCATCCGAGAAAAGACTTCGAGTTTTTTTTTTTGGTTAGAGTTCTGCTGTCACGTTTTGTTTAGCGAACATAAAGTCTCACAAATCAGAAAGGAATTATAAGAACAAAAAAAATATTAAAAATGTTACCACAATGGCGTGAAAAAGAAAAGTGTACATTTCGGAATTCATAAGTTATAAGACGAAAAACAACAGAAAAAAGTTCATAAAAGTATTAGAACAATTAAGTATGGAGACCAATAAAAAATGAACAACAATAGCAAAAGTAACATTAATTACCAAAGTACAAATTAACTAGCTTTGAAAAGAAAAAAAATATAATATAAAAAAAAACTAAGAAGAAACAAAGTAAAAATTGGAATGGGTTATGTGTGGAACAAAGCACAACTCAAGTGAATAAACCGCAATAGCATTGAAAACTAATAAAAAAAAAATAGAAAAAAAAATGAGAAAGAAAAAGTAAGGCTAACATTGCTTATTGACTAAAACAAAAATATAAATCTTCTAGTATTAAAAACCAATAAGAAAAAAAAATAGAAAAAAAAACAAAGTGAATATGACAATAATTTTGTGAAAAGCAAAGTATAAATTCGTGATAACTTCATGAAACAATTAAAGATAAAATACAAAAAAAAGAAGATAAAAAAACAAATAAAAACTACAATAATTACTGAGTAAAGCAGATTGAGTAACTGTCAAAGAGCAGTGAAGTTTAACAAAGAGAACAAATGAATAATAAAGTAAAAACAAAAAAAAAAAACGTGCCCAAAGGTAAATACAAGAAAGCAGAAGAAGAACTGAATAAAGAAACCTGAGAATGAAACGAGCAAAACAAATGAAGGATTGAAACCTCAATCAATGAATGCTGTATGTATGTAGGATGTGCATATGTAAATAGATAAAAAAAAATATTATAAACAGAACGAAATTACAAAAAAAAATATGTTTACTGAAATAACTAGAAATTAGATTAAAAAAAATAGTTTATTTAGGTTAAGTTATATAAAATAGATTGTAAGAATAAATTGTAAGTATGTAAGAGCAGTTGCATAATAAAATAATAACATGGATCATAACATGTATATTTTTCTTTTGCCTTTGTGGTCGAAATGAGGCAATGATAGAGTAGGTACTCTAAATGATGTTGGGTGTTGTACTTGAGGTGAGTGTGAATTGGTTGTAGTATGGAGAATTGAACAGTGGAACCTAAATAGACGGACGGACAAGCGATATAGATGATGGGTATTTCTTCGAGCACTTGGAGCCAGGAAGAAATACATCGGCTGTATACTGGTTTGGTTACAGAAGGGGTGGGAGGCTCATTCTATACAGATGGACGAACGTTTTGGACAGTACGGACATTATGTATTTTTGTTATATTTCTAATTATTTTGTTGTGCATCTCTGGTATTTTCAATAATTATTTTCTTTGACACGAGATTATTATGTTATGGTTAGAGTGTTCATTAGTGGAAAGGATCCACCCAAAGCCCGACGAGAAGCCGGTTGAAGCCACCGTGTCATAAAACCTATTGAACACTCCAAAGCAAAGAAATCGTAACAACCGCCAAACCCCATAAGTTTCCGTATGGACTAAATTCAGAAATCTACTTAGAAATCGATTGGGGCAGCCTACACGCGATTATCTATGTGCAGAAGACATTGATATCAATGTTAAGAAGATTACCGAGGCTCTTGTAAAATCATTCGAAGATAGTGGCCCACTTCGAGAAAGGAAATCTGCCTTTGAGAAACCCTGGATGACAGGACAAATTCGCTCGATTGGCAAAGATGTCCGCAGACTTTACAATAGAGCTCGACGTAAAAAACAATCAATATATTGGGACGACTACCACAGAAGACTCAAAGAATACAATAAAATCGTTAGATCGGCGAAACGTAACTCCTGGAGGCTTTTCTGTGAACAGGTAGACAGCGTTAATAGCATATCTAAAATGAAAAAGTTCCTCTCAAAAACTCATGTCCAAACCGAAACACTTGTGGACGAAACGGGCTAAAGGATGGAAACTATAGAGGATACCGTAAGGCTCTTGATGAAAACTCATTTTCCGACTGGTAATGCTGAACCAACAGAGGAACAGTTACAGAATGAAAATGTATTGCATCAAGTACCTATTACGGATATAACAGATGGTATGGTTAAAGAAGGGATAAAAAGTTTCTTTCCCTTTAAGGCTGCGGGACCTGATGGAATATTTCCAGCACTTCTACAGAATGAGGTGGATCTGGTATCAACTTATCTGGCTGGAGTGTCCATTAGCCTTACTTCTTTCCTGTTAAAAACAATGGAGCGAATAATTGATAACATGGTCAAAGGTAAAATAGCGGATGACAGGCTAAAATTCAAACAACACGCCTATGTCAAAGGAAGATCAGTGGAAACAGCTCTGCATGAGGTAGTGCACCACATAGAAGAGTCCTTCAGTAAAGAAATGTATACACTTGCTGTTTGCATAGACATTGAGGGCGCATTTAACAATGTACAGACCGATACACTTATCCAGTCCTTAGACGAGTTTCAGCTTGACCGGGCGCTGAAAAACTGGATCAACAAAATGCTAAGGATTGGTGGATTATTTGTGGGTTATCGCCTCTTCTATGGGTTACGACGATACACAGTCTCCTAAAAGCCCTCACCAATGAAGGACTTAAACCAGTCTGTTATGCAGACGACGTTGTAATACTTCTACGGGGCTTACATCCAAATCTATTATGCAGAAGAGCTGAAGAGGCACTTAACATAGCATATAACTGGGCACAACCAAGGGGATTAAATGTTAACCCAGACAAAACAGAAATATGTCTATTTACAAGGAAAACGAAGATCCCACGTTTTACCCCGCCTCGATTCCTGAATAAGGCAATTGCTATAACTAAAAAGGTAAAATACTTGGGAGTAATCTTGGATCAGAAACTGCACTGGAAAGATCATCTTGAAGAAAGAGTTACAAAGGCACACAGATGTTGGTCGTTGTGCAGAAGAGCTATAGGTTTAAAATGGGGACTACGTCCAAACATGACTCACTGCCTTTACATGAGCGTGATTAGACCAATAATCACCTACGCCTGTGTAGTGTAGTGGACATCAATGGACAAGAAGTGCAACGTAATACCTTTGCAATAAATTCAACGTATGTGCTGTCTAGGCATAAGCGGGGCATTTAGAACTGCACCAACAAAAGCGTTGGAGACTATACTGCACATCCAACCAATAGACATCCGTATAAAGTATGAGGCAGCCCTCACAGCAAGACGTCTACAAGTGATGGGTGAATGGATAAATCGAGACCACAAGTCGTACCCTCAGAAGATCTTAGAATATTTAGTTGGTCACATTCAAACGCCAGAAATCTCGGACCGCATTCCTGAAGTGCGGCTTACAGCTACCTGTGATATGTTTGTGCCAGTCAGAACCAGAAGTCGAACTTCACTTCCGCCACCCTGACCATAACACGGTATTTCAAGCAGAAGTTCGAGCAATCACGAAGTGTGTGAACTGGCTCAGTAACACCACAAAGCCTAAATATGCCAACATCTTCACAGTTAGCCAAATGGCGATTAAATCAATAACATCGGAAAGGGTCAGATCCAGAACTGTGTTGGACTGTAAACGAACGATAAATGATTACTCAGCCCATGGTCAATTGTGTATTTGCTGGGTACCAGGACACAGCGGAGTGATTGGAAATGAACGGGCAAACAGCTTGGCTTCAAAGGGCAGAGAACTTCGAGTAATAAACTTGGAAAATTGGAAACCTTTCGAAGCCACGAAAAATGAGTTGAAGCACTGGGCAGTGATGACTCATAAAACTGTGTGGAATAGCGCAACAGTAGGAGCAACTGCAATGATACTGTGGGGTGACCCAAATGAAAAGAAAACAAGAAGTCTTCTGAAACTAAGCAAGATCGATATTAGTAAGATGATGAGTGTTCTAACTGGACACTCAAGCTTACAAGCACATCTTCATCGCATAGGACTAGCAGGAAACGACGAATACAGGGCATGCAGAGGAAACATCGAAACGATGGAACATTTTATGTGTCACTGCCCGGCTTTCACACATGCAAGATCCTAAATAAGGAGCGCACAACAGGCCGAACCACTCATAAACACTAGACTACTAGATGGTCCTTCCCTCCCTTAAGCAAATTTCTCGAGTTACGAACGATTAAAGTTTTGACATTTGTAGTTAAGAGAAGTAAGAGCACAAATTTGTTTTTATTATTTATACATATTTTTGGCATTTTTCCTCAAACATTTTACTTTACGATCACAATTGGAGCAAACACAATTGATTTTTAAAATACAATTGCAAAAAACTCAGCTTTAAATCAGCAAATTAAATCTCGAGAGCTAACAATAGAATGCCAAAATATCTCGAAGAGAGCAAAACAACTGTCAAAAATTTAATCGTTCGTAACTGTCACTTTTGAAAGAGAACGACGGACCATCTATTACTTTCATTGTTTATGATTAAAACGGCAGGATTAATGTTTCTCTCTGGTGGTGCGGGAGAACACAACAACAAAAACAATAAAAAGAATGAGCAATTGATTACTTACATACATCTATAATCCCACGATGAAAGGCCTTCCATGATGGTATGATGAAGCAGCACACGCAGAAAAATGACGATGAAAATGTTGCTGTTAGCTGTTAAACATTAAATTGTTTCGATAAAATTCAAATTTCTTTTTTTAAGCCAATGATCATATTCTTTTTCTTATTGGTACCTGAGTTTTAACGCCGATTCTTTTTCTTACACAACAAAAAATATGCATACGGCTTGTCACTCAAATCACATTCTTTTCGCTTGAACATACATATTTACACTATTTTTGTTTAAAATTCAAATGCAATCACAAGAAAACAACTTTTTTTAAATTATTTAAATCCAAAATGGATAAAATAATAACAATACCATTAGATCGTGACAGGTTTACGATACTTTGAAAACAAAATCTTTAATAAAGGAAACATCAATTCTTTTGTCGAGAAAAAACTATAGATCATGACTACCACTAAATTTTGGCACGTTAAACTAACAAACCCGGATTAAGAACCAGGGACTATTTCTTCTTTTTTTTGTAGAATAATTAAATTATTTCGCTAGCTCTAATTATTTGCACGAGGCCCGAAATGGTGACGAAAAACGAGGCTGCATGTTACGACAGCATAACCACGGAGAAGACTATTGATGATTGGCTTGTCACATACAGAAATAGCTCTTGCTGACACACTGCAGAACAGAATGAGAGAGTAAGATGTTGAAGTGGTGGGCAAGCAGGCCTGATTATAAAAATGAGGATACCGTTAATGGAAGATTCAATAGAGAACTTTGAATAATCTTACCGATTAATAAGGAGAATAAATGAGTATTACTCATTAATTGTCCACTTTATAAGGCCTTCTCCAGGTATTTCCAAACTGTAGGTTATTCAATTATTAAAGCGACCATAAGTTCCAAAGCACTGATACCAAAATAAAGTCAACGGCTGACCAGAAATATGTATGTGAACACACAGTATGCCTTCTATTCCACAAAAAGAATGATAAAACCAACTTTAAGGCAAATATCATAAATTCCTGGGAATGATAAAAATATAATTTTCTTTTGTATTTCAGGCGAGGAATTCAACACACTCACGTAAGAACTTATGCCCTTGAAACTTAAGGTTTTTCTTAGAAGTTTTAGTTCCCAAAGCAATTAGTAGATGATATTAACTAGCACTGTTGATTTGAACTCGTTAATCGTCGAGGTTAAATGGTCGCATGGCTAGCTCAGAGCTCCTATTTATTGGCTCGGGCTAATAAACATGGCTTCTTTTCTCTTAGCGGATTTTCGGTATCAATCGGGATATGTAACCGAAACAAGTACATATAAATATGTAAATCACATGAGATTCTAATTCCCCTTCTTTACTTATGCTCATGAAGAGTTTAATTTCTCTTATGCCGTAGCAAACCACTACTCTAATATAACGCGGACACCAAGCCAACAACCGGAAGGCCAACTGTTCCCAGTGTGAGAATTGGTCATTGGTTAAATCTTTGAAAATAAAACTTATTCTGCATACTTTTCAGGGTAGCTCTTTTGAAACACACATACCAATACGCAAACGGTTACAAATAAAATAATGCGGAAACAGAAATACACATCTACAAGCGCCACTACAAGGGTCTGTGTTTGAATTGTAAACCGAAGATTTTGTGATCGAACAGTAGATCGTAGTCCATGCGTTTCAACACTATAAAGATATGATAGACCGAATTTTCTTTAATTGGAAAGTATATCTAAGTCTCTGTGTTTGAAAAGTAAACCGAAGTTTCTGTAATTGAACGGTAAACCGAATTATCTGTGATTTAACAGTAGACCGTAGTATCTGTGATTGAACGGTAAACCGAAGTCCCTGACCAGTACACCGAAGTTTCTGTGTTAGAACTGCAAACGATGTATCTGAGATTGAACGTCTCTGTGATTAAACCGTAAACGGAAGTATCTTTGATTGAACCATAGACCGAAGTATCTGTATTTAATCATTAAACCGAGCTCTGAGATTGAACAGACGATCGGAGTCTCCGTGTTTAAACAGTAAACCAAAGTCTCTGTGATTAAAAAGTATACATCTGTGTTTGAACCGTAGACCGAAGTGTCTGTGGCTGAACTGTATACAGAAGTATCAGTGGTTGAATCGTAGACCGAAGTGTCGCTGTTTGAACTGTAAATCGAAGATTCTGTGAATGAACAGTCGATCGAAGTCTCAGCGTTTGAACACTAAAAAGGAGTCTCTGTGATTGATAAGTAAACCGACGCCTCTACAAGTGAGCATTAGACCGAAGGGTCTGTGTTTGAATTGTAAGCCGAAGATTTTGTGATCGAACAGTATATCGTAGTCCATGCGTTTCAACACTATAAAGATATGATAGACCGAATTTTCTTTAATTGGACAGTATATCTAAGTCTCTGTGTTTGAAAAGTAAACCGAATTATCTGTGATTTAACAGTAGACCGCAGTATCTGTGATTGAACGGTAAACCGAAGTCCCTGACCAATACACCGAAGTATTTGTGATTGAACTGTAAACCGAAGTCTCTGAGATTGAACAGTAGACCGAAGTATCTATGTTTGGTCATAAAACCGAAGTCTCTGCTATTGAAGAGTCGATCGGAGTCTCTGTGTTTAAACAGTAAACCATAAACACTCAACTATTAGGTGTTCCTCCGCTCTCTTAGCAAATTTCTCGAGTTACGAACGATTAAATTTTCGACATTAGTAGTTAAGAGAAGAAAGAGCACAAATTTGTTTTTATTTGTTATTCGTATTTTTGAAATTTTTCTCAAACATTTCACTTTACAATCAAAATGGTAGCAAACACAATTGATTTTTTAAATAAAATTGCAAAAAAACACATCTTTAAATCAGCAAATTAAATCTCGAGAGCTAACAAGAGAATGCCAAAATATCTCAAAGAGAGCAAAACAACTGTCAAAAATTTAATCGTTCGTAACCATAAATACTCAAAGTACTAGATGGTCCGTCGTACTCTTAAGCAATTTTCTCGAGTTACGAACGATTAAATTTTTGACATTAGTAGTTAAGAGAAGAAAGAGCACAAATTTGTTTTTATTTTTTATTCAGATTTTTGGCATTTTTTCTCAAACATTTCACTTTACAATCACAATTGGAGCAAACACAATTGATTTTTAAAATAAAATTGCAAAAAACACATCTTTAAATCAGCAAATTAAATCTCGAGAGCTAAGAAGAGAATGCCAAAATATCTCGAAGAGAGCAAAACAACTGTCAAAAATTTAATCGTTCGTAACTGTCACTTTTTAAAGAGTACGACGGACCATCTATTACTTTGATTGTTTATGTTCGTAACTGTCACTTTTTAAAGAGTCGGACGGACCATCTATTAGTTTGAGTGTTTATTAGTTTGTTTAAACCTCTCATTCTCTGTAAGTCTCGGCGTATGAACACTAAAAATAAGTCTCTGTGATTGATCAGAAAATCGACGCCTATGTAGTTGAGCAGTAGACCGAAGTATCTGTGTTTAAAGAGTAAACCGAAATCTCTGTGTTTGAGCACTTAAAAAAGTTTCTGTGATTAAACCGTAAATCGAAGTCTATGTAATTGGATAGTAGATATAAGTCTCTTTGTTTGAACAGTAAAAGGTGTTTCTGTGTTTAAATAGTAAACCAGTGTCTCTGTATTTGAACACTAAACCGAAGTCTCTCTAATTGAACAGAAGACTAAATAAAGTCTCTGTGATTGAACAGTAAGCCGAAGACTCTGTTATTGCACAATATACCGAAACAGGCAGAAGTCTCTGCATTTGACCGCAAACCTAAGCCTCTGTGATTGAACAGTAAACGAAGTATCTTTGATAGAAATGTATTTGCCCGAAGTCGGCTAGCAGAATGTTGGATAATTATGCGCGTTACCACACAATCTGTTTGAGAATTACATTTCATATAAAAGAAAGGAACAAACACTGATCTGAAGATAGTCTGGTTACCTGCTTTGTTGTACAGAATGGGCCACTTAAAATTTTAAATTTGAATCGGCTATAAAAAAAGTACTGATAATTTTTTTTAAAATTTCTGGTTTTATTAGAAAGGTTGAACTTTGGAACACAATATCATTCATATGACTACCACTTCTGGCTCGGCAGTATCTCACTCAGAAGACTAGCGGCTTGGACAATCAACCGTAGGCTCAGTGATTGCACAGTAAACCGAAGTGTCTGTGATTGAGCAGTAGACCGAAGTCTCTGTAATAAAGCATAAGACGGAAGTCTCTGTTTGAACAGTAAACCGAAGTCTCTGAGATGGAAGAGTAGATCGATTGTCTCTGTATTTAAACAATAAACCGATGTCTCTATGAAGCCGAAGTCTCTGTGCTTTAACACAAAAGGGGAGTTTATGTGATTGAACAGTAAACCGAAGTCTCTGTGATTAAGAAGTAGAGCGACGTCTCTATGATAAAATAGTAGACCGCAGTCTCTGTTTGGACAGTAAACCGAGATCTCTGTGTTTGAAAACTAAAAAGGAGTTTATACGATTGAACAATAAACTGAAGTCTCTGTAATTAAGCAGTACACCGAAGTCTCTATGATTAAATAGTAGACCAAAGTCTTCGTGATTAAAAAGTGGACCGAAGTGTCTATGAGCGAATAGTAAAGCGAAGTCTCTACCACTGAAGAGTAGACTAAAGTCTCTGTGATTGAACGGTAAGCCGAAGTCTCTGTGTTTTAACAGAAATCTGAAATCCCTGAGATTTAACAGTAGATTGAAGTCTGTCGAATCTGTATTTAAACAGAAACCCGATGTTCCTGCGTTTTGACAGTAAACTGTAGTCTCTGTGTTAGAACACTAAAAATGAGTTTATGTGATTGAACAGTAAACCGAAGTCTCTGTAATTGAGCAGTAGACCGAAGTCTCTATGATTGAAGAGCAGACTAAAGTCTCTGTGATATATAAGTCGATATGAACGATAAACCGAAGTCTCTATGATTGAACAGCAGATCGAAGTATGTGTTTAAACTCTAAAAAGGAGTTTGTGTGATTGAACAATAAACTGAAGTCTCTGTAATTGAGCAGTACACCGAAGTCTCTATGATTAAATAGTAGACCAAAGTCTCCGTTGTTAAAAAGTAGACCGAAGTCTCTATTAGTGACCATAAATAATATATAATAATAATAAATTTTCTTTATTCACAAAATAAAAATTTTACATTATTAATTTCTTATATTAATATATTACTTTTAAAGTATTTTCATATTGCAAAGAAAGATGTTATGTATTGACAATGTTTTTGCATAAAAATGATTGTGAGAACAAATGTTATGGTCTTATGCTTAGTTGTATTGAAGAGCAGATTTTAAATATTTAACTAGTTTGATCCAATAAATCACAATCCACACCGTGCCTTGAAGATCCAAATTATTTGATCACTAGTAAAGAAATCAGTAAAGTAATTTTCTGGTCTTGTATAATCTAATAATTTGTACACTCTAGAAACACTGCGTCTTTTTCCGTAGATTATCGTTAAGGTTTTGTGCCTTCCTGCTGATTATAATTGTTTCTCTAAATAACGCCCATTCATTCTCAACTACCCTATTTGGCCAATTTACGTTGAGATTTCTGGATAATATTTTTATTTTCGGTACCCAAAAAGGTTCTTTTTGTAAAAGAATTGTAGTCAATTTTTTCGATAATCTGTCTTCGTTGTACTTAAGCATAACTTTCTCTATATATTCTAGGTGTAAGTTCAGAGTATATAAATGACTATTTTCCACAGCTGTTTCCAACAATAATGCGTAGTTTGGTGTAAAATTTGGTAATTTCATAATTTTTTCAGAAAATAACGTTCTAATTTGTCGACTTCTTCGTAATACGCGAAACCCCAAACCTGAGCTGAATATGCTTGTATTGCTCTGCATACTGCTAGGTATACCTTCCATTTCATTTGGAGATTTATTTCGTTTTTTCCTAATAAGTCTACCCATGTTGTATTTATAGCTGCCTTAGATTGAGATGTTCTTCTTTCGATGTGTTTGTTGAATTTCAATTTAGGAGTAAATGTTACACCCAGGTATTTATATTCATTTGAAATTTTGATTAAATTTCCCTTATAATGCCAATTTTCTGAGTTACTCAGACGTCCCCCATTTCTAAAAATAAGCATTTCTGATTTGGCCTTGTTCACTTCCAAATTCCATGTAGTACAACATTGTTCGAGGTTTGTAATCATGGAATGCATCGTAGTGATATCATCGGCTAGAATGACAATATCGTCAGCATATAAAAGTAATCGAATATTCAGGTTTTCCAAGTTAATTCCTCCTTGTAGGTACTCATGTAAGTCATTTATATACAGAGCGAATAGTATCGGCGACAAGAGGCAACCTTGCTTAACCCCTGAATTAGTTTTGAAGTAATCTGACAATTCTTCTCCATTCCAAACAGCATATTCCGTGTTATTGTATATATTTTCAATAAGCTTTACGAATTTGGGCTTTTAGATATATGTCTCTGGATTCAGCTGTGCACATTATTTTGTGTTTACGTAGCAGTTTAAACATTTTGTTTCTGGCGTTATGACATTTAACATTATACCATTTTTTTTTTGGACCGAAAATTGGGGATTTTACTGTTTTGGTAATACAGGAAGATTTTATTATTTGTCCCAGATCGTTTAGCAATTTCCGTAAATTCTTTGGAAATAGTTTCGTTTAGTTTGATATGGTATCTATCTTTATCGGCGTCTCTCCATGAAAGTTTTGGTAATCTGATACTTTTATTCGAAGTTTGATCGGAAGATGGTCTGACCAAGTTTTATCTTCTACTATGAAATCATTAATTTCGTTTAGTAGTTCCTGAGATACTGCACATATATCTATTACAGATTCGCCATTTGGTCCTAAGTATGTAAAAACACCTTCTTTATCCCCACTCGTTCTACCATTTAAAATCAAAACGTTGTTGTTGGTGCATAGCTCTAGAATCTGTCGGCCCTTCTATTAATATGCTTGTCTCTGGATTTGCGAACATCAGTTCCAGCTTCAAATAATTCATTGTATATGACGTTTGTTTCTTGATTTGATTCTCCTATTCTGGAGTTAAGGTCTCCAATTACTATGGGTTTCCGGATATTTCTTTCTTCAAACAAATTTGAAAGATTTTTAAACTCATCTTCCCAACAAGCAAGTCTCAAATACAGTGGTATGATAGTAAAAATTATTTTATTTTTTATGACAAACTCGTGGTACGTTACGCCTGAATTCTTCTTGGAGTTATATGTTATACCCCTATCTCTTAATTTTCTATTTACTGCAAATATAGAGCCCCCTATGCCTCGACCGTGACGATATAGCCTTTTAGCGGGTTCATTATATATTTCGAATCCTGGGAAATATTTCTTTAAATTTTCAATTTTACCTTCTAACAGATGTGTTTCAAAAAGGGCAAAGATATCATTTTTATTTATGAAGTTAAAAAACGACGGATAGAGATATTTATTTTCGATACCATTTATATTATAAGCAAGGATTGACAGGGTACATTGATTCTTATTACAGACTTTGGTTAGTTTTTTGAAAATAGTTCATCGAATATTGTTTCAAAATTTATATTAATATCTTTCATCTCATCTCCATAGAGTTTTATTAATTCATCGATAGCCTCTTTCTTTCCAGCCCGGAGTTTGCGTTCTTTACTCCAAGTAAACCAGGTATCGCTTATTTTGATCCTATCCTCTCTTACCACAATCTTATGCTCTTTGCTGACAGCAAGTATTTTTGACTTGATGTGCAGCGAAACTCTTTTCAATTATTGTTTTGTTGGAATTAAATCACGTTCAATATATATGGAGGTGCCAGAAAGCATTTTAGTACGATGGAGTATACTTTCCACTGTTTGATTTGCACCAAGTTCCACGATGACACTCATTTTACCATTTCTATCAGAGATTTTGCGCACCGATTTTAGTTGTGGCGTTAATTTCAAATTATCTCTAAACATATTTGATACCTTAGATGTAGGATCACGAGAAATGTTTAAACCTCGAATAAAAATGTTATTGTTTCTGACATGTTGCTGCATCCATAACAGATCTTTTTTATTATCTTCACAATCTCTCTTTACCTTGTGAAGTTCTTCTTTTAATTGTTTATTTTCTTCTCTTAAGCTATTTATTTCTGATTTTAATGAGCCGATTTCAACTTTTTAGTCTTCTGCATCCTTTTTTGTTGATAATGTTTTCAACTTTTCATCCAGATTTGAATTAATAGTGGTTTTAATCAAGTTTACAAGATCATTTGGTGATATAGACATTTCTGAAGGGTGTGTGTGGCTTTCATTACCTGGTGATAGTTCCGCTCTATTGCGTTTTGTGGATTGTGTTGAAATTGTTTGCTGGGTAGCTGCAGGAGTGGATGGCGAAGAATGTGGCATACTTTTAGGCATTTATATTTGGGTATAGCAAAAATCGTATATGTAATAGTTGGCAACACATTCGATTTGTTATCGATAATTTTCGTAGTTTTTGCGACGTCTATAGTATTCAATTGTCATTGAAGAAACCAATGACAATTGAATACTATAGACGTCTCATGGAGGTTGACAATTCGTTTAGTATGTCTGCATATTGAAGATGGCGCTTTGTCTGGCTAAACTGTAAAGAGAGCGTTCTGCAAAGAGAGGATAGATACTTTTATTTACTCTGCAAAGAGAGAAAAGATTTTCATCATTAATTTTATTATATTCCAACTTCAAAACATTCAACAACAAAACAAACTGAAAAACTCACTCCCTTCTCAGAAATTATTTGAGAGTACAAAAAAGTCTGCTAGTTTTGAGAGAGAAATAATTGAGAGAGGAATTTGAGAATGAGAGAAAGACTGCTCGGACGCCACCTGGCGGATGAAGTCGGTAAATACCATGCGGCGTCTATAGTATTCAATTGTCATTGAAGAAACAGGCCAGCTAATATATGTTATTTATATTTATTTGTGGTAGTATGCAAGTGTTCATTTCCAGTGTAAACAAATTAGAAAAATTCTTATTTCTGTGAGAAAATTTACTTTACTGACTCACCCAGCTTACGGAACATGTAAACACAAACACCAGAAGCAGCGATCACCTATATCTTGGGTTTCCACAGGATTTGACGTCGAATCACGTCCTCTTTCCTCAGTAAAACAACCTATGTTCCAGAGCGGTCTAAAAAATACGTGGAACCAGCAGACGTTGTATGTGTGTACCACTGGCTTAAGTGGTTCGGCCTGTCTTCAACCAACCTACTAACGAATTATACACTACCTGCACAAAATACGAGTTGAATAGTCCATAGACTCAAAAAAAAAGTGAACCATGGAGCAAGTTAAAATTAACTAAACTATACGGATATTGAACTTCATATGGCGCTAAAGCTAGTTTTCCTTATACGAGTATGAAGTTTATACATTCCCTCACAATTATGAAATATTTTGAACGTAATTCTAGTTAACTCGTACTACCTTTAAGTAACTATTGAAATTAAAATAGGGGAAATGAAATCAATATGTACTAACAAATTCTGACTTGAAATTATGCAAATTCAGCATATTTTTGTCCTTATTGCAAGTACATTTTTACTCAAATTTAGGGAAATTTAATTAAATTTGTGCAAATAGAAAATTTAAAATTTTTCTGGGACTTTTGTAGTCCTTGACATTTTTGCGATTTTTGATCCCCTCCTCCCTCCATGACTCTCCTCCATTTATATATGTTGGAATCTCTTTACCACTTGCTCTTTGGATTAATATCTTCTTCTTTGTTTTAGGAAATGAAATTGATTATTACACACGAAATATTCAATATTATATTTTTAAAATTGTACCTCCGCTCCGAATGTCATTCGATTCCAGAACCTTCCGTTTTGTGAGCCACATGTTTACCAACTGAGCTACGTAGACACATACATATATTTTTATGAAAAATTTGTTTTTAAATACAATTACATATCCCCAAATTTTCGAAACAATGTATTTTTATGTACACTTGAATTTGATAAAGGATTGCCATCATTGAATGATAAATAGAGGTGCCTTATAAATACTATATTTATAGGCGACGAAGAAATTTTAGTATGAATGACAGTTTCATATCAATTCCTTAAGAGTTTCGTAGCTCGATGTATAGAGCATCTGGCTCACAATCATAAGGTTGTCTGTTCGACTCTCGTCCCGGGCGTAACAATGTTAAAGTTACGCCATAAATTTTAGTTTCAGCAAGTAACGATTTGCGCAAAAATAAAAATTGCGGAATGAAAAGGACATTTTTGCGTTTTTGAGACTACAACATAGTCCGAAAATAGTTAATTTTCCCTGGATTTTAGCATGTTTCCTAATTTTGACTTCAAATTCATGGACTCGAAATGAGGATTCATGATTAGTTTTAGTTAAAATTTCCAAAAACTCATGCTTTCCATTTTTAGTTCATAATTTCCTTGGGTGTCCACAACATATTTTCAAGAAATTTGATTTTAGTTAGTTTAAAAAACAAAATTTCAAGCATTTGTATTGACTGTAATCAAAGTTATAAGTTTTTAACTTTTGGTGCAAAATGGTCCATTTGTATGGGAGGTACCAAAAGCAGCGTGGCAACATCGCCCATTTTTCTCAAGGTGATAGCGACCAAGAAACTAATATCATATGCGGGGAATTGTAAAAGATTCTGATAAGTAGTACAGAAGTTATTAAAGAATCGACATTTCATAAAATGTTGGCCCTTTATGGGGCAGGTACTAGAAGAAGTTATCCAGCATGGCCCATCTTTAATCTCAGCCGGAAATAGAACAAATATTAACTCATAGCAAATTTGAAGTCAATTGGTTACTCCTATCGAAAGACAGACGACAAACGAACATTGCTGAAATGACTTAAAATGGTCCAAAACTGAATTCCGCCAAATATTCTTTGCATCTCTTATCACACTCCTTCAATGTGCTGCACTTTTGGCCCGCAGCAGCTGACATATACATCCGTTCACAATAATGGGGGTATAAAAACATGATTTTCTTGAAATTCTCTTACTTCTACCAAAAGGGCTAAGCATTTATATTTTAACGACAGTTACAAAACTTCTGTTAATTTCCTTTAATTTAAAGTATATCTCGGTTTTATCCAATATATAACAGGTTTTTTAACAGGGATGGTATGATTTAGAAGTGACGTTTGGGTCTGTCATTTGTTTTTCATTGTATTCAGTAGCGTTTACAATTTCATCGTGGAGAGATATGCACAAGAACAACGTTTAAAAATTATGCAGTTTTATTATCAAACTAACTTTTCTCTAATTGCAACTTTTCGTGCGCTAAGTCCAGTCGACCTACGACCTTGACACCATGAGCTCTCGTTAAGAGCTATCTTCTTGTCATTGACCGATTCCCGATCCGACGTACCGTCAAGGAGCTAGAGCAAAAATAAATTTAAATAATAAATTTAATTTAAATCAAAAAAAAAAACACTATCCCGTCGACCTACGACCTTGACACCCATGAGCAATATTTTAGTTCTCGTGAAGACCTTTATGTTTCCATTGACCGATTGTGGCTACGTGCCACACAGCAAATGAAACAATTGAATTGTTGCGAGAAAAGTTGTGATTTAACACCATTAGACTATTTCTTGTGGGGTTATTTGAAGTCTTTCAAAAAAAAAAACAGACTCTCTTCAAGCTTTACAAGTCAATATTGAACGTGCCATTCATGACATACGACTTGATTTAGTGGAAAAAGTGCTCGAAAATTGGGTTCATCGAATTCTTTCCTGCAGAAGAAGTCGTGTAGGCCATTTGAATGACGTTTTATTTAGAATTTAATTGTATCGATTGTACTTCACATTAAATGAAAAACTTTTGAATTTTCTTAACAATAAGTGCGTTATCACTCTTATTGGAAAAGCCTGTACTAATAAAATATGATTCAAATACAGGGCAGCTTACAAGAAAATCGGAATTTAAAGAAAATTATTAAATGACTATTTTCACAATTTATTTAATAAAGTTAATTGAATTAATTAATTAAATTAATTAAAATGAAAAAAAAAATATTTGAAAAAATACCACAAGTTTTGACATATTTTCCAAAAAAAATTTACAATATTTCTACAAAACTTTTGTTAACACAATTTTTTTGAAATCACACCAAAATACCTGAGGTTTAAGGTCCAAAAACAAAATTATTAATTTTTACGTACAATAATAAAAATATATTAACCGTTAAAATATGCAAAATTTAAATTTTCACAACTGTTCACGAAAAACTCAAAACGTTTTTGACTTAAAGGCGCACAGTGGTTGCGCCCATAGGCCAAAATTCCAAAAAATCATAACAACAAAAATTTCCGAAAAGTAACCAAATTTTCTCTAAACTGTCCAAACTCTTTCATGGCAAACCGTTTTTTTCTGGAAATCTAACGGAACATTCTAAAAATAGAATTGAAGACGTGAACACGTGTTGATTTGCAAAGCGCAGCTGCACGCATCCCGAATATTTCTCAACACAACCGAACTTCAAAGTGGTCAGTCAAATAATTACGTCTCCGAATTTAAATCATTTGAAATGTATTTTGAAGTTAAAGATATTTATTTTATATTACAATATTAATAAAAACTAACTTGTGTTGTAGTTATTTTGAAATTAATGCTTTAGTCTATTCAGTTTTTGGTAAATTTTCTGTGAGTGTTTATTATGTTTGCTTAAAGTTTTAGCTGCGTTCCCCCAAGATCCCCCCATTATTTTTTTTCAGTGTATTTTTGAGTGTTTTAAGGTAATAAACAAGTTAAAGTTAGCTGCAGATATGTGCAGAATCAAGGACATACCAAGACCATCTTTTTTCTTCAAATTAAAATTTGCCTTGCAAACCACCTTGTTTTGCATTGTAGTTGTGCTACGTTTTTGTGTTCTTAATAAGTTAAAATTTTAATTTTTATTGCGTTATCTCTTTTTTAATTTAATGTTGGTAGATGACTCCTATCAGTGTATGTTCCTCGCTTGTACATATTCAGTTGTTGGTGTACAGAAATCGGCACCAATGCAGAAAAATTACAAAAGGCGATCAATGCTGTGCAAAGCAATATTGAAAATATCGTCACAACGCCCGAGATGGCCGAGCTAACGAAATGTATTGACTATATATGCAAAAAATTACTGCATTGTGGATTCAGTATAAACACAAAAAGGCATCAGTTCTTCAATTTAAATCGAATTGGCTTAGTGAAAAGCAAACAATTTCAATCAAACGCATTCCTAGTAAGTCTCAAGAAATGGGAAAAGGTGCCCAAGGCGGACGTCCGAAAGTAGATTTTGAGATAATGAGTTATCAAAGAAAACAAATCGACGAAGAATTGCTGAGCTTTCAAAAACCGTCTAAAGTCTAAAAATAAGGACATTGCAATGTTTAGGAGGCAGAACTTTCGCGTGTTCTGCCTCAAATACAGAGTTGATAAATAGATTGCTTTTGAGCTCAGATCCATTTATTACTGGCCAAAGAAAGCTCCCACGTTCAAAAAAGTCGATATTATCAACATTATCATATCGCTCACTCACTGCAAGAGTGACAAAACTCAACATTTAAAATTTTTGAGGTTACCTTACAAAAATTCGATTTTTGCGAATGTCCACAAAGTAATGTCAGCGAAATTTGGTATATAAGTAAACAACCATATTTCTGATTATTGAAGCGTTTTTTAAGATCTTATTTAATGTTACTTGTCTTTTTATACGGACTTAAAGTTAAACATTTTGGCAATTTTCAATTTTGAGTTATGTCACTTTTGAAGTGAGTGAGCGATATGACCTAAATTTCAAATAGTTTGTAATTATTTTTCCCTAAAAATATTATTTTAAATGTAATAATAATAAATTAAAAAAGTTTCAAGCCGAAAAATCAAAGTTATTCAAATTTGGTCCGATATTTGCTATGGTAGCTATAGGATATAGTCGTGCGATATGGCCTATTTTATTATTACAAATTTAAAATATTTTTCTACAATTTTGGTGAAAATTTCATAACGATATAACAACTAGAAGTATTTATGGCCGCGGCTCCATACAAGCCCAACCACTGTGAGGCGGTGCTGCTGGTAAAGTAAACAACATATGACTTTGACATTTTCGGTAGCGATCAAATCCAATAAATAAAATTAAAAAAAAAACGTATTTAAATTTTTCAATTAATCTCTATTTTTCGGGATTCTGACCCTCTGTGCGACATCTCTGTGGTTTAATAGCAAACCAAAGTCTCTGTAATTGAACAGTACCAATGCTTTATGTTTTAAATCTGTGCGTTATCGAATTCCTATTGTAATTCTAGAAAAAAATCTAGGAAATTTCTTAAGAAAAAGTTATTCATGAGGTTGTGTCGCGACCGCAAATACAAATTTTGTCGGTTTTGACAATTTTTCATTTCAGGAAATCGAGTTGTTTTTTAACAAGAGCTCATTCTTTATTTAGGCGTTTATGCCACACCAAAATACAAATAAATCTGCTTGAATGGAGCTTCAAATTGGAATGCATGGATGGTGTTTATATTTTGCTCTTGTTACACCCTCCATTTAATGGGGAAGGGTACACATATTATTTGACACTGTCCAAAAGTGTAACACATGGAAGCAGTGACCTAAGACCATAATACATAAGTATGTTCGGCGGAAATCCGTTTTAGATAATTTAAGTCGTTGAAACAATATCTGTCTGACTTATGTACACTATAACTCTCGAAAGGAGAAATCGATTGACTTCAAATTTCGTATGTGGTAAAATTTTCATCCCAGCACCTTAGGCAGGAGGGTACATTCAAAAATTCTGCGTTTTTTTTTTGTTTTTTTTTGGCATTTGGGTAACAACATTTTTATTCAAACATTTAATACAAAAACGCCGATAAATCTGTGTACTTGTGGAATTTGTTTACAATTTAGGGGAAATAAAGACATTATTGCCTTGAATTCTATAACACTATGCAACAAATGAAAACCTTTTGAAAAATACACAGAATTTACAGTATACACTCAGAAAAATGGCAATCGTATATGTGAGTAAAATCTATATCTCTGTTTAGTTCAAGATTTTTACTCATGTTTAGTTAAATTTTCCTCAAAACTGGGAAATTTTACTTTCAATGAGTAACTTGAACTAAATTCAAAGATATAGCAATTTGGTTACATACTCGTAAATGGGATATGATTTTACTTACTTAAAATTCCATCGACCAAGTAAAAATTTCCTACTATTTGGTAAATTTTGACTTTTACCGAGGAAGGATTTCCTAGCGTCGAAGAAACATTTACTACTCCTCGAAAATAAATCATTTTAGGAAATTTTAACTAGATATATCCGAATTTCCTTAGTTCTAGTTCATGTTTTTCTGAAATTTATAATACGGGTTTCAAATAATCCTTGAATATTCGTTAAGCAAAAAATTCCCATTCGTTTCAAGAGTTTCTTTCCTTAACTGCTCAAATATCATTTCAAACAGCAGCTGCGAAGTTAAGTAATTTAACTTCGCAGCAAATATATAGGATTATATGTGAAATACTTAAGACGTAAGATTGAGACATTGAATGAGAATTCTATTTGTTTCAGGTTTTTTGAATTTGTTTCAAATACATTGGAGCAAAATATTTATTGGAAAATTTCACGAGAATATTTTGCTAAATTATATTAGTAGTAATGAACTAAAATTTAGTTTACTTCTACAAGTTGCAAGTTCAAAAATTACTCATTTATAGTTAAACGTTTCTTACATTTTAGATTAATTTTCGTATATTCAAGTAAAATTGAACTTGATTTGAGGAATTATTTTACTTCCATTTAGTAAAAATGTAACTTAATCTTAGTAAAAAAATTACTTGATTTTAGTTAAAATTGTCTTAATTTTTAGTAAAAATTTCCTGATTTCAAGTAAAAATGTTACTGATTTTAGTGAAAATTTAACTGGATTTTTTCCAAATTGCATGTACATTTTTACTTAAACTGAGTTAATTTTTCCTTAAGATGAGTTCAATTGAACTAGATATAAAGGAATATTTACTAAATTCAAGTCAGTATTAACTAAAACTAAGTTCAAAACATTTGCTAATATTAAGGGCAAATGTGAACTTGATTTGGGAAAAAATTGCTTTAGCGCCATATCAAGTTTAATTTACCTGAAGTTTAGTTCATTTTAACTTATCTTTGGGTTCATTTTTTTCTGAGTGTAGGTTCGATTCTACTAGCAAAGATAGTATAACCCTACACTCGGTTTGGCGAAATTGGTGACCAATTTTTTTTATACGCCTCGAAAAAGTCTCATCAGCTTTTGTCCAACAACAAAATAACACAAATAACAAAATTTTCTCTGTTATTTGTTTCTAGCATACTTTTTCTCATTGATTTTGACCTACTAAACACGAAAATGAGTTTTAAAAAATTTTCTGTCGATTGGTTTTCGAGATACAAATTTTTGAACTTTTTTTTTTAAATTTTTGGAGGTACACTTACAATTTTGAGCATATCTTTCGTCTTCGTTGACGTATTTGATCCTACTACTACTCAAATTAAAGCAAATTGAGCCGTCTACAACTCATTCTCAGAAAATTTTCAAATCGGGTGAGTAGTTTTGATGTTGGCGGCTTAAAAAGGTTAAAAAACTGCGTTTTTTTTAGTAAAAATGTGGCAGAAAAATTCATATAAAAATTCATATAAAATATAAAACGCGATGCTAACAGCGATTTTGGCTTTTTTACGTATAGCTGGCATTTTTCCAAAGAAAATAAGCACTTACTTAACAAAATCTGACAACAAATGGCGGACTTATAATTTTTTTGGTAAAAGACCGAAATTCCGCTATTTCACGATATTTTGATTTTCATTATTTGCACAGCTTACCTACCCAACGCAAACGAATAAATACATTTGAACTTAATTTAAAATAAACAAATTAGTCTTAGTATATTATTTTTTAATTTATTTAGAGCACTACATACTCAATGTATGGCACAATTAGAAATGGATGTGCCAGGTTAGCTAAACTAACGAAATTAACCAAATCAACGCCCAAAAAAATGAGTAGAAACAAAGATATAACTGTACATTTTATGCCATGTGGAAAAACAGCTGACTTCTTCTTTGTTTTTTGTATTCGCTGCAATTGGTCTCACGTATTAGGGTCCAAATGTAGTCACCCATCATAGCCGTGTCATAGATGCCCTGATAGCGTCGTTCCATAGCCTTCAATTCCTGATGAAAGCGCTCGCCGTGTTCGTCGCTCACGTCTCCTAAATTCTCAGGGAAAAAATCCAAATGAGAATGCAGAAAGTGTATTTTAAGTGACATGTGCACTCCTACCCAAAAATGAAAAAAAAACGAGAATTAAAACGCTATTTAAATTAACATTTGTTTCAAAAAAAAACCTACCCATTGCTTCATAGTTCTTTACCAGATCCTCAACTAAGTCCTTATAATTATCGCTTTTGTTGTTTCCTAAAAAGTTTTCCACAACAAGCCTGAAGGAATTCCATGCTGCGGCTTCGATGGGTGATAACAGCTTCGGGAATGTTTCATCTTTCAACATTTTTTTTATCTCGGGTCCTGCGAAGACTCCTTCTTTAATTTTTGCCAGCGAAAGGTAAGGGAAAATTGACCGTAAATAGGCAAAAGCTTCACCTTCTTTGTCCAATTTTTTGGCAAAATTTTTTATCAAACCCAATTTTATGTGCAGCGGCGGAAGTATTATATTTTCACGGTTCTCTATTAGTGGTTTGCGCTGAACATTCGCTTCTCCAACTACAGGTTTCGTTCGTTCCGGCCATTTTTTTTGAATATAATGCTGATCATCAGCGCGGCTATTCCAAAGGCACAGAAAACAGCAATGTCGCGTATAGCCTCCTTGGAGTCCACACAGAATGGCCACAACTTTGAGGTCGGCGCATATTTTCCAATTATATTTGCTATACTCTATGCATTTCAGCAAAATGTTCATAGTTTCATAGTTCTCCTTTGAATGAGCCGCATGAGCAATAGGAAGAGATGGCTTTTCATTCCCATTATGTAAGAGAACTGCCTTCAAGCTCTCTTTGTTGCTGTCAATAAACAACCTCCATTCATTGGGGTTGTGAATTTGGTGAAGCTCTTGGAACAAGCCGGAAATGTCGCTGCAAAAACATATTTCGTCTTTCTATGTATAAAATTTTGCATACTGCTGGTGACGCTTCCTGTACGCTGTTACTTTCACTTCTGAATCCGCAAATCCACACTGTACCATCCGAGACGCAAAAAGTTCGGATTTCTCCTTAGTGAGACCAAAATCGCGCACCCAATCGTTTAGTTCGGCCTGTGACAGTAATTTTCGCTTTCTGCACGCCCCAAATTCGCTTGCACTTGACTCGGACTCTTGATCTGACGATTCTGCTTTTTGAAGAGATGCACCAGGGCACACTGGATATGGTACATCATTCGAATGTGGTACTGGAAGTGCAAACGATCCCACTTGAGCGTAGTTCCATTTTAAAAATCTCCCTACCCCACTGTTTGTGGTGAGGCAAAAATAACAGTCTGTGGAATGGCATAGCGGCTTTTTCCACATCATTGGTGTATCGAATTTCATATGGCGCCTAAAATTAAAATAAATTACTATATTTGCTTTGCTTAATGTGTTTAAATAAAAATTCTTACCTTCCGGCAGCTGCCCAGTTGGTTAGGATTATATAGCAAAGATCGCATAGGGACTTAGGTGTCCATGGTTCTGTGATATTTGGTGAAATACCAAAATAATTCAAATAGTGCAATTGCACTGCTGGAGTAAACGTGTGTGCGTGATTATTCTTTATAAACTCGCCACAAACATTGCAGAAATTGTCTGGATTGTTCAAACACTCGAACACACGTAGTCTTTTACTCATTGTCTTACTTGTTGGGTAGGTATTATATGCACTTAAATTCAATTTGTTTCACTTTTTACTCGTACTACTCGCGTTCGTAGACACTTGTTGAATGGCAAAAAACGATAAATGAACACCTATAAATACTAAGTATGTTACAATATTTTACTGACAGGTACTTATGAATGGGCGCATCTTTTAAGGGTGGCTATATACCTGATTCAGCAAGTGTGCGTTTCAAATTGTGGAAAAGTTTCCAAATAATGACCACTCACAAATGTGGGGGGAATTTCTGTAAAAAATCCGATACAGGTAGCCATCGGGAAAACACACATCAATAAAAAAGTGTAATTCCCTTTTTTCCCTTTAATTGACTGTGAACGGAGTAGCAGTCATAAAGGCACACGAAGAGCGTCCACGCACATTCAGAAGCGTATATTACTCTGCAACCACAATCATAAAAATTAAATAACTATTTGTGTATTACTTATTTTTTTAATTCTGAGAATCATAAAAATTACGTAAACGTTTTTTCCAAACAATTTTGTACATGTAAAGTGGGTTTGCCAAAATTCGTATCGTAAAATGCACCTGTGTTTCTATGTTCTGCATTTTCATTATACCATTTTCGACGAAACGTCCCTACGGTATTGTAAATAGGTTTTTTACAATTATGAAATATTTGTGTTATTAATATTAATTTAAAAATTTTATCAAAACTGCAAAGTGCTGTGAAATTTGAAAAAATTTCCAAAAAAAAATTGCTGATTTCACTAAATTTTTGAAATTTCACGTCCCTTGCCAGAACAGAAGACATTAACCCAGGGTGGTGAAATTTTGAACAGAAGTAACTTATGTATAGGAGCAACTGTTCCGTTCTATTCCAAAAGGATTATAAAAAACTTGCTTTTTCGATCCCTCCTAGTAGGTTAGCTGTGCAAATAATGAAAATCAAAATATCGTGAAATAGCGGAATTTCGGTCTTATACCAAAAAAATTATAAGTCCGCCATTTGTTGTCAGATTTTGTTAGTAAGTGCTTATTTTCTTTGGAAAAATGCCAGCTATACGTAAAAAAACCAAAATCGCTGTTAGCATCGCGTTTTATATTTTATATGAATTTTTATATGAATTTTTCTGCCACATTTTTACTAAAAAAAAGCAGTTTTTTAACCTTTTTAAGCCGCCAACATCAAAACTACTCACCCGATTTGAAAATTTTCTGAGAATGAGTTTTAGACGGCTCAATTTGCTTTAATTTGAGTAGTAGTAGGATCAAATACGTCAAAGAAGACGAAAGATATGCTCAAAATTGTAAGTGTACCTCCAAAAATTTAAAAAAAAAAGTTAAAAAATTTGTATCTCGAAAACCAACCGACAGAAAAATTTTTAAAACTCATTTTCGTGTTCAGTATGTCAAAATCAATGAGAAAAACTATGCTAGAACCAAATAACAAAACGACTGTTGGCTGGTGTTATTATTGCAACGAATAATTGTTTACTACAACAGAAAAAATATTAATAAATAATCGTTTTTTGGTTATCCCAATAATTTCCCAAATTTAGAATAATTAAATGTATTTTGGGAAATACAACATGACAAACAAAAAATAAATTTACCCGACATAAATAAATCTTCAACATTTTTTTCAAGAACGATATATGTAGTCCAAAATAATCCAGTGTGGATAATAATGTGTGGAATGCAGAATATGTTGTGCAATATGTTTAACATAAATTAAAAATAAAATCAACAATCTTGAGATTGAAAGCACAAGGTTAAGAGATGTTTGATTACAAGTGTTATTATACATTGTTCTCTCGGGTACTTAAATTTGTGTCAAATATTTCCACATCTCATAATAGTGATGAATTTGTAATATGGGATTTTTAATTTTGTTATGAATTGTTTGGTTTTTGTTCAAAAAATAGAATAAAAACCAGTAAGGAAAGGCAGAAACCTACACCTCCCTAATAATGCGATAAGGGTCATTGCGATAATAATTTGGAATAATTGGTAAATGGGTAGGAACATATTATCTAATTCTGGACTGATAATCGTTAAATTAAGCAATATTCGTTCCTAAGTTGAGAAACATATTTCTGGAAAATTTTAATGATCGGAAGTAAAGTACAACTTCTATAGCGCTTTGATACGAAATCAGGAGGAACATATATACCGATGTTATATATAAATCTGAACCGATTTTCCCTGAATACTCATTCATGTACGAGTAAAAAGACATCTTTCTGTCGAATTTCGTACTGATCGGATATACAATACAATCTCTACAGCGCTTACATGTCGAATCGGGAGTAACATATATATGGAGCTATATCTAAATCTGAACCGATTCTCTCCGAATTTGGCAGTATTTCTTCATGTAGAAGGAATCCTCTTTTTGCCGAAGTTCGCACTGATCGGATATAAAATAACATTTTTACAGCGCTTACATGTCAAATCGGGGGTAACATATATATGGGGGCTATATCCAAATCTGAACCGATTTTAGGGATCGTCAATAGGGATCGTCCTTGGGCCAAAAAAAAGATATGTGTAAAGTTTCGTCGAGATCGGACCATAATTGCGACCTGTACTTTGATTACAAGAATACATGCACAGACGGACAGACAGACGGACAGACAGACGGACATAGCTAAATCAACTCAAAAAGTGATTCTAAGTCGATCGGTATAATAAACGATGGGTCTATTTCTTCTCCTTTTGGGTGTTACAAACAAATGCACAAAGTCATAATACCCTGTACCACAGTGTGGTGTAGGGTATAAACAGTAAGGAAAGGCTAAAGTCGGGCGGGGCCGACTATATAATACCCTACACCACTCTCGTAATATTGAATAACTCTGAAATATAAATTTTGTTGTTCATGTATAAATTGTTTATTCTAAATTTCAAAACGATTGGATGTAAAATACGGCTATTATAGGACTAAAGGGCCAAATCGGACGAAACATATATATGGGAGCTATAGCTAAATCTTAACCGATTTTCTTCAAATTCGGTAGTGTTGGTTCATGGATCAAGAAACTCTACCATTCTAAATTTCAAAATGATTGGATGTAAAATACAGCTTCTACAGGACTAAAGAGGAAAATCGGACGAAACATATATATGGGAGCTATAGCTAAATATTAACCGATTTTCTTCAAATTCGGTAGTGTTGGTTCATATATCAAGAAACTCTCCCATTCTAAATTTCAAAATGATTGGATGTAAAATACAGGACTAAAGAGGATAATCGGACGAAACATATATATGGCAGCTATAGCTAAATCTTAACCGATTTTCTTCAAATTCGGCAATGTTGGTTAATGGATCAAGAAACTCTACCATTCTAAATTTCAAAACGATTGGATGTAAAATACAGCTTCTATAGGACTAAAGGGCCAAATCGGACGAAACATATATATGGGAGCTATAGCTAAATCTTAACCGATTTTCTTCAAATTCGGCAATGTTGGTTCATGGATCAAGAAACTCTACCATTCTAAATTACAAAACGATTGGATGTAAAATACAGCTTCTATAGGACTAAAGGGCCAAATCGGACGAAAGATATATATGGGAGCTATATCTAAATCTGAACCGATTTCAACCAAATTCAATAGCGATCCAAAGAAAGAAGTCCAACGGTGTCAAATCACACGATCTTGGCGGCCAGTTGACATCGCCAAGACGTGAGATAACACGGCCATTGAATTTTTTGCGCAAAAGAGCCTTTGTTTCGTTAGCTGTGTGGCAAGTGGCACCGTCCTGTTGAAACCACATATTGTCCACATCCATATCTTCCAACTCGGCCCATAAAAAGTTCGTTATCATCTCACGATAGCGAACACCATTCACAGTAACTGCTTGACCGGCCTCATTTCGAAGAAGTATGGCCCGATGACGTCGCCAGCCCAAAGATCACGAAGTGCACGAAATGCATTTTGATTTGAACGCCCATTTTCATAATAAGCCTGAATAACTTTACCGCGATGCTCGATTGTGTATCTTTCTATGGTTCAAATTGAGTTAGTCCGAAATTGAGAAGTGTCAAACGAAAAAAAAAAAAATTGACGTTTAGGTGTGGCTCACATTCAAAATCGGCCCTACGAAGGCCGCACAGCTTCGTTTATGTGTATTATTGGGTACTCCTCAGATTTACGAAGAGAAAATGTCTATCTTTTTATTCCCCTAACCTTATAGAGGAGGGTATATATCATTTGCTACGAACCAAAAGTGTAACACATCGAAGGAGTGATCTAAGACCCTAAGTATGTTCGGCGGATATTCGTTTTAGGTCATTTAAGTCGAATGAGAAATGTCCGTCCGTCTGTCTGTCTGTTTGCAGGTTGGTGCGCACGATAACTCTCGATAGGAGTAACTGATTGACTTCAAATTTGGTATGGGTAGGATGGGTCATATCAGTCCACTCCTTCCAGTACTTCCCCCACAAAGGGTTAACATTTAGTGAAATATTGACTATTTAATAACTTCTATACTACTTGTTTGAATCTTTACTGCTCCCTATTACCTCGAAATAAATGGACGAAGTTGCCACGCCCCTCTGTACCTCCCACACAAATGGACAATTTTGAACCAAAAGTTAATAGCTTATAACTCTAACTGTGCACACAAATACTTGAAATTTTGTCCAGTGTAATGCTTTTATGGTAAATACAGCCCGCCGAAAAATTGGCGTTATTGCCACGCCCCTATTTGTACCTTCCACACAAATGGACCTTTTTGTACCAAAAGTTAATAACATTTAACTTTAATACCAGTGCATACAAATACTTGAAATTTCGTGCAGTGTAATGCTTTTAAAGTACCTAGAGTTTAGAGAAAATTGGCCGTTATTGGCACCCCCCTTTTGGTATCTTCCACACAAATGGACCATTTTGTCCCAAATGTAAACATCTTATAACTTTAGTACCAGTGCATATAAATACTTGAAATTTTGTACAATGTAATGCTTTTATAGTACCAATAGTCCACAGAAAAGTGGGCGTCATAGCCACGCCCCTTTTGGTACCTCCCACACAAATGGACCATTTTGTACCAAAATTTAACACATCTTAACTTTAATACGAGTGAATACAAATACTTCAAATTTTGTATGGTGTAATGCTTTTATAGTATCTAAGGTCTAGAGAAAAGTAACCGTTAATGGCACGCCCCTTTTGGTACCTTCCACACAAATGGACCATTTTGTCCCAAAAGTAAATAGATTTTAATCAATACCAACAAGAGGTGTTATTTTCAATCACCCGGTATTTCGGTAGCTGTCACTTTTGAAGCTTTTATTCTTTGACATTTTACAAGTAGAAACTACGCCATTGCTACAAATGGAGCGATACACAATTCAACAACGCATTGCAATTATTAAAATTCACTACAAAAATGGTGAAAATCTTGCAGTCACAATTCGCAAAACTAAAGCATTTTTGTTTCGTCGTGAAGCACCTTGTCGGACCGCTTTACAGAACTTGGTGGAAAAATTCGAGCTGTTGGGACAAGTTAGTGATGCGAAGAATAAAACCCGTGCACGTCGCTCAAGAACAACTGAGAATATTGCTGCTGTAGCCCAAAGTGTTGAAGAAAACCCAGGCTTGTCCATTCCTCGTCGTTCTTTGGAATTGGGCATTCCACAAACGTCATTACACCGTATCGTGCATAAAGTCTTGGGTCTTAAGGCTTATAAAGTTCAGTTAACACAAGAACTCAAACCGTCCGATCATCAACAACGTCGGGTCTTTGTTGATTGGGTCCTTGAAATGCATGAAAATGGTCCGGAATTCCATCGAAAAATCATCTTGACTGATGAGGCCCATTTCCACCTCGGTGGCTACGTCAAGAAGCAAAATTGTCGCATCTGGGGCTCGGAAAACCCAAGAGTTATTGTTGGGAAGCCTCTCCATCCTCAACGTGTGACTGTTTGGTGCGGTTTACGGTCCGGCGGGGTCATTGGACCTTACTTTTTCGTAAATGAGGTTGGATCAACAGTTACGGTGAATGGATTGCGCTATCGAGAGATGATTAATGATTTTTTTATGGTCGGAGTTGGATGGTATTGATCTGGACAACGTTTACTTTCAACAAGACGGCGCTACGTGCCACACAAGCAACGAAACCATTGCTCTGTTACGGGAAAAGTTTCCGGACCGTGTTATCTCTCGCAGATGTAGTCACAATTGGCCACCGAGATCTTGTGATTTAACGCCTTGCAACTTCTTCCTTTGGGGCCACGTGAAAGATAATGTCTACGCCAACAGCCCAGCGTCGATTCAAGACCTCAAAAATAGAATTCGTGAGGCTATCGATGACATAGGGCAGCCGCTTTGCGATTTGGTTATGGAAAATTTCATGAAAAGGATATGGTCCTGTAAGCGTGGTCGTGGTGCCCATTTGGCTGATGTTGTTTTTCATTGTTAACGGCACACCTTCCTCTTTATTATGAAATGAACATCCGATCATTGACCTCAAAAATGGCATTTTTCTTTGAATACCAAAGTAACACCTCTTGTTGGAAAACCATTTACTTTAAAGTTATAAAATGCAATTTAATTTGATAATAATTTAATTAAAACAAATAAATAAATAAATTTACGAATATTTTTTGGGACTCAAGGTGAGGGGATTCATAAGTCGGTTTACCCGACTGAACTTTCTTACCTGTTCTTACTTCGAATACATCACTCAAAAAGTCCATAGATTTCTACGTCTTTTAATATATCATTATTTTTTTCCTTGGCAAAAAATGTGCCTGAATTTACTTACCTTTTTGGTTACCCAGCAAACTTGTTCAATGAATATCTCGAAAACGCGATGTCACAGGAAACAAAAACGATTAATGCCATTCGATTTAGCGTGACGAAATTACGCGGGGTAAGTTCTTTTCATCGAGGGTATGAACATATAGGGTTGAGACGGACATATGGCCCAAATAGGTTTTATTTCCAGCGCTGTTATTCCCTTTCCATTTTTCTTTTTGATCACTTTGGACTCCGAAGTCAGTTTTGACTATTGACTTCCGGTATTTCGTTAAGTGCATCCATGTGATGCCAATTTCTAATTAAGGCCATGAAGATTCCTATTCACAAAAAAAAATTGTGGTGTCGAAACGAAACGCATACCGTTGTGCATGACTTATCAATGGCTCCATTTTGCTCTCGGATTACTATTGACTCTGAAGTCAATTATGACTGTTGACTCCCTGTATTTCGTTTCACCCTAAAAGACGAAAACTATATTTTGCAAATTAATTCATCCATATATTTATTGAAAATACATTTGTGTGTATATAGATTGGTACAAAAATATAAATATAAACATAAATGTATACATGAGATAATATAATAGACGTATATTGTACGAGTAGCACTACACAAGTAAAAAAATAATGTCTTGAAGTAACTTATGGTAAATGATTTTATACCTTGCACTGCATCTGGTAAGTTCTTGGATATACCGCTACAGATTGTTAATTAATAATTAATATAACGTGTTGGAATGTGTCACGACATTCACTGTAGAAACTGAAGATTGGATACCACGTGGCACATGTAATGGCTAGAAGAGGAAAGATAAAAGGAAGAAAGAAAAACATATTTAAGAACATATATATATATATATATATATATATATATATGTATGTACATATATATATATATATATATATATATATATCACGGGCTAAAAAAATTCAGGACTTTCAAGTTTGTTTTTTCACCTTTAGAGGGTATTATTTCGAGAACCGTATAAGAATAACTCAATTCAAATCCGCTACGAAAATGGTGGATTTGTCGAATTTTACATAAGAATTCGGCTCTGGTGCAGTTGGAACAAGAATTGAAGCCAAAATCAGCAACGTCGACAATTCGTAAATTTATGAGTTTATTCAAATAAACCTCAAACACCTGAATCCTTGAAAGAGTTAGCAGTAATACACGTATACGAACCTATTTTCTAATTATAAATCTTTTCCAGTGCGGTCGGCCTACGGCCTGCGACCTTCGGCCTCTGTTTAAGACTTTCTCCTATGGACAGGAGCCAAAGTTGGCTACGCGAAAAAAATCTTTTATGATCAGCATCTCCTGTTTCAAAATTTATAGATGAAAAAAGCCCCAAAAAGCGGACAAGAAATGAAATTAAAGCCCAAAAAGCAGACAAAAAAATAAATTAAGCCCCAAATAAAATTGTTGTTGTTTGATATGTCATTTTTTGGGGCCCATATTCATAAAAATATTGGGGTGTATTTTCCTGGGGCCCAATTTCATTCCGCCGTTAAATCGTAAGGGCCGATGTTGAATGTCAACTACACCTAAACGTCAAGTTTTTTCCTGCATTTCATTTGGCATTTCTCAATTTCAGACTAACTGAATTTGAACCATGGAAAGATACACAATCGAGCAACGCGTTCAAAATGCATTTCGTGCACTTCGTGATGTTTTTTTGATCAGCATAATCCACAATCGGGAGAATTGTGCTCAAATTTCAGCAAACCGGGTCTGTAGGAGATGTGAAAACACCTGTGTATGCTCGCCCAGTTCGATTGGTGTGGCTTATGGGCTGGCGACGTCATCGGGCCATACTTCTTAGAAATAAGGCCGGTCAGGCAGTTACTGTGAATGGTGTTCGCTATCGTGTAATGATAACGAACTTTTTATTTCCCGAATTGGAAGATATGGATGTGGACAATATGTGGTTTCAACAGGACGGTGCCACTTGCCACACAGCTAACGAAACATTTTGCCCCTTAGCGCAACAAATTCAATGGCCGTGTTATCTCAAGTCGTGGCGATGTCAATTGGCCGCCAAAATCATGTGATTTGACACCGTTGGTCTTCTCTCTTTGGGGTTATTTGAAAGAAAAAGTGTTCGTCGATAAGCCAGCAACAATTCAAGAGCTAAAGGATGAGATAATTCGGCACATTAACGGCATAGAACCTCAATTATGCCTCAGCATCATCGAAAATTTGGACCATCGGGTGGAGGTGTGCCGCCAAGGTCGCGGCGGCCGTTCAAACGATATTTTGTTCCATACATAATTGTACCGTACCAATATTAACATAATAAAAAGAAATGACAATAATTTCCTAAATAATTTGTGTTTCATTCAAAATCAACATCGGCCCCTAAAATTTAACCAACAGAAGATTCCCATTCATCACCACGACGAATACCATTCATCACCACGACGAATACCATTCATCACCACGACGAAGACCATTCATCACCACGACCAATTCCATTCATCACCACGACCAATTCCATTCATCACCACGACGAATTCCATTCATCAACACGACGAATCCCATTCATTACCATTATTCGATTTTTTAAATTAAACTTTTACAACATATTATTTAACTACGGTAATCAGAACGTACAATTAAGCACAAACTACAGTGCACGAAATAATTATAGGTTCATATAGTAATTACTCTTTTATTTGTTGTACAGTAGAACTACAAAAAAAAATTTCGATCAGTATTGTGCAGAAATGGATTATATTTGATACCGCCATATTTCTTGTTCTTCTTTTGCCTCGTAATAGAAAATAATAATGTTTGTTTGTTTTTGCACAATTAACTGTGCGAAATAAATATAGGTTCAGTGTAACTTTGAGTGATATACACGTTTCAGTGAAGAGAAAGTTTTACAGAAAATAGTGTTTTATTTATTCGTCTATATGTAAGCAGTGATTTATTTTTTGCAAAATTATTTTTGATCGAAAATTTTGCTTGTTTTTTAATGCCTCGAGGAAAATTTTGACTTTCACTGTTCAAAAGCTTCCAAACCACTCAATTGAGCAAAAAATTGGTAAATATTTGAATGTTGTTATGCATTTTGTAAAATTATGATCAAATTATGTCACTAAAAATAGCACTGGGCGAGCTCCGAAGCTGTCCCAACGTCGAAAATCGCTGATTATTCGAATCTAGTCTAGTGAAAAAGGTTTTGATTTACAGATAAAGAATCATGGACAGACGGACGGACGGACAGACATGGTTAAATCGACTCAGCTAGTGATTCTGAGTCAATCGGTGTACTTTAAGGTGGGCCTAGCTGTGTTATTTTCAGGTGTTACAAACATCTGCCGTGAAACAAACTTGTAATACCCTGTACCACAGCGTGGTGTAGGGTATAATTAACACCAATATATTTAAGCATTAAAAATAGATCTAAAATAAAAACAAACAAAAATGTTTCGTCCGATTTGGCCCTTTAGTCCTATAGAAGCTGTATTTTACATCCAATCGTTTTGATATTTAGAATGGTACAGTTTCTTGATCCATGAACCCACACTGCCGAATTTGAAGAACATCGGTTAAGATTTAGCTATGGCTCCCATATATATGTTTCATCCGATTTGGCTCTTTAGATCCAATCGTTTTTACACCACACTGTGGTACAGGGTATTATTTAAGTATAAAATGTCCCAAAAGTAAATTTATGTAAACCATTTATACATGAATTACGAAATTTATATATCTGAGATATTCAATATTTCGAGAGTGGTGTAGGGTACTACATAGGCGGCCCCGCCCGACTTTAGCCTTTCCTTACTGGTTTTTATATGATATGAATTATTTATACGAACGTACATATATAATACATAAACTAGAATTCCTAAAAAAAAAGCAAAAGAACTGTTGAATTTTATTATTTTGCGATAATTTTAATTTAATTTGCTGCACGAAAGGGTAAAACGGGGGAAAATTTAAAATACACATATATCTCTTTTTGGGCTTCTCTTCCAGAATCTATTATCCGAACCCCGCTTTTTTGGAAAAAGTTCGAAATTGTTGTACAGTGTATTTAAAAACATTATTTTCTTAGTTAACAAATCTGGATGGCGATGTTCACAACTCAAAATTTTAAATTACAAAATGTCTTAATATTTTTGGTTACACTTAAGCTATATATTAGTCATTGATTCGTTAAGCTCTGTAAAATCGTAGGTATTTTTTTTAGCAAAAAAAGCGGAAAAAAGCTTTCCTGCATCAAATTGGACATGCGAATAAGGCGTACAATTGATCAAATTCCTTCAGGTTTTGTACTTACCAATTACAGCTATGGACACGCCGAGAATCGACAGCGATATTTCTGCATTTATCAGTACTATTTCAAAGGTACACAATACGACAGTAATGCATAACCAGGGTAACATCAACTTATGACTTTTCTATAGAGAATAAAAAGTAAAAAATATCAGAAAATTTGATTTGTGGCAGGAGATCTGCTTAGCAATTTGACATACCGTTTTAATACCATTAATCAATAACTCGGAAGCGATAAATAAAAATACACCCAATAATGCAGCTGTTTCGAATAATAGCTTATCTTAATTAAACAAAATATCAAAGAGATGGGGGTTTTAATAGAAATTCAAGCCAAAATTTAACCGAATCTCACCCTCAAAAGAACTGTCATTGTATATCAAAACGATTGCGATAGCCGTTGAGTACAATGTGAACAAAATGCTTAGACATGCACTGAAAACAGCAATAACAGTGGACAACGTAGCCGATGCCATTGTAGCGTTGTCCTATTTTCCACAAAAAAAAACACACACAAAATTTCTTTCTGTAATTTACAGAAATCACTAACAAATCAACGGACTGACTATTCTAACAAACTGCAGTCTAATCGAGAACCCGTCCAACGAATATGTAAGCAGGCGGGGACCAATTACGAACTAAAAATCTTTGAAGCAAATTGAATTGCTTGGAACTATTTGTAGTATTGCCGTACACACAAACATACACATCTATATTTTATTCATATACATATGTACTTTATTAACATGTGAAGTGATAGCAGACGCTTTGCATGATGTTTGTTATTCTCAGATTACATATGTATATTTAGGTGGTCCTTATTTTAATAACCCAGTGGTATAGGGGACTAGCGCCGCACGTCTATATTCGCTAGGCCTTTAAGAACTACCGCTAGTCCCTCACAATCTACTGGCCATGCTTTTACCTGGTGAATTTAACATGTGCATGTCCTACGAAGGGGGTTATTGACCCCTCACTGCATTACCTTTCCACACCAAAAGCGCTAACACATTTTGCCTAGAAAATACACTGCCTCCAAGGGACGGGTGGCAGTGTCAGTCCCTCGTAAGTGGAACCATCTCCCCTATCGCCAATTAACCACCTAATTCGACACTCCTATCTTAGTGGTTATGTGACTAGCTCTTTGTGACATACCCTTTCAGTATACTCAAGGAATGAAAACAATATGATTTTATCAAGAAAGTAAAAACAGTTTTATTTTTAGTTATAGCTTAAATACCTATACATATTAAAAATGCATGTGTAATATGATTCTTATAAAATGTAAGCTAAATAAAATAAAAAAAATACTTCAAATTTTCTTGTAAGATTACCATAAAAACAAAACGTACAAATTTTACTTTTCGTTTAAATTCAAAAATAAGAAAAGTAGTCAACTTTGGTACAATTTCTAAAATATACCTGACAGCCCGATTTTCAATGTTAATGTCTCAAAATAATCCTTGGGTCCTTGAACTCAAAAATGTTTACTAGAACAAAAGTTATTGCATTTTGGCCGATGATTCTGAACCACTGCGCGTCGGTTTGTTTGCTGTGCAGGGCGTTTAGAAGCACATTTTGTTTTGCTGTAGCTTCTGCCAAGAATTTTAGTTGATCTAAAATATATAATTCAAAACAATTAAATTAGTTCCATTATAAAAATACGTTACCTTGAATAAGATTATCCCGTTTTGTAAGTTCATCTAAAATCAGTACTCATTATCAACTTTAAATTGTTTCCTTCTGTTCACCACGCACAATAAGAAACAACTGAAGATAACTTTTTTTCTTTTTTAACAAAGAGCTGGAAGTAGTGGTTGATTTTGTTTAACGGGATTTTTGTATGACAATAAAAAAAATGTGTCGTAGAAAAAAACCAGATCTGTGCATTACTTAGGACTATGGAATGCGGTGGCGAATAGTGGGCACCGCTTAGTATAAGAAACATAGGATTTAATTTCCTGGAGAGGGCAGTGTGTCTTTTTTACATGTCACATGCCTAAAGATTTATAGAAATAGCAAATAAGAGGTAACCCCTGCACCCGCCCTTTGTGGCGATGGCTTCATGTTATACCACTGGGAACTTACACCCATACTGTGGTCCAGGGTTTTGTGAGTGTGTGTGTGCATGTGTTTGCAACATATCGCTTTTTATTATACCAATTGACTTGAAACCACTACCGGAGTCGATGTAACAATATCAGTATTTCCGTTCGCCGGTCTGTAGATGTAGGTTGTACACAGAGAGAAAAAATGAGTAATCTGTCCTAGTGCTGTCAAAAGTAAGATAAGACAATTTTTCTTTTACAAAATACTCGAATCAAATACGGATTTTTAAGCGCTAAATTCTTAATTTTAGCTCCCTTTTAGCATAATCGGGCTTGATTTTAAGCCAAAATTTTCTTATTTCAAGAATAAAGCAACTGAATTAAGAATTGTATGCGGTTGATTTGAAACGGGCTTCAATGAGGAACATTTTTATTTGAAATAAGCCTAATCAATACTTGATTTAAGCCTACACCAGGGGAAACCACAATTTTTGTTAAATTTTAATAGAAAGAAAATATATTTGGAAACTAAATATTTAAATCCTATTAATATTATAAAATCGTTTGTTTGTCTGTTGCCACATCACGCCTAAACGGCTGAAACGATTTTCTAGAAACTTGGTGACCAATTAGACCGAACCCGGAAATTAAAATAGGCTACTTCGATTTTAGATGTTCCGCAAAGTGATTTTCGACCACTTGGCCGCTGAGGCTCGCATTAGAGCTAGAGAGCTGGAATTTTGCACTCGCATAGACAGGAGTGTTTTTTAATGTGTGTGAAGATAAATACGTATTTAACTAGCGAAGACACAAACCCTAATATTAAAATTAAAAGTTGTGGTATTTGAGAAAAATTTGGTTTTTCTAGAAAACTAGAGCGTATTTTAAAGTGAAATTATGTTAACATGGTAAAAACATATCATTTTGTTTAAAAAAATTACCATTTATCCTAGAGGGCAAATATAATAGATTTGATAACTAGGGAACCTCGGAAGAAATTATATGACCATATCTGGAAGATGGGACTTTGTACCGACAAGGCCTGCATACTGAAAGAAGCCCTAGGAAGGCTCTATCGACCCATATATTGCGTTTTTCCCAAATCAATTTCAGGCTCCTAAATACGTCCTTCCAAAAATGGCCCATTTTGATGGGAATTTCTGGAGAGGAGCAGGGGCCACAATTGGAAGATGGGACAATGTACCGACACGGCATGCATACTGAAAGAAGCCCTAGGAAGGCTCTATCGACCCATATACAGCGTTTTCCCCAAATCAATTTCAGGCTCCCAAAAACGTCCTTCCAAAAATGACCCATTTTGATGGTAATTTCTGGAGAGGAGCAGGGGCCACAACTGGAAGATGGGACTATGTACCGACCAGGCCTGCATACTTAAAGAAGCCCTAGGAAGGCTCTATCTACCCATATATTAGGTTTTTCCCAAATCAATTTCAGGCTCCCAAATAGGTCCTTCAAAAAATGGCCCATTGTGATGGTAATTTCTGGAGAGGAGCAGGGGTCACAATTGGAAGATGGGACTATGTACCGACAAGGCATGCATACTGAAAGAAGCCCTAGGAAGGCTCTATCGACCCATATATAGCGTTTTTCCCAAATCAATTTCAGGCTCCCAAATACATCCTTCCAAAATGGCCCATTTTGATGGGAATTTCTGGAGAGGAGCAGTGGCCACAACTGGAAGATGGGACTATGTACCGAAAAGGCCTGCATACTGAAAGAAGCCCTAGGAAGGCTCTATCGACATATTTATATAGCGTTTTTCCCAAATCAATTTCAGGCTCCCAAATACGTCCTTCCAAAAATGGCCCATTTTGATGGTAATTTCTGGAGAGGAGCAGGGGCCACAACTGGAAGATGGGACTTTATATCGACAAGGCCTGCATACTGAAAGAAGCCCTAGGAAGGCTCTATCGACCCATATATAGCGTTTTTCCCAAATCAATTTCAGGCTCCCAAATACGTCCTTCCAAAAATGGCCCATTTTGATGGTAATTTCTGGAGAGGAGCAGGGGCCACAACTGGAAGATGGGACTACGTACCGACAAGGCCTGCATACTGAAAGAAGCTCTAAGAAGGCTCTATCGACCCATATATAGCATTTTTCCCAAATCAATTTCAGGCTCCCAAATACGTCCTTCCAAAAATTACCCATTTTGATGGTAATTTCTGGAGAGGAGCAGGGGCCACAACTGGAAGATGGGACTATGTACCGACAAGGCCTGCATACTTAAAGAAGCCCTAGGAAGGCTCTATCTACCCATATATTACGTTTTTCCCAAATCAATTTCAGGCTCCTAAATACGTCCTTCCAAAAATGGCCCATTTTGATGGGAATTTCTGGAGAGGAGCAGTGGCCACAACTGGAAGATGGGACTATGTACCGACAAGGCCTGCATACTGAAAGAAGCCCTGGGAAGGTTCTATCGACCCATATATAGCGTTTTTCCCAAATCAATTCCAGGCTCCCAAATACGTCCTTCCAAAAATGGCCCATTTTGATGGTAATTTCTGGAGAGGAGCAGGGGCCACAACTGGAAGATGGGACTTTGTACCGACAATGCCTGCATACTGGCTCCCAAATACGTCCTTCCAAAAATGACCCATTTTGATGGTAATTTCGGGAGAGGAGCAGGGGCCACAACTGGAAGATGGGACTATGTACCGACAAGGCCTGCATACTGAAAGAAGCCCTAGGAAGGCTCTATCGACCCATATATAGCATTTTTCCCAAATCAATTTCAGGCTCCCAAATACGTCCTTCCAAAAATGACCCATTTTGATGGTAATTTCGGGAGAGGAGCAGGGGCCACAACTGGAAGATGGGACTACGTACCGACAAGGCCTGCATACTGAAAGAAGCCCTAGGAAGGCTCTATCGACCCATATATAGCATTTTTCCCAAATCAATTTCAGGCTCCCAAATACGTCCTTCCAAAAATGACCCATATTGATGGTAATTTCTGGAGAGGAGCAGGGGCCACAACTGGAAGATGGGACTTTATACCGACAAGGCCTGCATACTGAAAGAAGCCCTAGGAAGGCTCTATCGACCCATATATAGCGTTTTTCCCAAATCAATTTCAGGCTCCCAAATACGTCCTTCCAAAAATGGACCATTTTGATGGGAATTTCTGGAGAGGAGCAGGGGCCACAACTGGAAGATGGGACTTTATACCGACAAGGCCTGCATACTGAAAGAAGCCCTAGGAAGGCTCTATCGACCCATATATAGCGTTTTCCCCAAATCAATTTCAGGCTCCCAAATACGTCCTTCCAAAAATGACCCATTTTGATGGTAATTTCGGGAGAGGAGCAGGGGCCACAACTGGAAGATGGGACTACGTACCGACAAGGCCTGCATACTGAAAGAAGCCCTAGGAAGGCTCTATCGACCCATATATAGCATTTTTCCCAAATCAATTTCAGGCTCCCAAATACTTCCTTCCAAAAATGACCCATTTTGATGGTAATTTCGGGAGAGGAGCAGGGGCCACAACTGGAAGATGGGACTATGTACCGACAAGGCCTGCATACTGAAAGAAGCCCTAGGAAGGCTCTATCGACCCATATATAGCATTTTTCCCAAATCAATTTCAGGCTCCCAAATACGTCCTTCCAAAAATGACCCATTTTGATGGTAATTTCGGGAGAGGAGCAGGGGCCACAACTGGAAGATGGGACTACGTACCGACAAGGCCTGCATACTGAAAGAAGCCCTAGGAAGGCTCTATCGACCCATATATAGCGTTTTTCCCAAATCAATTTCAGGCTCCCAAATACGTCCTTCCAAAAATGGACCATTTTGATGGGAATTTCTGGAGAGGAGCAGGGGCCACAATTGGAAGATGGGACTATGTACCGACAAGGCATGCATACTGAAAGAAGCCCTAGGAAGGCTCTATCGACCCATATACAGCGTTTTCCCCAAATCAATTTCAGGCTCCCAAAAACGTGATTCCAAAATGGCCCATTTTGATGGGAATTTCTGGAGAGGAGCAGTGGCCACAACTGGAAGATGGGACTATGTACCGACAAATCATGCATACTGAAAGAAGCCCTAGGAAGGCTCTATCGACCCATATATAGCGATTTTCCCAAATCAATTTCAGGCTCCCAAATACGTCCTTCCAAAAATGGCCCATTTTGATGGGAATTTCTGGAGAGGAGCAGTGGCCACAACTGGAAGATGGGACTATGTGCCGACAAGACCTGCATACTGAAAGAAGCCCTATATGTATTTTTCAACATGTCTATAAGTTTACAGAACAAATTAAAAAAAGAAAAAGACACATTTTTGCAGCGACCGGGAGTTGAACTCGGAATCCCGAAGTTTACTGCGTGTTGGTGCAAGCTGACTAGGCCACGCACGTATTAGCCGGCCGCTGCGCTTTATTATGCTTTATGACGTATGAAACAAACTTTATATAAAACAATATGACAAAATGTATACACAATTATAGTTTAAAGAACAAATCAAAAGATAGAGGAAAAAGCAGTTTTTGCAGCGACCGGGATTTGAACTCGGAATCCCGACGTTTACTGCGTGTCGGTGCTTGCTTCCTGGGCCACGTACGCCTTAGACGCAGGTTATGCTTTATTACGCTTTATCAAATAAACAATAGCAATATAAAGAGTAACCACGGCGAAAATTGATGTATGGAGTTGAGTTTTTCTATCGAAGTGGTGGACATAAAAGGAAATTTAAATTGATTAAAAAATGATTTTTTTCTGTGTTTTCTTTGTTAAGAATGTTAATAAGAATTTTATTTTGTATGTTTATTGAAATGCATGCGAAAAAGTGCAAGAAAAACACGCAATTGCACGATATTAAAACTAAATTATTCATGAACTTATGAATGGTATCTCTTCTTATATTGAATCTCTTTCTTACATAATATCTGTTGAATAATGACAAAACGACTTATGTGAAAAGTTTTATAAAATATTGAAACAAAAATTAGTATGTTACGATAATTTAATTCTCACAAAATAGCTTATTTCAAAATACTTAAGTATTTTTATTTACAAATATTCCAATTCATCACTTTTTGCCAATCTATCAATTTATAGTTACGAAAGACTATACGATTTAAATCTTAATCAAATTTTTCAAACATCCAAAATTTCTAAAAAATTGCAATTTGAACATCTGAAAAACAGAAAATTTGCCTTTAAATGAAGGCATTGATAAATAACAATTAACAATTATCTTTGTTTCGGAAATATTAGTTCCAAATAAAAAATATTTGGATGATCAAAATAAACATAATTTTTATACGTCAAATATTATGTATATGGAGTGGACAATTTGTTTTAAACATATGTGTGTTTCAAGCACAAAATGTTTGGGAAGCGATTATCTTCAGCGCGTACAAAAAACAAAATTTCTTATAAGCAATTATCATTTGTTGATTTTTTGTCACTATTGTTTTACAAGGGACAATTTAAGTAAGAGTTGAAAAAATTTTATGATCTCATTTTTAGTAAATGTTTTTTCTCAGTGTATGGCAATCAGTGTCATATTCCGAAACGATAAAAGCAAACTCTTGGTAAAGCTTTTCAATTAAAGAGTTCGCCATTCACACTTATACGTATTAATAAATTCTGTGTAATCTTAAAGAACACCGCGTGCAGTTGTACAAAAGAAATGTCATTATGAAACCCACCAGCTATCCGTTTACGATGTGATGGGAGGGGTGATGCGGATGTTCAAATCTCGGCATGCTCCAAATAATTTTCGTTTTTAATTTTCTGGAAAACAATTTATGTGTTTTTAAAATTAATTATTTTCAAGTCGTTTTATGAAACAAAATAGCTTTGAAATAATTATTCTACGTCGTATGAGGATCTGCCGAACGATAAGAGCTTAAAAAATATTATTATCGTCAATACTCTAATGTTTTTAATTCAAGAAAACTTTCTGTACATACAAACGTATGTACAGTATGTCAAGTAAGTATTTTTACATCGCAAAAAATGTAACTTCTGATGCACTTTTTTGGAAAAGCAAAATATTTTATTATTTGTAAAAATATTTTCTTTCAATATTAGTAAAAGATTGATTATTTTTATCAAAAAATTTAACCAAAAAGCTAGTGTCAAGAAAATCTTTTTACACTTTTTTCACAGGCCCATTTGCAGTACATTTATTGAAAAATGTTGATGCTATTCTGTCGCCTTGTCGGTACATAGTCCCATCTTCCAGTTGTGGCCCCTGCTCCTCTCCAGAAATTCCCATCAAAATGGGCCATTTTTGGAAGGACGTATTTAGGAGCTTGAAATTTATTTGGGAAAAACGCAATATATGGGTCGATAGAGCCTTCCTAGGGCTTCTTTCAGTATGCAGGCCTTGTCGGTACAAAGTCCCATCTTCCAGATATGGTCATATAATTTCTTCAGAGGTTCCCTAGTTATCAAATCTATTATATTTGCCCTCTAGGATAAATGGTAATTTTTTTAAACAAAATGATATGTTTTTACCACGTTGACATAATTTCACTTTAAAATACGCTCTAGTTTTCTAGAAAAACCAAATTTTTCTTAAATACCCCGACTTTTGATTTTAGGGTTTGTGTCTTCGCTAGTTAAATACGTATTTATCTTCACACACATTGTTTTTTAAACCAGTGGCTACTCATGTAGTCATTTTTTGGCGGTGGTTAGTTCTGGCGCTGTCAAGTATATACGTAGTATGAATTTTGTATTTTTCCAAAAAGTATTTATTTATTCATGAATATCTATTTTGTCCCCATCAAAGTAATTCCCCTTGATTATAATACACTTCTGCCAAAGTTTTTTTCCAATCCTCGAAGCACTTCAAATAATCTTTTTTTTGTGATCTTGTTCAGCTCCTCCTTCAATGCCGTCTTTATCTCCACAATCGTGGCGTAGCGTCGTCCTTTTCAGTTTTGGGAACAAAAAATAGTCACAGGGGGCTAGGTCAGGCGAATACGGAGGCTGCGGCACCATTACTGTGTTGTTTTTGGCCAAATATTCGCGCACAAGCATCGATGTGAGTGCAGGGGCGTTATCATGGTGCAAAAGCCAGTTTTTGTTCTTCCACAAATCCAGGCGTTTTTGGCGGATTGCTTGGCGCAATTTGCGCATAACTTGCAGGTAATATTCTTTATTGACCGTACAGGCAAGAACTCAGGCATAACGAACTCGGGCGCCCTTCACGCTGTTCGTCCTTCGCATCTTCTCGGCCCTCTAAGAACATTTTGTACCACCGATAAACGTTGCTTTGGTCCAAGGTAGCTTCACCATATGCCACAGTCAACATTCGGAATGCGTCAGCGCACTTTATTTTGTTTTTCACACAAAATTTGATGCAGATTCTTTAATCCATTTTCTGTATAAATTGTTTACATAAATTTACTTTTGGGACATTTTATACTTAAATAATACCCTGTACCACAGTGTGGTGTAGGGTATAAAAACGATTGGATCTAAAGAGCCAAATCGGATGAAACATATATATGGGAGCTATAGCTAAATCTTTACCGATTTTCTTCAAATTCGGCAATGTTGGTTCATGGATCAAGAAACTCTACCATTCTAAATTTCAAAACGATTGCATGTAAAATATAGCTTCTATAGAACTAAAGGGTCAAATCGGACGAAACATATACATGGGAGCTATAGCCAAATCTTAACCGATTTTCTTCAAATTCGGTAGTGTTGGTTCATGGATCAAGAAACTCTACCATTCTAAATTTCAAAACGATTGCATGTAATATATAGCTTCTATAGAACTAAAGGGTCAAATCGGACGAAACATATACATGGGAGCTATAGCCAAATCTTAACCGATTTTCTTCAAATTCGGTAGTGTTGGTTCATGGATCAAGAAACTCTACCATTCTAAATTTCAAAATGATTGGATGTAAAATACAGCTTTTATAGGACTAAAGGGTTAAATCGGACGAAACATATATATGGGAGCTATAGCTAAATCTTAACCGATTTTCTTGAAATTCGGCAGTGTTGGTTCATGGATCAAGAAACTCTACCATTCTAAATTTCAAAGTTATTGGATGTAAAATACAGCTTCTACAGGACTAAAGGGTCAAATCGGACGAAACATATATATGGGAGCTATAGCTAAATCTTAACCGATTTTCTTCAAATTCGGCAATGTTGGTTCATGGATCAAGAAACTCTACCATTCTAAATAAATCAAAACGATTGGATGTAAAATATAGCTTCTATAGAACTAAAGGGTCAAATCGGACGAAACATATATATGGGAGCTATAGCTAAATCTTAACCGATTTCAACCAAATTCAATAGCGATCTTAACAGCCGCAAAATACTCTAAACTGCAAAATTTCAGAACGGAGTGAAATTGCGATCTGTAGTCGACAAACAACTTTACATGGACAGACGGACGGACAGACATCGTTAAATGATTCTGAGTCGATCGGTATACTTTAAGGTGGGTCTAGCTGTGTTATTTTCAGGTGTTACAAACATCTGCCGTGAAACAAACTTATAATACCCTGTACCACAGTGTGGTGTAGGGTATAATTAACTAAACATTCCAAATGGCCGACCTTGTCAGCATAAGTAAGCGACATGAGTACCAACATAACGCTACAAAAATATCAAAAATCAAATACACGTAGCCCGCGGAAATTATAAATTCGCGATATTCTTTGAACATACCTCGTATAGTGGCGCTGTCAAGTATCAATATTGTTTTTGTCCTGTTAGAAACCTCTTAAAAGATACAAAATTTTAAACTTAATAACGTAAATATAAAGTACTATACACTACAGATAAATGTGCGAAAAATTATTTTCAATTCTCACATTGTGGTCAATGTAGCAGTGACCAGAACAATTTACATTATTTCACTTCTTTTAAAAGTTCCTTAAGAGCTAATAATCTAAAAATGTGTGTGTACATACTGACCACCACATCATTCAATAGTTCCCTTGAAGAAGCCTGTCCAAAAACAAGGTACAAGGGTAAAACTAAACCCCAATGGTGGACTTCTGAGCTAACGGCTATGAAAAATACCTGCAACAAGCTATTCAACAAGGCTAAATCTACTGGGGTCGCTAATGTTTGGGATGCCTATAAAGAGCAACTCAAGATCTATAAGAAGGAGCTTTGAAAGGCGCAAGGAAGCTCTTGGTATACCTTCTGTGGCGAAGTGGAAAAGGTCTCCGACGCCGCAAGGCTGAGGAAAGTATTATCAGTTTCACCCTGTACAGTGGGTTACTTGCAGGATGAAGCAAATAACTGGACAAAAAACAGCGAGCAGTCGCTGAAGGCGTAGCGTCATATCGCCCAAAAAAATCAATATTAGTTGTTGTTGTGTTTTTTGTGCAATATGACATTTTGAACAGTAGATAATTATTTATTTTTTTTCGCCCAAACTAAAAGTTATGTCATAAGGCCCAAACGCACCTGCGCGGAGCTGTGTGATCTGCGGTACGAGGCCTTTGACCGTCGTTCTTACATGGCCGGTTTTCGGCCGGTATTAACGATTTTCTCCGGTATTTATACCCTACACCACACTGTGGTACAGGGTATTATAAGTTTGTTTCACGGCAGATGTTTGTAACACCTGAAAATAACACAGCTAGACCCACCTTAAAGTATACCGATCGACTCAGAATCACTAGCTGAGTCGATTTAACCATGTCTGTCCGTCCGTCCGTTCTTCCGTCCGTCTGTCCATGTAAAGTGGTTCGTCGACTACAGATCGCAATTTCACTCCGTTCGTTCTGAAATTTTGCAGTTTAGAGTACTTCGCAGCTGCAAAGATACCTATTGAATTTGGTTGAAATCGGTTCAGATTTAGATATAGCTCCCATATATATCTTTCGTCCGATTTGGCCCTTTAGTTCTATAGAAGCTATATTTTACATCCAATCGTTTTGAAATTTAGAATGGTAGAGTTTCTTGATCCATAAACCAACACTACCGAATTTGAAGAAAATCGGTTAAGATTTAGCTATAGCTCCCATATATATGTTTCGTCCGATTTTGCTCTTTAGTCCTGTAGAAGCTGTATTTTAAATCCAATCATTTTGAAATTTAGAGTGGTAGAGTTTCTTGATCCATGAACCAACACTACCGAATTTGATGAAAATCGGTCAGGATTTAGTTATAACTCCCATATATATGTTTCGTCCGATTTGGCCCTTTAGTTCTATAGAAGCTATATTTTACATCCAATCGTTTTGAAATTTAGAATGGTAGAGTTTCTTGATCCATGAACCAATATTGCCGAATTTGAAGAAAATCGGTTAAGATTTAGCTATAGCTCCCATATATATGTTTCATTTAGTCCTGTAGAAGCTGTATTTTGCATCCAATCATTTTGAAATTTAGAATGGTAGAGTTTCTTGATCCATGAACCAACACTACCGAATTTGAAGAAAATCGGTTCAGATTTAGATATAGCTCCCATATATATCTTTCGTCCGATTTGGCCCTTTAGTCCTATAGAAGCTGTATTTTAGATCCAATCGTTTTGTAATTTAGAATGGTAGAGTTTCTTGATCCATGAACCAACATTGTCGAATTTGAAGAAAATCGGTTAAGATTTAGCTATAGCTCCCATATATATGTTTCGTCCGATTTGGCCCTTTAGTCCTATAGAAGCTGTATTTTACATCCAATCGTTTTGAAATTTAGAATGGTAGAGTTTCTTGATCCATGAACCAACATTGCCGAAGCTGAAGAAAATCGGTTAAGATTTAGCTATAGCTCCCATATATATGTTTCGTCCGATTTGGCTCTTTAGTCCTGTAGAAGCTGTATTTTACATCCAATCCTTTTGAAAATTAGAATGGTAGAGTTTCTTGATCCACGAACCAAAATTGCCGAATTTGAAGAAAATCGGATAAGATTTAGCTATAGCTCCCATATATATGTTTCGTCCGATTTTGCTCTTTAGTCCTGTGGAAGCTGTATTTTACATCCAATCATTTTGAAATTTAGAATGGTAGAGTTTCTTGATCCATGAACCAACATTGCCGAATTTGAAGAAGATCGGTTAAGATTTATCTATAGCTCCCATATATATGTTTCATCCGATTTGGCTCTTTAGATCCAATCGTTTTTATACCCTACATCACATTGTGGTACAGGGTATTATTTAAGTATAAAATGTCCCAAAAGTAAATTGATGTAAACAATTTATACATGAATTACAAAATTTATATATCAGAGTTATTCCATATTACGAGAGTGGTGTAGGGTATTATATAGTCGGCCCCGCCCGACTTTAGCCTTTCCTTACAGGTTTTTTTTCGAATGATGACTACGCGGACCAAAGTGTCGTTGCGTGGTCGGCCTTCGGCCGGAATTAAAGATTTTCTCCTCTAGGGTATGTCAAAAGACGGCTACGCGAACCATATAGTCGGTGATTGGCCGGCCTTCGGCTGGGGTTAAACAATTTCTCCCCTCTACACTTTTGTCCGCGTAGCCGTCTTTGGTAAGGCAAATCAGTATGTGTTATCGCTACATTATGAAGGGTATTGTTACAGTTCTTTTGTTACGCAACATTTGTTACGCAACATTCTTTTGTCACCAACAGAACCCGAAGATCAACAAGACCAACAAGAATGTGAGTGAACTGCGAGCGTTGCTATCCTGTTGACTGAGGGATCCCGAATAAGCTGGGCTATTAACAGCTTTGAGCCCTCACCTGGACCAGATGGCATCACTCCAGCAGAAATGCTGAAAATGTTGAAGTACATTATCCCCTGGCTGGAGAAAATTGATGTAGGCTGTATCAGGCTTTCATACATTCGCAATCGATGGAGGGATACCAAAGTGGTATTCGTACCTAAAGCGGGGAAGATATCGCTCACTAGGCCAAAAGACTTCATACCAATTAGCCTATTCTCCTTGCTTACAATAAAGAGAAGTCTACAGAATCAGCCCTGCACGAACTTGTGAGCACTATCGAATCGTCCCTGCATTTCAAGGAATTCACCATGGTGGCATTTCTTGACATAGAAGGGGCTTTGCAGGGGTAATTGCAGTAATTGCGGCACTGTCACATCTAAAAGTTAACACTAGTTTGATTAGACTAATTCAAAGTCTGCTCACCAGAAGACGCATAACAGCATGTCTTGGGTCCACAACTCCAACAAGGTTTGTAAACAGAGGGACCCCACAAGGAGGAGTACTGTCTCCACTAATTTGGAACCTAGCGGTAAATGAAATCATGATAGATCTAGAACGTTGTGGCTGCATATGCGGACGACGTGGCAATCACAGTGAGTGGCAAATTCGTAAACGTCATCAGATACATCCTACAGGTGGCTCTGAACAAATTGGCTAGATGGGCCAGAGTCAGCGGTTTGGGCGTCAACCCAAACAAGACAGAATTGGTTCCCTTTACTAGGATGAATAATGTCCCACATGTGGACCCTCCACCTCGGATAAATGAAACAGATCTAGTCTTTTCTGAAAGTGCAAAATTTTTAGGAATAATTCTAGATAGAAAACTGTTTTTGGAACGTGTAAGGAAGACCAACGTCGCCTTATATTCCTGCAAAAAGGCAGTAGGATCGCGGTGGGGCCTCTCTCCTAAAATCGTCCACTGATTATATATAGCAGTAGTTCGTCCAATATTGTTATACGGCATTGTGGTATGGTGGAAAGCAACTGACAAACTAACCATCACCAACCTACTAACAAAGGTTCAGATAACAGCCTTAAGCGGAGCCTTAAGAACTACAGCGACCGAGTCTCTACAAGCCCTACTCCATGTACTGCCGATCAAAGTGGAGTTACAAGAACTACGGCCACATGAGGATATCAAAGTTTAGTGCTATGGTAACCGACCGAGTGGACTATATATCAACGGTGCGCACCTTTGAGAGGAACTGCATCACTATGATACCAGCCAGGGATGAATGGGATGGCAGAATACCCGGAAATAGAAACCATTTCCACTTCTATACGGATGGTTCGAAGCTTGATGAAATGGTTGGCTTCGGAGTACACTGTGAATAACTTAATTTGGATATAGCTGACAGACTACCAGATACCTGCAATGTCTATCAAGCCGAAATAATGCCAATATGGGAAGTCGCCAAGTGCCTGAGTCGGAACATAGTAACCAACACTGGCGTTGTCATTTACTCGGACAGCCAGGCTGCCATCAATTCTCTGGAGGCCACATCCCTAATTTCACAAATAGCCCTCGACTGCCGCAGATCTCTTAACGATATGGCTGAGGAGTTTAGTATACACCTCAAATCCGATGAACTTGCTAGGAAAGGGACGACATTACAAATTCTCGAAGAATTTGCATATATTGGTGCGCCACTATCCACGTGCAAGCTTTGGCTGAGGCAAGAGGCAATCAGGCAGTCCAACGAAAGATGGACAGAAATCGGCACCTGCGGGGTAGCTAGACAAATCTGGCCAAGGTATGACCTGAGAAGATCAAAATATCTCCTCGCACTAGAGAAGCAAAGATGGTCTACGTTAGTATCAGTTCTGACGGGACACTGCTTGATCGGCGAACACGCCAAAAGATGGGGTATTGACTACAATGACATCTGCAGAAGCTGTGGAGATGAGGAAGAAGTGGAGAGCATTGAGCACTTGCTATGCGACTGCCCCGTTCTGAGTAAACGACAGCTGGACATACGTATAGTGGGGTCGGCCTTTCTAGGCAGCCTAACAGATCTTTCCAGTATCGATATTCGTTCGATCGGTAAATTTGTATATCAAACAGTTTGGTTTCGATGAGCGGCATTTCAGCCCGTGGTAACACTAGGGACATAAACTGGTCAATGTGAGCTTGTAAACAAAATACGGCTGCCACCCTAACCTAAACCAAAACCTACTGACCACAAAGAAGATGCGAAAACAACTATTTAATCTGTGGTCAAAGCAGCCATAAAAACACTTCTTCAAACTTTTAAAGCCTTTTTAAAATATATCGTTCTTCACTTACTGTGATAACATATCTAACGTTGTTCATTCGGTCAATTCTCAGACTGTGGTCAGAGTAGCAGTGATCAAAGCAATTTTCAAAGAGTGACTGTACTTTAAAAGTCCCATATGAGTTATGATTACGGTGACCATTAATTCCATGAAGAAATAGTGTACACATTTTTTTTTGTCCGACTGTCTGTCCGTCTTTCCATGTATTCTTGTAATCAAAGTGCAGGTCGTATTTATGGTCCGATTGTGATGAAATTTAGCATAATGCTCTTTTTTGGCCCAAGGACGATCCCTATTGAAATTGGTTAAAATCGGTTCAGATTTGGAGTCCCCATATATATGTTTCACCCGATTTGACATGTAAGCGCTGTAGAAACCACATTTTACATCCGATCTTTATGAAATTCGGCAGAGAGAGTTTTATTATTACGTGAATGAACACTACCAAATTCGGAGAAAATCCCTTCATATTTATATATAGCCCCCATATATATGTTTCACCCGATTGGACATGTAAGCGCTGTAGAAACCGTATTTTACATCCGACCTGTACGAAATTCGGCAGAGAAAGTTCTCTTATTACATGAACAAACACTGCCAAATTCTTATCGCAATGCCCATTTTGGCATTGGTAGGTAGGTGTAGGGTATTATATAGTCGGCCCCGCCCGACTTTCTGTCTTTCCTTACTGGTTATAATTTGCTTTAATTTTATATGAAACTAAATAAACCTCATTTATTGTAGTAATTATATAGAAAGGAACTAAAAAAATACATTCGTATAAATAATTTACAAAATATTGATATTTTACTTCTGATATTTTTCTACCGAATGTGTTTTCTGTAAAACATCAATTCATTTGTTAAAAAATTGTTGAATTCAGTACAGTCCATTTACAAATTTTATTTTATGATTAAGAGTGATTCTAAAGATTCCACTTTCATTTGAGATATTTCTGAAGGTAAATAATGTTAGATATTGAAAAAATCCCTTTCGTTGGAGCATTTGATGCAGGCAAATCAAATGAAAAATCTACTAATTTCAAAATATTTTTATAAGGAGTATTTTCGAAGAATCTAAACATTTGAACCCACCTTGTATCAGGATTTTTTCGAATTTTAATACCCACACTTTAGTGTGATGAGGGTATATGTATATCATTTGCTACGGGACAACAATGTAACACATCGAAGGAGTAACCTAAGACCCTAAGAATGTTCGGCGGAAATCCATTTCGGGTCATTTTAAGTAATTTGAGCACTGTCCGTTCGTCCGTCTGTCTGTCTGTCTGTCTGTGAGCCGGCTGGACCGCACGATAAATCTCAAAAGGAGCAACCGATTGACTTCAAATTTAGTATGTGGTAATTTTTTTTCTCTAGCTCCGGTTGAGTTCGAAGATTGGACATATTGATCCACCTACCTGAAATTTTGTACACTGTAATGTTTTTATAGTGTCTATGGTCCGGTAAAAAAGGGCAATATTGTACCGCCCCTTTTGGTACCTACCACACAAATGGTCCGTTTTGCACCAAAAGTAAACAGCTTATAACTTCGATACCAGTGCATACAAATACATACTCGAAATTGTGTACAGTGTAATGCTGTTATAGTGCCTACAGTTCAGTGAAAATTGGCGTTATTGCCACGCCCCTTTTGGAACCTCCCACGCAAAGGTACCATTTTGTACAAAAAGTTAACATCTAATAGGGTGAGTACCAATGCACGAAAATACTATAAAATGTTGCACAGTGTAACGCTATTAAACTACCATAGCCCTGTGAAAAATCGGCGTTATCACCATGCCTCTTTTTGTACCTCCCACACAAATTGATCTAATAATAGCAAAATTGAATAGCTCATATCGTTCATATACCAGTGCACGTAAACGCTTATAATTCGGCAGAGTGCAATGCATTTAAAGAGTCTAGTGTTTAGATAAAAATAGGTGTATTTGTACATCCCACACAAATTGACAGATTAATTCGTGTAATATTCCATATTACATTACTCACAAAGTGAGGGTACACCTAAGTCGGTTTACCCGACTGAAACTGTCTTACTTGTCGTATTAATTTTTTGGTACGAATTGGTACCCATTGTACCCTCACTTTAGCGGAGGGGGCAGTCTTTCTACTAATCGTAATTTGCCAGATTTTTTAAGGCCAAAAGAAGAGAATGACAAATTTACGATTTTTACCCTGAAATGACAATTACACTGTGGGACACAAAAAAATAACAAGGTTCTGTCAACGGATTCTGATAACAGGGATAAAAAAGGATATACTCGTAGGTGTATCGGCGTTTTGAAATTTTGGCCATTTTAGAGGGGGATACATATTTCCCCATTTCACACAATTCTTATGATGAATCTGCACATGAAACCGTGTGATCGTTACATTTTACATTTAGCAACATTACTTTGAACACTACGAGGAACAGCTGTGTTCAAAATTTTAACCGTCTAGTCTTTTTGGTCCCTTTTGTGGATCAGGGTAAATATCACCTCTAAAACAGGTGTTTAAAGGGTCAAAATATCCTAATAAAATAAATGCCATAAAAATCTACAAAAAGTCTCTGAATACAGCAAGACATAAAACTCAACCTTAATGACAAAACTAAGTCAAAACTTAAAATCCTTCTTTTGGGTTTACCACCAATTCCAAAACGTACGAAATTAAACTAAAAATGGATTTTATGTTTTGACTTATTTCTGGCATTTAAGCTGAGTTTTGTGTTTTGGTGTATTCAAAGACTTATGGTAGAATTTAATGACTAATATTTTTGTAAAACACGTTGACCCGCTAAACACCTGTCTTAGAGGTGAATTTTACCCTTCTTTACAGAGGAGACCATAAAGACCTGTAGATTAAGGAGCTAGAGGGTTAAAATGTTCAAATATTCGCAATAAAATTCTACTATAGATCACTGAATACACCAAAACTCAGAACTCAGCTGAAATGCCAGAAATAAGTCTAAACTTAAGATCCATATTTAGGTTAATTTCGAAAATTTTTGAATTGGTGCTTAATCTAAAAATGGATTTTAAGTTTTGTCTTATTTCTGGCATTTAGGTTGAGCTCGGAGTATTGGTGTATTTAGAGACTTATAGTAGAATTTTATGGCAAACATTTTTGTAGAACATTTTGACCCATTAAACATCTGTTTTAGGGGCGAATTTTTCCTTTCTCCACAAAAGGGACCAAAAATACCCCTACATTGAGGAGCTAGAGGGTTAAAATGTTCCTCGCAGTCTCGGATACAAAATAATTTTTTTTGTTACATAGGGTAATGGGTATTTATAGCTTTACAAGTTGGTAACACTGTATTATTTGACAACTGATTTATCAGCTGATAGTTGATTCTTGAAAAATCTATGGATAAATGTATAAATTATTTGTAAAATAGATTAATCGATAATAGTAAAATAGGGAAATTAAAAAAATAATTTTTCATATTTTGTATGTTGCCAATTTTGTTTGGAAGGTACCAAAAGGAGCGTGGCAATAACGCCCATTTTGTAATATACTATGGGTACTATAAAAATATTACACTGTACAAAATTTCAGGTTTTTGGAGGTACAGCAAACAAAGCTTTAAGTCGTTAACTTTAGTGCAAAATGGTCCACTTGTATGGGAGGACCGAAAGGGCGTGGTAATATCGCTAATTTTGCACGGGACTGTAGATACTGTAAAGGCATTACACTTCACAAAATTTCAAGTATTTCTATAGACTGAAATCAATGTTATAAGACGTTGACTTTTTGTACAAAATTGTTCATTTGTTTGGGAGGTTAAAGGGTCGTGGCAACTTCGGCCATTTTTCTGAAGATGAGAGAGACAAAAAAACGAATACATACTATATGTGGAATGGTCAAAGATTCTGAATAGTAGTATAGAAGTTATGTGATATTCAATATTTCACTAAATGTTGACCCTTAATGGGGGAGGTACTCGAAGGAGTGGACCAACATAGTCCATCTTTGACATTACTAAAATGACTTAAACTGACTTAAAATGGCCCAAAATGGATTACCGCCTAATATTCCTGGGGTCTTTTACGTCACTCCAACGATATGTTACACTTTCGACCTGCAACATCTGATATATGTATACTAGGCCGGGTCGATTTGTGGGGAGGCAATAAAAGTCACCATTGCTCAGGGATCATTGTATTCTAGGGATCAAAATAAGAAACTTTGCCAAAGGAACCATACCTCTAAAACGAATTCTGATGTCCCGGAATTTGGGTCGAACTTTTGGTTAGGGGCAAATTTTGAAAAATCCCACTTTGACCCATTTAGAGTGCTCCAATCGAGTCCAAATGTATGACCGACCCCCACTAACTTTGGAGGCCCGACCCACCCATGCCAGTGGCACACCCCCTGGAACCCCCTGGGACTCCTGGACTCGATTGGAGCACTCTAAATGGGTCAAAGTGGAATTTTTTCCGGGACATCAGAATTCGTTTTAGAGGTATGGTTCCTTCGGCAAAGTTTCTTATTTTGATCCCTAGAATACGATTTTCACTGAGCACTTCACTGAGTGGGGGTCGGTCATACATTTGGACTCGATTGGAGCACTCTAAATGGGTCTAAGTAGGATTTTTTCCGGGACATCAGAATTCGTTTTAGAGGTATGGTTCCTTCGGCAAAGTTTCTAATTTTGATCCCTAGAATACGATTTTTAAATCGACCCGCCCTAACCAACATAGTTCATCTTTGACCTTAGTCTGAGATAGAAAAAATATTGAAACATACCAAATTTGAAGTCAATCGGTTAATCCTGTCGAAAGTTATAGTGCGCACCAACCAGACAGACAGACGGACAGGCAGACGGACATTACTACTGACTTTACTTAAACTGACCTAAAATGTCCCAAAATGGATTACCGCCAAATATTCCTGGGGTCACTTAGGTCACTCCATCGATATGCTACACTTTCGACCTGCCACATCTGATATATACCCTTGTTCACAATAGTGGATGTATAAAAACCGGATTATGTTGAAATTCTCCTATTTGTACCTAAAGTGATATAATTTCTACATTTACCATAGATTTTCTTAGAATAGGCAGTGTTTTCTTCGTTAGAATGCAAGCTTCCAAAACATCAATTGATTTGTTAATTTTTTTCTATTTTTTATGTTTTTTTTCGCTCCAGAAAAAAAACAATTTTTTGTGAGAAAGAAATCCAATTTTTTCTAATTATTTTAGCGACAGATACTAAACTTCTGTTTCCACGTGAAAGTATCATTGCTAACATTTGTAGTTCTCATAATTATACCCTACACCACACTGTGGTACAGTAGAGGCTCGGAAAAGTTAAGACGCGAAAAAGTTAAGAATACGGAAAAGTTAAGCAGCTTTTAGTCATCACACGGGACTCTAAAAAGTTAAGTGATGCTTAACATTTTCGAGTCTCCTTTGTTTCCAATTAATTTTTTTATTTCTAAATTTATTTTGACTCCTTTTATGTCGCTATTTATATAAGTGTGTGTAGTGCTGCACACATGGGTAGCAAAAAAAATGTAACGACCTTTACCGTTATAAAATGCTAGTGAATACATACATACGTAAATATCTGTGTTCACATCAGTTGCTTGTTTAAGAGAACAGTCGGATTAGTTTTGTTTTGATCGCAACAATGTCAACAGCACGTAAGCAAAAAAGGTTAGCAGTCGCCGAAAAATGCAAGATTTTAAAGAAATTAGATGCAGGCGTTTTAGCTAATCGATTAGCCATGGATTTTCATGTTTCTGAAGCTTCAATTTCAAAAATTAAAAGAAACAAAGCAAAAATGTATGCTGCAGTGTCAGGAACATGTGACGAAATTAAGAGAAAAACTTTACATAAGGCAGAATACGTGGATTTGGAGAAGCAGCTGTACAAATGGTTCTTAGATCAACGAGAGAGAAACTGTCCAATAAGTGGTCCGATTTTAAAAGCTAAGACCCTTTTTGAACAAATCTATCCAGATAAAGCTCCAAATGACTTTAGAGCAAGTCAAGGCTGGTTTTCAAAATTCAAGCGTCGATATGGAATACGCATTCTTAAGATCTGTGGGGAAATTTTGTCTAGCGACACGTCAACAATCACACCATTTATTTACGCTTTGCGGGCAAAAATGCATGAAATGGAAATTCTAAATGAACAACTGTACAACGCTGATGAGTCTGGCCTCTTTTTCCGATGTCTTTTTCCGTATAGTACTTAAATACACATTAAAAATTATATACACAATGTGTAAATACAAGTATAATCACATTAAGTTTTCATATCACGGAAAAGTTAAGAATTCAAAAAAGTTAAGCACCCCTGAAACAAACTACTTAACTTTTTCGAGCCTCTACTGTACAGGGTATTATAACTTTGTGCATTTGTTTGTAACACCCAAAAAGAGAAGAAATAGACCCATCGTTTATTATACCGATCGACTTAGAATCACTTTCTGAGTTGATTTAGCTATGTCCGTCTGTCCGTCTGTCTGTCCGTCTGTCCGTCTGTGCATGTATTCTTGTAATCAAAGTACAGGTCGCAATTATGGTCCGATCTCGACGAAACTTTACACATATCTTTTTTTTGCCCCAAGGACGATCCCTATTGAATTTGGTTAAAATCGGTTCAGATTTAGATATAGCCCCCATATATATGTTAGCCCCGATTTGACATGTAAGCGCTGTAAAAACTTTATTTTATATCCGATCAGTATGAAATTCGACAGAAAGAGGTTTCTTATTATATGGATGAACACTATTAAATTTGGAAGAAATCGGTTTAGATATAGCCCCCATATATATGTTACCCCCGATTTGACCTGTAAGCGCTGTAAAAACTGTATTTTTTATCCGATCAGTTCGAAATTCGGCAGAAAGAGGTTTCTTATTACATGACGGAATACTGCTAAATTTGGAGAAAGTCGGTTCAGATTTAGATATAGCTCCCATATATATGTTACCCCCGATTTGATATGTAAGCGCTGTAGAGACTGTATTTTATATCCGATCAGTACGAAATTCGACAGAAGGAGGTCTTTTTACATGAATAGGTATTCAGGGAAGATCGGTTCAGATTTACATTAAAGCTCCATATATATGTTCCTCCTGATTTGGTATCAAACCGCTATAGAAGTTGTATTTTACTTCCGAACATTAAAATTTTCCAGAAAGATGTTTCTCACTTTAGGAATGAATATCGTTTATCGTTTCAGAATTAGATAATACGTTTCTATCCATTTACCAATTATTCCAAATGATTATGGCAATGACCTTTATCGCATTGTTAGGGAGGTGTAGGGTATTATATAGTCGGCCCCGCCCGACTTTCTGCCTTTCCTTACTGGTTTTTCTTTAATTTAAAGTATATCCGGGATTTATCGAGCAAAAAAATGTACCATAAACATTTTTTAAATATAAATAAATATAAATAAGTATGTATATAATATAATCGACAAGTAAATATAACTGCCTTGACGTAACTTGTAGTAAATATTGAGGTATATGATATTAATTTTGTACTTCATTTATTTAAGTTTGATTATATTCACTTCCAAATACGCCAAGAGTAATGTTTTTATAAAAAGTTCAAAATTTCGGGAATTACTTCTCCCTATGGAATAAGTCTCGATATGCGGTGTACTTTATAAGTACTATATTTATGCAAAGTATTCTTCGATTTGAAGTCAGCTTCAGCCTTCATCATATAATGTGTATCTGTCCACCGATAGGAAATACCGGTACTGCTTGTTGACTGTAAACTGTGTTTCCGGGCTGGGGGCAGGCATTGGATCCCACATTGGGACGTTGTGGTGGTGTACGACATTCACGATAGAATCTGAAGATTGTATACCACATGGCACATACAATGACTAGATGAAGAGTGCAAAAAGAAAGAAAGATAAAAGGAAACTATAAATAAATACAAAATATTTCCAAATAGTATATGTATGTACATTTGAAGCGAAGAAACAAGTAAGAAAGTTCAGACGGGTAAACCGACATATGAATCCCCTCACCTTGAGTTCCAAAAAATATTAGTAAATTATTTTTTATACCCTACACCACACTGTGGTACAGGGTATTATAAGTTTGTTTCACGACAGATGTTTGTAACACCTGAAAATAACACAGCTAGACCCACCTTAAAGTATATTGATCGACTCAGAATCACTAGCTGAGTCGATTTAACAATGTCCGTCCGTCCGTCCGTCTGTCCGTCTGTCCATGTAAAGTTGTTCGTCGACTACAGATCGCAATTTCACTCCGATCGTTCTGAAATGCTGCAGTTTAGAGTATTTCGCGGCTGTTAAGATCGCTATTGAATTTGGTTGAAATCGGTTCAGATTTAGATATAGCTCCCATATATATCTTTCGTCCGATTTGGCCCTTTAGTCCTATAGAAGCTATATTTTACATCCAATCGCTTTAAAATTTAGAATGGTAGAGTTTCTTGATCCATGAACCAACATTGCAGAATTTGAAGAAAATCGGTTAAGATTTAGCTATAGCTCCCATATATATGATTCGTCCGATTTGGCCCTTTAGTCCTATAGAAGCTGTATTTTACATCCGATCGTTTTGAAATTTAGAATGGTAGAGTTTCTTGATCCACGAACCAACATTGCCGAATTTGAAGAAAATCGGTTAAGATTTAGCTATAGCTCCCATATATATGTTTCGTCCGATTTTGCTCTTTAGTCCTGAAGAAGCTGTATTTTACATCCAATCATTTTGAAATTTAGAATGGTAGAGTTTCTTGATCCATGAACCAACACTACCGAATTTGAAGAAAATCGGTTAAGATTTAGTTATAGCTCCCATATATTTGTTTCACCCGATTTGGCTCTTTAGATCCAATCGTTTTTACACCACACTGTGGTACAGGGTATTATTTAAGTATAAAATGTCCCAAAAGTAAATTTATGTAAACCATTTATACATGAATTACAAAATTTATATTATTCAATACTTCGAGAGAGGTGTAGGGTATTACATAGGCGGCCCCGCCGGACTTTAGCCTTTCCTTACTGGTTTTTATATGATATGAATTATTTATACGAACGTACATATATAATACATAAACTAGAATTCCTAAAAACAAAAAGCAAAAGAACTGTTGAATTTTATTACTTTGCGATAATTATACCCTACACCACACTGTGGTACAGGGTATTATAAGTTTGTTTCACGGCAGATGTTTGTAACACCTGAAAATAACACAGCTAGACCCACCTTAAAGTATACCGATCGACTCAGAATCACTAGCTGAGTCGATTTAAGCATGTCCGTCCGTCCGTCTGTTCATGTAAAGTTGTTCGTCGACTACAGGTCGCAATTTCACTCCGATAGTTCTCAAATTTTGCAGTTTAGAGTATTTTGCGGCTGTTAAGATCGCTATTGAATTTGGTTAAAATCGGTTCAGATTTAGATATAGCTCCCATATATATCTTTTGTCCGATTTGACCCTTAAGTCCTATAGAATCTGTATTTTACATCCAATCGTTTTGAAATTTAGAATGGAAGAGTTTCTTGATCCATGAACCAACATTGCCGAATTTGAAGAAAATCGGTTAAGATTTAGCTATAGCTCCCATATATATGTTTCGTCCAATTTGGACCTTTAGTCCTATAGAAGCTATATTTGACATCCAATCGTTTTGAAATTTTGAATGGTTGAGTTTCTTGATCCATGAACCAACACTACCGAATTTGAAGAAAATCGGTTAAGATTTAGCTATAGCTCCCATATATATGTTTCGTCCGATTTGGCTCTTTAGATCCAATCATTTTTATACCCTACACCACACTGTGGTACAGGTTATTATTTAAGTATAAAATGTCCCAAAAGTAAATTTATGTAAACAATTTATACATGAATTACAAAATTTATATATCAGAGTTATTCAATATTACGAGAGTGGTGTAGGGTATTATATAGTCGGCACCGCCCGACTTTAGCCTTTCCTTACTGGTTTTGTGTTAATTAAATTATTATCAATTTAGATTGCATTTAATAAGTTTAAACTTTTTTTGTAAAATTGTCCATTTGGTTGGGGGTTACCAAAAGGGGCGTGCCGATAACTGCCACTTTTCTCTAGACTCTAGGTACTAAGGTACTAGCATTGCACTGTACGAAATTTCAAGTATGTTTATGCACTGGTATTAAAGTTAAAAGCTGTTAAAAGGAGCATGGCAATAATGCCCACTGTATTGTAGGTACTATTAAACCATTACACTGTACAAAATTTCAAGTCTTTGTATGCGCTGGTAATAAAGTTATAAGCTATTAACTTTTGGTTCAAAATTATCCATTTGTGTGGGAGGTACCAAAAGTGGCGTGGCAACTTCGCCCATTTTTCTCGAGGTAATAGTGACTAATAAACTAATATTATGTGTAGGATTTCAGAGGATTCAAATAAGTAGTATAGAAGTTATTAAATAATCAATATTTCAAATGTTAACCCTTTGTGGGGGTGGTACCAGGAGGAGTGGACCAATGTGGCCCATCTTCGAACTTAGCCGGAGATAGCAGAAAATATTACCACATACCAAATTTTAAGTCAATCGGTTACTCCTTTCGAGAGTTATCGTGCGCACCATGTAATAAGCAAACTCTCTGCCGATTTTCGTACTGATCGGATATAAAACACGGTTTCTACAGCGCTTACATGTCAAATCGGGTGTAACATATATATTGGGACTATGTTTAAATCTGAACCGATTTCCCCCGAATTTGGCAGTGTTCATACATGTAATAAGAAAACTCTCTCTGTTAAATTTCGTACTGATCGGATATAAAACACGATTTCAACAGCGCTTAAATGTTAAATCGGGTGAAACATATATATGGGGGCTATATCTAAATCTGAAACCATTTTCCCCGAATTTGGCAGTGTTTATTCATGTAGTAGGAGAACTTTCTCTGCCGAATTTCGTGCAGGTCGGATGTAAAATACGGTTTCTACAGCGCTTACATGTCCAATCGGGTGAAACATATATATGGGGACTATATCCAAATCTGAACCGATTTTAACCAATTTCAATAGGGATCGTCCTTGGGCCAAAAAAGAGCACTATGCTAAATTTCATCACAATCGGACCATAAATACGACCTGCGCTTTGATTACAAGAATACATGGACAGACGGACAGACAGACAGACGGACAGACAGACGGACGGACAGACAGACGGACATGGCTAAATCGACTCAGAAAGTGATTCTGAGTCGATCGGTATAATAAACAATGGGTCTATTTCTTCTCCTTTTAGGTGTTATAAACAAATGCACAAAGTCATAATACCCTGTACCACAGTGTGGTGTACGGTATAAAAATGGGCGTTATTGCCACACCCCTCTTTTACTAAATCCCAAATAAAATTGCCAAAATAAAAAAAATATGAAAATTACTTTTTTTTAATTTCCCTATTTTTACAATATGGGTCATCATACATTTATCCATAGAATTTTTGCAAATAAACACTATTTTCTTCGTTAGGATGCTAGCTTCTAAAAAAATGAAACAAACAATTAGTTGGCGATTTTTTCTATTTGTATACCCTAAACCACACTGTGGAACAGGGTATTATAAGTTCGTTTTCACGGCAGATGTTGGTAACACCTTAAAATAACACAGCTAGACCCACCTTAAAGTATACCGATCGACTCAGAATCACTAGCTGGGTCGATTTAACCATGTCTGTCCTTCCGTCTGTCCATGTAAAGTTGTTCGTCGACTACAGGTCGCAATTTCACTCCGATCGTTCTGAAATTTTGCAGTTTAGAGTATTTCGCAACTGTAAAGATCCCTATTGAATTTGGTTGAAATCGGTTCAGATTTAGATATAGCTCCCATATATATCTTTCGTCCGATTTGGCCCTTTAGACCTATAGAAGCTGTATTTTACATCCAATCGATTTGAAATTTAGAATGGTAGAGTTTCTTGGTCCATGAACCAACACTACCCAATTTGAAGAAAATCGGTTAAGATTTAGTTATAGCTCCCATATATATGTTTCGTCCGATTTGGCCCTTTAGTTCTATAAAAGCTATATTTTACATCCAAGCGTTTTTATACCCTACACCAGGGACGTATCTAGAGGGGGGGGGGGCCCGGGCCCGAAATGTGTTAAACATAGGCATAAACTGATTACAGTTTTCAAAATCACTCAAAAAAACACGAAAAGTATTTGTCGTTAAAAAAAACAATACAAAAGCGTAAAAAATGGTAACAGTAAAAGTAATAACAACTAAAAATAAGAAAAGTGCATGGTTTCCTCGCTAAAACTTTTTAAATTATGCATCGATTTTCTTCGGAATGGTCTCAATTTATTCATAACCTTTCAGAGTTTACGATAAAATCACAAAAATATGACAATTATGCGATTCTAGATGTTTTTATGAGGCTTTTATTTAAAAATTAATAAAATTTTCTCAAAAAATATGATTTTCTGCAATACTTTGTAAGATATCGTCGAAACCGCTGAACGGAGGGAAAATGGTATTGTGCGAAGTTGAAGGCTACTTAATGCTGAAGTTTGTAAAGCTTACCTGAACCAATTCGTATGAATGGTTCTCTAGTGATGTCATAATATGTGGTTCAACCTCTCTTTTTTCTTAGCCTAAAAAGTGATATGGAAAGAAATTAGTGGTTGAACCACATATAGGGGCATAACTCGAGAACCATTTATCCGATTTGGTTGAGGAAAGTTTTAAAGAATTAAATATTAAGTAGCCTTCAACTTTATATAATACCATTTTCCATCCGTTCAGCGGTTTCGACGATATACGAATATTACAAAATATTGCAAAAAAATGTGATTTTTTGATAAAATTTTAATATTTTTAATATAAAACTCCCATAAAACGATCTAAAAATGAACAAATGATATATTTTTATGATTTTATCGTAAAGTCTGTTCGGTCATGAATTAAACGAGCCCATTCCGAAGAAAATCGGTGCATAATTTAAAAAGTTATAGCTAATTTAGTAAGGTTTTAACTTTAAAACTTTCTTATCGATGTAAAATTTACAAAAACAAACTTTAAAAGCTATTATTGGAGATTTTGACGTTTTTTGACGTCTAGAATCAGAATCTATGCATTAAAACAGAAGCACTTTTTTACAAAAACGATTTAAAAAATTCAGCAAAATCTGTTTTAGCTGAAATAATTATATGGATTGATTATTGGAAGCAGAAGAATGATAAGCCATCAAATGCATTATACGCTATTTCAGTTTGTGATGAGGACAAGTTCCCAAGAGTTTTTACCCGTTTGCAGATACTGGCCACAATACCTGTTGTTTACGCCGATTGCGTGAAATTAGAGTAAAAGAAATAAAAACAAAAGGGTTTAGTTTTTTCTTATAAAATAAAATGGCCAAGTGCCAATCGGTTTATTGAGGTTTTTATAGGTTGATGGTGGTAACGAAGTTTACCTTGAATACAAAGTGGTACAGCGAGATGTACTTAATCGAGCGAGGTTAAGAGAGCGAATAGTAATTAAGAATTAAGCTAAGATGGAGAAAGGTGGCGGCTTTGGCGCAAAAACTACTAGTTACTCGTTAAAATCTGACAATCATAATTACAAGGATGAAGTAATTGGGAGCCAACAGATTTTAACGAGTATAGTGGTACGAAAAGTAGGACATTGTCTACACCGAGAGAAATTAAAGGGACAATTCATGTTTGTACTTAAACACCTGTGACAACGGCATCTGCTGAGCGAAGTTTCTCGACGTTAAGAAGAATAAAAACTTATCTCCGGAACAGAATGGAAGGAGAAAGGCTATCTTATCTGGCTTTAAAGTCTATATACAAAGATGAAGTCAAAATCGATGAAATAATTGATATATTTCTTTCAAAAAATCGAAGATTACATTTTTATCTCTTACATATTTTATTATAAAAAGTTTTACTGATCTCGTACTAAAGTACACATTTATATTTAGGAATAAAAAACTAAGGAACTTGACTTCCATTACCTACACATTAAACGCAATTTTTTAATTGTTTATATTTGTTATGGAAAAAAGGTTGGGCAGATAATATGTTCCTACCCATTTACCAATTATTCCAAATTATTATGACCTTTATCGCATTGTTAGGGAGGTGTAGGGTATTATATAGTCGCCTCGCCCGACTTTCTGCCTTTCCTTACTGGTTTTGAAATTTAGAATGGTAGAGTTTATTGATCCATGAACCAACATTGCCGAATTTGAAGAAAATCGGTTAAGATTTAGCTATAGCTCCCATATATATGTTTCATCCGATTTGGCTCTTTAGATCCAATCGTTTTTATACCCTACACCACACTGTGGTGCAGGATACTATTTAAGTATAAAATGTCCCAAAAGTAAATTTATGTAAACAATTTATACATGAATTACAAAATTTATATATCAGAGTTATTCAATATTACGAGAGTGGTGTAGGGTATTATATAGTCGGCCCCGCCCGGCTTTAGCCTTTCCTTACTGGTTTATGGTTTTTTTCGGGCTAGCAAAAAACTGTTTTTTTTTTTGCAAAAATTAAATTTTTTATAATCGTTTTAACGACAGTTATGAAACTTCCATACCTATGTGAAGGTGATTTTTTGGGCATTTCAAGCCCTTATAATTTCCTATAATTTAAATGGTATCTCGGCTTTATCGAGCTTATACTTCAAAAAATATGGTCCAAATACTAAAGGTACCTTCCACGAAAATTGGAATTGTAAATATATAAAAAGAATTGGTTTTAGCTTCAGAAAATAATATGCCTCAATCTATACAAAGCTATGTTTTTAGGTCACGGACACAAAATTTATTTTCTTTTTGCATAGTGTAATTTCTATTATTTTTGAAAATTAACTTAAAAATCTATTGATAAATTGCTATAAGTATGGCCGATAGTTTTGAAGCTGTCTCACATTTTTACTCATTTCTCCCCTTGCCCTAAATAATGAATATTATTCTAATTAAAATATTTAAAAAAAAAAACATAATTTTCTTGTTTAACAAAGAACAATGTTGAAAGCTGAGAAATTGAAGTCAGAAATCGAAATCAGAAATTTCTTAACAAAACCGGCTACACTTAAGCTAAAGGTTTGCCATTGTTTGATTAGAGTCTGTAAAACATAAATAACTTGTATCAAACTAAAATATGTATAATTATCTTCTTTAATTTCGACATATCGATACATTCATTCCAAAACATGCTATTTTAAAAATCCTATTTATTTCAAATTAGATTCAGTCTAAATATGGTGTTTATACGTTTAAATAATATAATAAATAAATTGCATACAAATTTAAAAATTTCATAAAACTTCGATCGCCTCTCATCAAAAAGTACCTACTTCGACTTACCCCCAATTTCATAACCTCCGGTTAGAGGTAACTCACAGTTAGAAAATAAAAATTTTATACAATTTGACAGTTATACATAACTGTAGGTTAGCTCTAACTGTAGGATAACCGAAGATTGTGGAATTGGCCGTTAGTTCACTTTGGAGGTATCGATATGACTTTCCATGGCATACAATTTACCACATGTTTTCTACTTTTGTACTTACCAATTAGTACTATGGGCAAGGCAAGATCTGAGGCAGAAAAGCCTACCAAACTTAGCAAGCCAAGGAAAATGAATACGGCAACAATGCACAGCCAGGGTAATATAAACTTATGACTTCTCTGTAGAAAAACAAATAGAAAATGACAGAAACATTTTGATTGACGATTTTTTTGTTTAGAAAATACCCCCCCACACTGTTTGCGACATACCTTTTTAATACCATTAATCAATAAAAGGGAAGCGACAAATTGCAATATTCCCAATACTGCATATGTAACCACAAGTGCTTTTTCCTGACCTTAATTAAGCGAAATATAGAAGAGATTTTGTTTTTCTTGTTAAATAGAAAAATCAAGCGAACATTAAAACAAATCTAACCCAAATCAGAGGCAGAATTTCCTTTATCATCGACAATTCTTTGGAGGGCGTGCTTGAATTGCCTGTGGCTCTCGACTTCGGACCAGACTTTAGCTGAAGATCTGGCCCAACCAAGGCCTAAAGCGGCACTAAAATAAGCAATAATATTGCACAAAGTAGGATTAACCATTGTGGCAGTCGGTATTCTATAACTTTCGGAATGTGAAAGATAAATTTATGCACATAAATCACGAACAGATAACGATCGATCGACCGACAGACAGACTGACCGAGGATTTGTCAAACTGCAGTCTAAACGAGAAACCGAACAACGAACTTGTTAAGCGGGCAGCAACTAAAAATCGTTAAAACAAATAACCAATTTGAAGCATATCCAAACCCACACACACACACACACATACTCGTACCTTATTTACTTCATAAACTCTCAGGGCCTGTTTCTGTAACTTATTTTCGTTCGTCTACGGCGAACGATCAAAAATCAATTAATTATTCCGAGAAATCTATAAGTCACAGCACTTTATAATTCGGTGTGTCTATGGAAAAGCACATAAAAAGCTCGTTCCTAAAATATTTTTAATCTGCGTTTTATAGAATTCAAGTAATAGTTGAGAGATTTTTGATCGTTCTCCGTAAACGAACGAAAATAAGTTACAGAAACAGGCCCTCAAACTAATAGATGGTTCGTCCGACTCTTTAAAAAGTGACAGTTACGAACGATTAAATTTTTGGCGGTTGTTTTGCTCTCTTCGAAATATTTTGGCATTCTCTTGTTAGGTCTCGAGATTTAATATGCTGATTTAAAGATGTGTTTTTTGCAATTTTATTTAAAAAAGCAATGGTGTTTGCTCCAATTGTGATTGTAAAGTGAAATGTTTGAGGAAAAATGCCAAAAATATGTATAAAAAATAAAAACAAATTTGTGCTCTTTCTTCTCTTAACTACTAATGTCAAAAATTTAATCGTTCGTAACTCGAGAAATTTGCCTAAGGGAGGGAAGGAACATCTAGTAGTTGAGTGTTTATGATTTACTTAGTCCGGATTTACACTAAGCAAGTTTTCTCAGCAGCTTATCATCACATTCTCTTTTGAACTTGCACGAAGAACTCAAAACGTTCAGGGAGAGTTGTTTCCTCCTTCTTACTGACTGCCCCTCTCTCCAACAAATCGCCGATAATCTGCTGAACATTCAGCCAGTGTAAATCCGGACTTAGCAATGGTGTATTGTTTTAGTTAAAACAGAGCGTTTTCGTACTCTATATTCTTTCTGAACTCTATCTATGGATGTATAGCCGTTCGTGGTTAGTTTAATGAATGAATAAACCGGCTATATAATGTTTAATATAATAAACACTTTATTTAACTTATTCTAATAATATACATGAAATGATGATGAAATCGTGAAAACTTTGATGCAATGTAATGACTGCGCAAAAAGAGAAGAAGAACAAGAATGAATAGTTTACATGGTTGACAAAGTTCGTACTTTCTAACTACGTCTTAAATAATCCACAAATAAGGTAGTGAAATACCATGTCCACATATAGGCCACTACAGGGCTCCCCCTCTAGAGTTACCGTGCGGAAATCGAACGAGCCGGCCAGTTCTCGTTAGTCGGGCCTCGGATGTTGGTTGGGGTTCTTGTTGAAAAAACGGCTGACCATTCCACATATCAGAACTTTCAACAGATGTCGTTTGCTCAGTGGCCGGGTTCCTAGAAGCAGCTAGAGTTGTGTCGTTAAAATCGATAAATGCTGGTTTGAGACGGTCATTAGATACGTTCACATTCCGTTGTCCCAATTTGATTTTACAAAATTTATCACCCCTCTTCAATATCTCGAAGGGGCCCTCGTATGGCGCTTCCAAAGGAGTTCGAACTCTATCAATGCGTATAAAAACAAACTTACAGTTTTGCAAATTGCGATCGATGTGCACATTAGGTTCGCCATGATGTGAAGTTGAATACTGACGCAACGATGACATCTGCCTACGAAGTTTTTTAATGAAGTCGGATTCGCTATCTTTGACTTTACCCGCATGTACAAATTCCCCAGGAATACGTAGTTGGGAACCAAACAACATCTCCGCTGGGCTCGCATTTATGTCCTCTTTCACAGTAGTGCCTAGGCCAAGCATAACCAATGGCAACGCTGCCGTCCAGTCGCCTGTGTTGTAGCACTTGATGGCAGCCTTCAACGTGCGGTGGAATCGCTCGATCATGCCATTGGCTTGCGGATGATAAGCAGTGGTCTTCAGATGCTGCACTCCCAAAATATTTGTCAATTCGGAAAAAACGGATGATATAAATTGTCGTCCTAAGTCGGTGGATATACGAAGAGGTATGCCGAACAATGATATCCATCCCTCGATCAGAGCGCTAGCAACAGTCTCTGCAGTTATGTCAGCAATTGGTACGGCCACTAGAAATCGCGAAAATCTGTCAATGATCGTGAGGCAATATCGTTGTTTCTGGGAGACTGGAAGTGGTCCAATAATATCCACGTTGATATGATCAAAACGGGTCTCGACTGGCTCATAATTTCCAATAGGTGTTTTCGTGTGTCTAAAAATTTTGCTTCCCTGACACGGTATGCATTCTCTGACGAAACGTGCTATATCCATCATCATACCAGGCCATACATACCTTTCTCCAACTATTCGTTGCGTTCCCTTTCGTCCAGGGTGGGACAGGTCATGTAATTTCGCAATTACCTGACGACGAAAAGTTCGTGGTACGAATGGTCGAATTTTGTCGTTAGTGGTATCGCAATACAGCGTCTCGGTCGAATTCGGAACAGCAACCTTTTTCAGTTTTAGCGTTGAACTATCGGCTTCTATAATTTGCTTCAATTCCGAATCGCGATCTTGCTCTCTCGCTGTCTATCGAACTTATTCGGGACAAAAAATCGGCAACGCCATTTTCATCTCCCCGCTAGTGTCGTATGTCGGTCGAAAACTGACTAAAAAAGTCCAGTTGGCGCGCTCTCCTCGCCCAGAAAGGCGACAAAACACCACCGGTTTGTGGTCGGTCAATATCGTGAATTGTCTGCCCTCTAACAAGTGCCGGAAATGGTCTATTGACTGATAAATGGCCAACAGCTCACGATCGTATGTACTGTACTTTGCTTGTGCGGCTGTTAACTTTTTGGAATAAAATCCCAATGGTTGGACCTTACCATTTACAGTCTGGTGTAAAACTGCACCAACAGCTTCACTAGAGGCATCTGTATACAAAGACAATTTTGCGTTGGGCGACAGGTGACAAAGCATGGTGGCGTTTGCTAATTCCTCCTTACAGGCCTCAAATGCGTTTGTGGCTTCATCGTCCCAAACAACTGGCGTCGTGTCGTTTTTGACGTTGCCCGAAATGAGAGCCTGCAATTTTCCTTGATTGTGCGTTGCATTTCTGAGAAAGGAGCGGTAAAAATTAATCATCCCCAGAAACCGCTTAAGTTCTTTCGCCACTTTAGGTTTGGGGTAATCACGTATTGCTGTCACTTTCTCTTCTAGTGGTTTAATGCCGTTCGGTGTTATAGTGTGGCCCAAAAATTTTATTTCGGACTTGCCCAAAACACATTTGCTGCCGTTCACTGCCAAACCAGATTTACGTAGCCGATCGAAAACAATCCTCAGGTGTTTCTCGTGCTCGTCCGCACTAGATGATGCAATGAGAATGTCATCGATGTAAGCGAATGTAAAATCAATGCCGTGCAAAACAGAATTGATGTGGCGCTGAAAAGTTTGTGCCGCATTCCGCAATCCAAATGTCATGTAGTTGAACTCGAACAACCCAAAGGGTGTTGTTATCGCCGTCTTGGGTATGTCGGAGGGTTCTATGGGTATTTGATGGTACGCCTTTTGCAAATCTAGCACAGAAAATATATACTTGCCATGGAGCATGTGAGTACAATCATGCAAAAATGGAATAGGGTAGCGATCTGGTAAAGTTTGCGCATTAAGCGCACGGTAATCACCGCACGGCCGCCACTCCCCGTTCGTATTTTTTACCATATGTAGGGGGCTTGCCCAATTACTTTTGGATGGCTTGCAAATACCTTGCTCCACCAGAAACTCAAACTCTTTTTTGGCAGCAGCGAATTTCTCAGGTGGCAGCCTTCGTGGTCGGGCAGACACCGCTGGGCCACCAGTAACGATGTGGTGTGTAACGTCCGTCTGCAATGACTTTCGATCTCGGTTGCTGCTTAACACGGTGATGTCTTTATACTCAAATAGCAGTCGTGAAAATATGTTGTCGGCATTGAATGTTGATATGACGGGTGCACATGAATATACTGTGTCACCCTTAGCGTGCAGCAAAGTCCTGCGATCGACGAGACGATTCTGCTTAATATCCACAAGTAAATCGAAGTGCTTGAGAAAATCAGAACCTATTATGGCAGTTGAAACATCTGCCACGAGAAAATTACATTCGAAGACTCTTCTTAATGAAAGAGATAACTTGAGACGACGTTCGCCATATGTTTTAATACGGGTGCCATTAGCTGCAAATAATGTTACTGAATTCGATGTGACGTTTCTGTCACATGAACGCGGTGGCAAAACGGAAACGTCTGCCCCTGTATCGATCAAGAACTTCACCTTTGTATCGTTGTCCAGCAATGTAAGGCGTGCCAATGTAATTCGGCGTGGTGCGCTGGACAATGCACCAGCCACGGTAACTATTTTTTTGGCGTTGAATGGAATTCGCAAGGCTGGCGGCACTTCGTAGCGGCCTCGCCGCACTTCCAGTGGTACCAACAAAATTTCTCCGCCGATGGTGTAGCACTACGTTGGCTCTTCTTACGATTCGATGAGCGACTGGATGAACGAGAGCGTGTTAATTTCTCCAAACGTTCTTCCAAAACCGCAATTCTTTGCAATAAGGTTCGGTGTCGTGGATGTGGATACAGCGGCGAGTTGTCGATAATCACTCACCTCCAAAATCTTATCCGCCAGTTTCGCCAATTCGGACAGCTCCGCGTTGGAGGCTTGGAGAATGGCGCGAACATTCTGTGGTAATCGTTGAAGCCACAATGATGCCAGGAAGTCATCACTCACCCTATCCTTCGCAAGACTACGGAGCTCGTTCAATAATTGTGTAGGTCGCCTGTCGCCAAGGTGCATGTCGGACAGCAATTTCTGTATTTTCTTCTGTTCGCTTTCACAGAAGCGTTCGATGATGCATTTTTTCAAAAATTCGTATTTTCCTGTTGCAGGCGGCTTGAGGACAGCGTCCGAAATCTGCACCAACACCTGTAATTCAATCGCTGCTATGACGGTGCTGTATTTCGTTTCGTCAGCCACAATGCCTGAAACGACGAACTGAGCCTCTATTTGTGCGAACCAGATTTCAGGGTGATTACGAAATTTCCGTACATCGGGGAAGTCGCCACTCCTTGTCCAGCAGTGTCCGGAGCCTGGCCTGCTCCCAGGATGTGCTTGTCTTCTCGGTGCCTGTGTCTTCGTTCATCTCATGTGTGTATTACGATCACGTCGGGGTCACCACTATAGCCGTTCGTGGTTAGTTTAATGAATGAATAAACCGGCTATATAATGTTTAATATAATAAACACTTTATTTAACTTATTCTAATAATATACATGAAATGATGATGAAATCGTGAAAACTTTGACGCAATGCAATGACTGCGCAAAAAGAGAAGAAGAACAAGAATGAATAGTTTACATGGTTGACAAAGTTCGTACTTTCTAACTACGTCTTAAATAATCCACAAATAAGGTAGTGAAATACCATGTCCACATATAGGCCACTACAGATGTATGTATATTGTTGTTTCTCTATCTGTGCTCTGTGTTTAGAGCAGAGATAGAGAGGTACAAAGAGAGTTGGAGCATTAGAATTTTTAAGTTGTGTGGCTTCTTTATTGCGTTGGAAGCTTAAAAACCTACTTATCTCCAGAGTTGCCATGAAATTTGAGACTCAACTCAAATTACCAAAAAAAGAAAAATCCCCAAAACTCATTTTCTTAAGCACAAAATAAAATTGCAATCTATATTTTAAAGACTGTGAGATATTTTTATAATTTGTATAGCGTGATTCATTTCGAGGTTCCCTACTTTTTTAAAGAAAACCAGTAAGGAAAGGCAAAAAGTCGGGCGGGGCCGACTATATAATACCCTACACCTCCCTAACAATGCGATAAAGGTCATTGCGATAATAATTTGGAATAATTGGTAAGTCGGCAGCAACATATTATCTAATTCTGAGCCGATAATCGCTAAATTAAGCTATAATCGTTCCTAAATTGAGAAACATCTTTCCGGAAAATATTAATGATCGGAAGTAAAGCACAACTTCTATAGCGCTTTGATACCATTTAATTATTATATATATGTAAATCTGAACAGATTTTCCTTGAATACTTATTCATGTAAAAAGAAACTTCTTTCTTTCAAATTTCGTACTGACCGGATATAAACTACAGTCTCTACAGCACTTACATGTCAAATCGGGGGTAACATATATATGGGGCCTATATCTAAATCTGAACCGATTTTCTCTGAATTTGGAAGTATCCCTTCATATAATAAGAAACATCTTTGTGTAGATTTGTTTTTCGTACTGATCGGATTAAATTTCGTACTGATCGGATTAAAAATACACATTTTACAGCGCTTACATGTAAAATCGGGGGTAACATATATATGGGGGCTATATCTAAATCTGAACCGATTTTCTCCGAATTTGGCAGTATTCCTTCATGTAATAAGAAACCTCTTTCAGCAGAATTTCATACTGATCGGATATAAAATACAGTTTTTACAGCGCTTACATATCAAATCGGGGGTAACATATATATGGGGGCTATATCCAAATCTGAACCGATTTTAACCAAATTAAATAGGGATCGTCCTTGGGCCAAAAAAAAGATATGTGTAAAGTTTCGTCAAGATCGGGCCATAATTGCGACCTGTACTTTGATTACAAAAATACATCTACAGACAGACGGACAGACAGACAGACGGACTTAGCTAAATCGACTCAGAAAGTGATTACAAGTCGATCGGTATAATAAACAATGGACCTATCTCTTCTCCTTTTGGGTGTTACAAACAAATGCACAAAGTCATAATACGCTGTACCATAGACTTTCAATCATATATAGATGTGCCATCCCCGAGCGAGTAAGTTATCAGTTACGAACGAATAAAAATTTCAACGAGTAGGACTTCAAACAGTGATGTTTTACGAGGATTTCGGACCGATTTTCCCGAATTTTTTGTAATTGTCACAATTAAAAAATTAATATCAATCGATTAGTGCAAAAAAAGTTCAAACTATGTTCGCGGAAACCTGTTTTTTCGCGTGTGACAATTCATTCCTATTCGTTCGTAACTGATAGATTTTGACGTTTCTGGCTGACGGCACATCTATACAATCTAAGGTCTGTGCGCTGTACCACAGTGTGGTGTAGGGTATAAAAACACAGAAAATTCAAATTGAATGGGGAATGTTCATTATCATTTAAAAGAACATTCGTTGGCATTTATTTTTAGAAGATCAGTCGTTAAGTGTTGTTGAACGCATAAAGACGTGAATTCCTCTGAAGCACTTGTTAGACATACAAACAAACAAAAAAAAAAGTTTACGGCTAATATTTTTTTTTTCTTTTCCATCAACAATTAAAAGAGTAAAGAAAATACACAACACTAACAAAATAAAGCGACCGTGCGACGAAGATGATGTTGTTGCCTCTTCAAGGCAATCGAACATGACTAATGGTGAATTCTTTTCTGCAAAAAAGTGCAACACTTGCATTGCCCTTTTTCCGAAAACAACACTATTATATCGGTTTTTTGAAATTTTTAAATTTTAGTTGTGCTAAATTCGAGTAACTTAATTACCAAATTTCAAAAAAGTATCACTAAAGTGCCGTTTTCGGAAAAAGGGAAATGAACATGTTGCACTTTTTTGCAGAAAAGAATTCGCCATAAGAAACCAAAAACAAGCGGTTCTTCTCAGAGAGCCTTAAACCAAAAATATTATCTTCCTCTTCAAACTGTGGATGCCGATGATCGTGATGACGATAATGATGAAACTCTTATCGATAATTCGATAAAGCCAAAAATACCGCCGATTACTATACTGAAGAGTAAAATTGAGCAGATTCATGAAATGTGCCGAATTCTTAAAATTACTGATTATTCAATCAGAAAAATATCTATTGGCTTAAAACTTTTTTTAACCAATAAGAAGGATGTTGGCACTATAAGTGAAGCGCTAACAAATAAATTTAGCATGGAACATTTTTCTTATACTCCAAAAGATGAGAAACCATCCAAGGCTCTTCTATTAGGATTGGACAAAATAGATCCTAAAATCGTCAAGACACAACTTACATCAATGGGATTACAATGTATTGATGTAAAACTAGTTTCAAAAAAGGCAAGAGATCGCTCCCTGGAGGATATAATTTATGTCGTGTATTTGCAACGAAAATCAATTACTCTTAATAAATTGCGAGGAAAAATCAAAGACATAAACCATATCAAAGTTAAATGGGAATATCAAAAACCAAATAGAGACAAAATAACCCAATGCTACAATTGCCAAATGTTTGGTCACGGGTCCAGCCGTTGCAAGGTAAAGACTTTTTGTGCAAAATGTGCCGGAAACCATTCAACAGTAGATTGTACTGCTAATGTAGAAAAGTGTGCTAATTGTAATGGTACACATAAATCGTCGTCAATTGATTGTCCAGCGAGGATAAAATTCATGGAAATAAGACAAAAATATCAGCCACGCAGCAGAAATATGCCAAATAAGCCAAATATGCAATTCAATAATAATGCAAATTTCAATGCCATATTTCCAAATTCATTAGATCAGGCTCAATTACCCTCCGCCAGTGGTTGGAACAGACCACAAAATAACTCAAACAACAATTTATTTTCATTTGATGAAATGGAAAATTTAACTATGGAGCTTATATCTAACTTAAGCAAGTGCAAGTCGAAAGCAGAACAATTCGAGGTCATAACAACACTAGCTTTCAAATTTTTATATTGAACTCAAATGACATAAAAATTGTTTCATGGAACGCAAGAGGCGTCCGACATAAAACAAATGAATTATATAACTTTTTTGAAAGTCACAACTTTGACATTTGTCTTCTTAGCGAGACTTGGCTAAATAGCAACTATACGCTGAAACATCGAAACTTCTATTGTTACAGAAATGACAGACAGAACAGTAGAGGGGGGGGGGAGTAGCGATTCTGGTTAAAAAAAGCATAAAACACCAACTGTTACCGACTTTGAAATTGTCGCTGATAGAGAATATCGGTATTAAAATATTTTCTGGAAATGAATTCATAGATATATATTCCTGCTATTTCCCTGGAGGCAATTCTTCTTCTTGTAGAAAACAGTTATTTTCATCGGATCTTCGAAAACTGGCAGGTTCAAATAATAAATTCTTAGTCGGAGGAGATTTTAATTGTAGACACTCGTACTGGGGCTGCTCCAGGAAAAATTCTTGGGGAAATATACTTTTTGAAAAATTACATTGGACATATTTTCAAATCTTATATCCATCTGAGAAATCCTACATACCTGCAGACCCTAGAAGGCAACCATCAAACTTAGATATTTATCTAACAAATATCGGAAACTTCATCCAGGATATAAAAGCCATAAATGACCTATCTTCGGACCATCTTCCTGTTAGCTGCAAAATTAATTTTAAAGCTAAAGTCTCACAAAATCCTTACCATGACTACAACAAAGCAAATTGGTCGCGTTTCCGTAGACACATTAACAGAAATCTTCCCTTAGTAGATGTCACCGCAGTTAGTTTAGACATAAGTCAAGTGGATGCAATGATAAATACTTTCAATCTCGTTGTTGAAGAAGCTGTAGAATATAGTGTTCCGAAACGGGGAGTCTCCCAGCCGAAAAATGAAAAATAACATCAACCAACCAAATAACATCAAAATATTGATTCAACACAGAAATATCTACAAAAGAAACTTCAAACGCTACAGAGATGTTAATGACCGTTATCACATGAACCGGCTTAACAGTACGATCAAAAATGAATTGATTTTATACAGAAATTCATCCTGGAACCAAACGCTGTCAACATTAGACAAGTCTTCAAGGCCATTCTGGAATATTTCAAAGGTTTTGAGAAGAAAAAATAAAAACATCCCCACTCTTTTTCACAACAACGTGGGACACTATTCGAATTTAGATAAATGTGAGTTATTGGCTCAGCATTTCCACACAAATCACAGCTTATCAAGTCAACTCAGTGACATAACGACAATTTCTGAAGTAAATGAAGTTGCCTTACGTATTCAGGAAACGCCTACAAATATAAATAATAACTTTCTGACTACCGAGGAAAAAGTTACTGAACTCATAAAAAGATTAAATAATAGAAAATCTCCAGGTTTGGATAAAATAAACAATAGATGCTTGAAATTTCTGCCAAAAAAGGGAACAAAATTCATTACTCGCATTTTTAACTCGTGTCTGAAATTAAGTTATTTCCCAAGATGCTGGAAGAGTTCTAAAACGATCCCTATACCGAATCCAAATAAGCCTGCTAATAGTCCTATATCCTATAGGCCAATTAGTCTACTTTCTTCATTAAGCAAACTATTGGAAAAAATAATTAAAGAGAAATTATTAACATTCCTTGATTCCAATGAAATTCTACCTCCTGAACAGTTTGGATTTAGAAAGGAACACAACACCACACAACCTTTACTAAAAATAAGAAATATGGTTCATTCAAACTTCTCTTCGGGAAAATCTACGGGAATGGTTTTGCTCGATATTAAAGTGGCTTTTGACTGCGTTTGGCACAATGGACTCATTTACAAATTATGGAAATTTAATTTCCCCCTGGAAATTATTAAAATCATACAAAGTTTTCTTTTGGATAGAACATTTTGTGTCTCAATTAAATCCATCCGTTCTGAACGTAGAAATATTCCAGCTGGTTGTCCGCAAGGATCATGTCTATCGCCAATTCTATATAATATATTTACGGACATGCCAAGCTTACCGGGATGCACCACTTCAGTTTTTGCAGACGACACAGCAATCCTTTGTTCAGACATTTTGTCTAACGATATCATCATTAAATTAGAGACAGCATTATCCGACATAAATACGTATTTTTGCAAGTGGAAAATCGACTCTCCACGGTCTTCGTGTACACTCTCAGCTACGGCCGCTACATTTTCTTCACTGCGTGCTTGACGTGGTCTATTCGGTCGAATATTATCCAATAATGAATGCTGGATCTCAAGATGGGTGATGGTGTTTCGAATAGTACGCTCAGTAGGCCGATTATGTTGACCATAAGTTGAGCGAAGTGCACGAAACACATTCCTCACAGAACGTGAATTTTCGTAATAAAGTTAAACGATTTGTAAGCGTTGTTCAGGCATAAGTCTTTCCATGATGAAATGCCAAACAACACTTACCAACATCACGTGATATGTCAAAAAAGGCTATTGAGAAAAGTATCTCTACTTGGATCACTCGTTACTTCAGTCGTATCAACCGACTGAAGTATAATCTCACTTTGTGAGTTATGTAAAATGGTCAAGTAAGAAATTTCAGTCGGGTTAACCGACTAAGGTATACATACCATCACTTTGTAAGCAATGTAAATATGCACTGGTACATCTACTATTACACTATGCAACAAATTAACAATTTTTGAAAAATATACGGACTTAAACTGAAAAAAGTTTCGGAACACTATTTTATAACAAATATAATTTGTTGGTGTAGGGTATATGCAGCAACTTTATAGAAAATACTGGCTTTAACCCGGTGAGCTTCGCAGCCCCCATTTATTTATTTTCTGTTTAGGGTACTGTAGAATATGTAAAAACAAATGACTATTCCATATGGGGAAAACTAATGTATTTTACCCCTAATGTCCCATATCTGTGACACGTTTAACTTTTTACCATATTGTGCCTTCTTTAGCTTTGTTGTCCCACGGTTAACATAGAAGCTTCGCACTCTGGCCATGAATCACTGTACTACTTAACTTAATCCATTATTTAATTATTCCACTGTTCTTCTAAAGTACGAAATTTCATACATATCTGGAACATATAAAACATTTTTCCCCACTTACCACATTTAATCATTTTGCCACACTTCAACATCTTTAACCCCTTTTGCTTCACTGTACCATATTTAAGACTTATTGCTACAATCAACCCCATTTAACACCTTTTAGCCACTCTGCACCATATTTTTAAACGTTAACTGAAAGCATAACATTTGAAAAAAAGGACTTCTTAACTCATATTTATTTTCCATGTTTTGCCCAATGTACTTAATGTAACGCTTTTTGCCCACTGAATCATATTTAACAAATTTTTGTCCTACAGTACCACATTTAACCATTTTTGTCCTACTGTACGATTTTTAACCATTTTCCTCACTGCATATTTAACCATTTTTGACCCACTGTACAATAGCCAAACATTTTTTCACCATATTTAATCAATTTTGTCCCACTGTACCAAAGTTAACACATTTTTGCCTCACTGTTTCCGAGGTAACGCTTTTTGGCCCACTGCACCATATTTAACCCATTTGGTCCCCCTTTATCATTATACCCTACACCACACTGTGGTACAGGGTATTATAAGTTTGTTTCACGGCAGATGTTTGTAACACCGGAAAATAACACGGCTAGACCCACCTTAAAGTATACCGATCGACTCAGAATCACTAGCTGAGTCGATTTAACGATGTCCGTCCGTCCGTCCGTCCGTCTGTCCATGTAAAGTTGTTCGTCGACTACAGGTCGCAATTTCACTCCGATCGTTCTGAAATTTTGCAGTTTAGAGTATTTCGCGGCTGTTAAGATCGCTATTGAATTTGTTGAAATTTAGCAGATTTAGCTCCCATATATATCTTTCGTCCGATTTGGCCCTTTAGTCCTATAGAAGCTGTATTTTACATCCAATCGTTTTGAAATTTAGAATGGTAGAGTTTCTTGATCCATTAACCAACATTGCCGAATTTGAAGAAAATCGGTTAAGATTTAGCTATAGCTCCCATATATATGTTTCGTCCGATTTGGCCCTTTAGTCCTATAGAAGCTGTATTTTACATCCGATCGTTTTGAAATTTAGATCCATGAACCAACACTACCGAATTTGAAGAAAATCGGTTAAGATTTAGCTATAGCTCCCATATATTTTTTTCGTCCGATTTTGCTCTTTAGTCCTAAAGAAGCTGTATTTTACATCCAATCATTTTGGAATTTAGAATGGTAGAGTTTCTTGATTCATGAACCAACATTGCCGAATTTGAAGAAAATCGGTAAAGATTTGGCTATAGCTCCCATATATATGTTTCATCCGATTTGACTGTGGTACAGGGTATTATTTAAGTATAAAATGTCCCAAAAGTAAATTTATGTAAACAATTTATACATGAATTACAAAATTTATATATCAGAGTTATTCAATATTACGAGAGTGGTGTAGGGTATTATATAGTCGGCACAGCCCGACTTTAGCCTTTCCTTACTGGTTTTTAACTATTTTTTCCCGCTATACTATGGTTAACCCTTTTTTGTCTAATTGTGCAATATTAAACCCTTTGTCTCACTGTAACATATTTATCACTTTTTACCCCACTGTATCATATTTAATTCTATTTGCTAAACTGTATCATATTTAACACTTTTTGCCCCACTGTATCATATTTAATTCTATTTGCTAAACTGTATCATATTTGACACCTTTTTGTCCCTTTTTAAACCCACTGTACCATAGTTAACTTTTTTTGTCACACTGTTCCATATTTAATCCTTTTTTTCCCCCACTGTATCATAGTTAATACATTTTTGCCACAATGTACCATATTTAATCTATTTTGCCCCACTGTACCTTAGTTGACCCTTTTTGTCCACTGTGCCATATTTAACCCTTTTTGTCTCACTGTACAATATTTAACACTTTTTGTCTCACTGCACCATATTTACTAATTGTCACCACTCTACCATACTTAACCTCTATTTGACCCAATGTACCATAGTTAACCATTTTTGTCCCACTGTGCCATATTTAACCCTTTTTGTCTCACTGCACCATATTTAAACATTTTCACCACTCTACCATACTTAACCCCTATTTGACCCACTGTACCATAGTTAACCATTTTAACTAACCGCACTGCTCCATACTTAATCCTTTTTGCCCGACTCTACAATGTTTAATCCATTTTGTCTCACTTAACAATATTTAACCCGTTTTGTCTCACTGTACCATATTTAACAGTTTTTGTCTCACTGTACATTTTACCCACTGTACCATTTTTGGCCACTAAATAATTTATAATTAAATACTGTAGTATTTAATGTTTTTGACCCACTGTCAGATTGATTAATTTTTGCCCCAATGCATCATAATTAACCCGTTTTGCTCCACAGTGCCTCTTTAAGTTTGAATTTCCAAAAATCACTTTCGATCTCTAGTTTATGTTACAAAAGCTACCCTAGAACCATGGGACCATATCTAACATTTTTTAACCACTGTACCCTATTTTACACTTTTTGCCCCACTGTGCCCCGAAAATTACGATTACAAAAAAAAAGCTGACTACCCCGAATTTTACCATTCTAATTCTAGACGTTTAAGTTGGCGGTGGTACCATATTTATCCCTTTCCGTCCGACTGTGCCCCTAAAGCTTTCAAAAAAATCGCTCCTTGTTCTAGTTTACGTCCCAAGAGCTACTCTAACAGCAAATTTCACGATTTTTGCCATTTGGATTTGGCTGTTGTACCACATTTATCCCTTTTTGCCCCCATTGTGCGGGTAAATGTTCGGATTTAAATAAAAATTCAGTCAATTTCTGGGTCGACCTCATAAGGGCTACCCTCACACCAAATTTTACGATTCTAGCTCATTCCGTTTAGATTTTGCGGTGGTACCATATTTATCCCCTTCTGTCCCATTGTGCGGGTAATAGTACTAATTTCGAAAAATTACGTCTTATTACTCGTATAGATCCCAAGGGCTACCCTCCTACCAAATTTCATGATTCTAGCTTCAGCCGTTTGGTCAGGGCGATGGTCAGTCAATCAATCAGTCTGTCAGTCAGTCAACCAGTCAGTCAGCCAGTCAGTCACGCAACAATTTTATATATACAGATAGATTAAGTCCAATATTTTTGTGGAACATATTAACCCTCTAGCTCCCCCACAAAACTGTAATTTTTGGCCCTATTTAAACAAATCGTAACAATCTCCCCTAAAAATGGGGCGGGCGAGAATGAAATGTTCTACGAAAATGTTGGCCATAATATTTTACTACATTTGTTAGAGCACATCAAAGCCCAAAACTAAGCACAAAAAACCAGAAAAACGGTAAAATACCAGTCAAAAACCCTCCTTCAACTGTTCGTGCAACAAGTTGTCTAAGCAATAACTAATACCAGTAAAGAGCGTTTTTGACGGGAATTTGACCTTTTTTTGGCGTTTGTGTAAAGTTTTGAGCTTTGGTGTGTTCTGACACATATAGTAAACTTTTCTTTGTAGAACATTTTATCCTCTCCCTCCCCATATTTAGTGGTGTTTTTTACAATTTGTTAAAATTGGGCCAAAAATGACAGTTATGTGGGTGAGTTAGAGGGTTAATATGTTCCTCAAAAATATTGGCCTTAATATTTTCTATAAAGTGGCTGGAAATACCCTACACCAAAAAAACATTTTTGTTACAAAATAGTGAAATATTAACATTTTTGTGGTACAATGTGGTTCTTTTCAGCTATTTGCCAAATACTCGCACTTTTGGTGAAAAATTCCCTGAGTCCCTGTAAGTTATGCTCAAAAAATCCTTTTCAAAAAAGTGCGGGAAAACACTTTTTTCGCATAAAATGTTGGCAAACTTCGTTCACCATATTCTTAGCTACATTATTGCTAAATATAGTTAAGCGGTATCACCAAGTCTGAACCAGTTATTGGACAAAAGCTGATGACACCTTTTCGAGATGCCCTCTGATTTTCAGAAACTTTTGAGGCCCATAAAAAATTGGTCACCAATGTCGCCAAACCGAGTAAAGGGTTATATCACCCTTTGGTAGCAGAATCGAACCTAAACTGTCAAGTCCGTGTACTTTGTTCACTGTTGCACAGTGTTATTTAATGTTTTAGCCAACTGAGATTTTTTTAATTTTCATTTATTTTTTGCCTATTATAAAATTATGCATTTATTTTCTCCCACATAAAAAAACCACAATTCCTATAAAATTGTTTTTATTTTATTGAAAGCAAATGCAAACAATTTTTTAACAAAAAAGTAATTATAATCTTCCTATACTGTATAAAGCAAACATAAGAAGAATATACTGACTCGACATAACATGAGGTAAACATTGAGGTATATGTATATTAATTTTGTTCATATGGTAACGCTAAGTATTTTAATATACGACAATCCAGGAATAAAGCGAAAGTTATTATTTCTTATGGCACAACCACTTATTTAAATATATGTATGTATGTATATGATATTACTGCAAATGTTCTCTCATATGAAGTTGACTTCAGGTCCTTCCTTCATCTAATAGCCTTATACTGTTCCCTTGATCTGTTCAACATTTGGATACATCATCGGTGCAGTTTGTGGATTGTAAACGGCGTTGGCATTTGGATAGACCGGCGCCGTCTGTGGATTGTAAACGGTGTTGGCATTTGGATATACCGGTCCAGTCTGTGGATTGTAAATGTTGCTTCCGGGATGAGGGCAGGCGTTGTAATTCACATTGGGATGTTGTGGCGTATTACGACATTCGCGATAGAAGCAGAATATGGGATACGTCATGGCAACTCCGATGACTAGAAGCAGAGGAGAAAAAAGGAAGTGGTTAAATATGTATTAAAATACGAATAATTTCCGTATTAATTAATATAAATTATATGAAAATCTGAAAATGTTCTCTCAAAAATATTTAAAAAAATTCTAATTGACAGTATAAACACATCCTGGATCCTTCCATAACTTTAAGCATAGGTTAGGTTAGGTTGAATAGAGGAGACGTTTAAACGTCTCATGTCCACGTCTACTTCATGCATAACTTGATAACGGTTAGTTCGATTATTTTTTTCATGATGGTATTACAACATTGGCTATATATTATTTGTTACGAAAACTAATGTAACACATGAAAAGAGTAAGCGGAAATTGGTTTCAGGTACTTTTAAAGTAATTTAAACTATGTCCGTCCTTCCGTCAGACCTGCTGACTGGAGCGCATAATAAATCCTGAAAGAAGTGTTTCATATTTAGTATGTGGTAATATTTTTGTGCTAAGCATGAAGATGAGTCACATTGCTCCCAATGCTTCCAGTATTTCACCCACAAAAGGTTAACATTTTAGTAATATATTGGATCGCTTTTCTTGTTACTACTTCATACCATAATTTTCCGTAATTTCATACATTGTAATAGTTTGGGGGCAGCCCTATGCTCCCAGAGGTGTGAAAGCAATATATACATATTAGCCCGGGTCGATTTGTGGGGAGGCAAAAAAAGTCGCCATTGCACAGGGAAAATCGTATTCTAGGGATCAAAATAAGAAACTTTGCCGAAGGAACCATACCTCTAAAACGAATTCTGATGTCCCGGAATTTGGGTCGAACTTTTGGGTAGGGGCAAATTTTGAAAAATCCCACTTTGACCCCTTTAGAGTGCTCCAATCAAGTCCAAATGTATGACCGACCCCCACTAACTTTGGAGGCCCGACCCACCCATGTCATTGGCACACCCCCTGGAACCCCCTGGTGGTTCCAAACATTTGGACTCGATTGGAGCACTCTAAATGGGTCAAAGTGGGATTTTTTCCGGGACATCAGAATTCGTTTTAGAGGTATGGTTCCTTCGGCAAAGTTTCTTATTTTGATCCCTAGAATACGATTTTCACTGAGCAATGGGCGATTTTTAAATCGACCCGCCCTAATACATATATATATATATAGTTTGGGTAACGCTAACTAGTCTGTCCAGTAGTGGTTCTACTTAAAACGAACTCCCCAAAAGTCCGGTGTGTTATGCGCATCGGTCTTGTCGGTTCGCTGTCAGAGGTTACCGTAGACTTTGTTTTGATGGCTGCCTTTGCTGATACTTGGACGACTTTGTCTAGAATACTGCGTCAACTTTCATACAACGGACTGTGAAAAGGCTGCTCTCTACAAATGAACCGCTCTTTTAAAAAGACCAAAATATTCGGTGGTAACGCTAATCCTCGGTTCTTCGCTGTCGTTATAAGGACAGCTTGTTACTTTCGGCCATCAACAGGGGAGAGGAAGACGGCATTCCCCGGGGGCAAGTGGAGTGAAGAAGAGTACGTACTGTGCTCTGTTTTCTTCGACGTTCTTGAGAAGCTGCCGGGTCCGGCTCACAATTGTGTCGAGGCAGGCTAGTATCAGGGTTGCATAAAACTAATCCGGTTCAGCGATGTGCGTCCTGTTGAGTGCTACCGCTGCGCTTTGAAGATGATTGGTGAGATCTGGTTGCGGCTATACCATCCATCATTAAGAGGCTGAAGGGCAGTCACCCTTTTTTTCAACTAAAAAATCTGGAAGGTAGTTCGATTGGATGAAGCTGATGGGGCTCGAATGCACATGGTATTTGAATTGAATCCTGAGTCTCTGTCCCACTTCTTTAATTCCAAGAGATACATGTCATACGAGTTCGGCGAAATACAGCTAAATATGTACAGAAGCGATAAGAGAGAATATTCGAAAGATACAACACTGGTGCAGTAACTAAATATGAAACTCCCTCTTCGCAGGTGTCAGAGTTGAATCTGGCGGCAACTAGTGTATTCTCCTTCCTTTTGCGATGAGCTTGGATGCGAGGAGAAGGTCTTCATCATAGGTACGCTTCATCATAGGTACGAGGCAGATATAGCGGTGATGGCGAAAGCTGATCATCCCACCAAAAAAGAGCATCCAAAGAAGTGAACAAAATCTTAATCGTATGATCCGGAATAGTGGATCTTCAGCAATCAATTTAACATGGGATTTTTGCGATATAACTGTATTCTTTAACTGTGAATTTGTTCCAGTGCTTAGAAAGAAATTCAAATCTTGTTTTTTGGATGCTATTGGAAAGTAAATATATATCCTCTAAAAGTTTAAATTATTCTTTTCCTTTTTCTTTAAATTATTTTTTTAATTTTATATTTAGAAACTTTTTTTATTTAATTATTCAATGTGAAATTTGTTGATCTTGCCGTGATTTGAACCTGGCTCTCCTAGCGCCGCATGAGCATAACAAAGTTAAACTTACCACTGTCCTGAGACATATAATACCACTTAAGCGTATGAATACTTTTTAGCAAAGTTATGCAAAATTAGGTCTTATTCACTGCTTTGAATGCTCTCTTTATCTCAGTATTATTAATCGGGGCGTCCGGGTTAAATTTTTGTATGTTATTAAATTTGTTAAAGCCTGTTTTGCATTTTAATATATAAGATATAAATATTTTCATGACTACTGCAAAATAACATATTTGATCTTTGGATGTACTTTAAATGCTATTCCCTAGGAATAAATTCCATATTTTTTTGCTGGTATGGTCCGGTACCTACATATAGACCTCCACACACTCTAAGGCTGCATCAAGAGCCCAAAAAGTTATCCTGCGCCAAGGAAGGACAGACATGGTTCTAATCCAGGAACCTACATTCATTATCAAAAAAAGATAAATGATGCTCGTTGTCAACCATGTCACCGAGAATTCAAGCTAAAGGATTCCCGTGTAGAATGTTTTAGGCGTTCCGAGCTTTTCCGACTATAGATACGAGTACATAACGTTTTACATGTGAATGAGACGCCTCACACTTCTGTCTTCCAAAATACTATTAGAGTTGTTTAGTTCACGAACGAACTAGTTCACTTTACTGAACGGTACGAACTGGTTTCCACAACTCATTTATTTATTTTAGTTCAGAAGTTCACCATGTCTATCTTCTTCAACCAAGTAATTTTGTTCTATTAATGTTCCAATCAAATTCCTTTAAAAGCGGCTGATTTTAACAGATGATCTACTGAACGAAATGAGCAAGTGAACTAATGTGACCGGATGAACAAAAGTTTGCTGGTGAACTAAATAGAGCTGGTGAAATAAAATGAGCTGGTGAAATAAAGTGAGCTGGTGAAATAAAGTGAGCTGGTGAATTAAATAGATCTGGTGAACTAAAGCGAGCGAGCGAGGTGAACTAAATTGAGCTGGAACTAAAATGAACTGGTGAACTAAAGTGAACTGGTGAACTAAAGTGAGCTGGTGAACTAGTGAGCTGGTGAAATAGAGAGCTGGTGAATTAGAGAGCTGGTGAACTAGTGAGAAGATGAACTAAAGTGAGCTGGTGAAATAGAGAGCTGGTGAATTAGTGAGCTGTTGAATTAGAGAGCTGTTGAACTAGTGAGCTGGTTAACCTTCCATTCGGACCAGAAATCGAGGTACGATGGGGGGGGGGTTTATTCATTTTGTCACTCCGTTTGTAACACCCCTAAATATTGGGGTCTCCCCATGAAGAATATATATTATTAAACGTCGTAAAATTCTAAGACGATTTAGCCATATCCATCTGTCCGTCCGTCCGTCTGTTGTAATCACGCTACAGTCCGTAATAATAGAGCTAGGTTGATCAAATATGGTAGAAATATTTCTTATATTTAGTTGCAGGTTGTTTGGGATTGCAAATGGGCCATATCGGTCAATATTTTGCTGTAGCTCCCCTATAGACGTCGCTCCAAAATAAGGTTTTTGAGCTATAGATACCACATTTTTAAAGCAATTTAGCTGAAGCTTTGCACTTTGTATTCTCTTTCGACAAGAATTCATCACAGCAAAAATTTTACAAATCGGTTCATATTTTGTTATAGTCACCCTATAGAGGTCGCTCCAAAATATATGTATTTAAGCCATAAATACCATATTTTCTAAGAATTTTAACTGAATCTTTGCAGTTTGTATTTAATTAAGACAAGAATTCATCGCAGTAAAAAAAATTTTAAATTAGTTCATATTTTGTTATAGTCCACCTATAGATGTCGCTCCCAAAAAGGCCTATTTAAGCCCTAAACACCACATTTTGTAAGAAATTTAGCTGAAACTTTGCAGGTTATATTCTATTTTATTTATATTCCATTTTATTTCTCAATAAAATGCATATAAATAAAATTTTATTTTGTTGTAGTCCCCGTGTAGATGTAGCTCTCAGAAAGTTATTTTAAGCCATAAATACCACATTTTTCGGGTAAAGAGTTTGGCTTAAGAATTTGCGGAATGGAAATTGCAGCGTTCGTTTTTTAATAATTTACTTAAACAAAAAGGATCATTTGCTCCATATTTAAAGATTTTTCCCAGTAATAAAATTGAATGCAATCCATGGTGGAGGGAATGCAATCCATAAGAGTCGGCATGGCGGAACTTTTTACGATTTGTAAAAATGGGGCCAAAAATTACATTTATGTGGCGGAGCTAGAGGGTTAATATGTTCCCCAAAAATATTGGCCTTAATATTTTCTATAAAGTTGCTGATCATACCCTATACCAAAAAAATATTTTTGTTACTATAATGTAATAGTGAAATACTAACATTTTTGGGGTACAATGTGGTTTTTGGAGCCATTTAGGGCGCCTAGACACGTTGTATTGATATGTTCACAAAAGTTGTTCAGATTTACGTTGGCTACAATTTTGCCAAACATTGTTAGTGAAAAATTACAAGTCCCTGAAAGTTATGCTGAAAAAAGTGAAAAAAAAATATTTTCTTTTCTTCACTTTTTCAAAAAATTACCGGGAATTCTTTTTTTGGCTTCATTATTGCCAAATATAATTAAGCGGTATCACCAAGTCTGAATTAGTTGTTGGACAAATGCTAATGACATCTTTTTCGAGGGGCTCACTGATTTTTCGGAACATTTGGAGGCCCATAAAAAAAATTTATCACCAATTTCGCCAAACCGAGTATAGGGTTATACTACCCTTTGATGGTAGAATCGAACCTATACTGTCTAATCCGTGTATTTTTCAAAAAGTGTTTATTTGTTGCATTGTTGCAGTGTATTAAATAAAATGGCATTTACTGGGCGTCAAAGAATATAAAACAGAATATTTACTTTACCAACTAAGTTAACTTAAATTTATGTACAAAATGGACTAATTTTAAGTTTTTATTGTCTTTGGCTTCAAATGAAAGACGTCGTTTTTCAGTGTAGACACTTAGTATTCATCACTATACCGAAAATAATTTGTAAAAAAATAAGAATTTGCTTTCCTGTTTTAATTTTGGACAAATGTATATATGGAATAGACTTTGCCATTTGCTGTTGTTGTTGTTGTCTGATTGCATACTTACCAATTCCAACTATGGACAATATGAGGTCCGTCCGTGCTTGTACAGCCAAATTTAATATGCTACAGAACATAGATACGCCAGCAATGACCAACCAGGGCAAAACAAGCTTAGGACTTCTCTATACCAAACAAAATAAAAATTGCGAAAAGTCAAAAGAATTGTTGCTTTTTCTCTAACGAGGCTTCACCCAGTTCGCCCATACCTTTTGAATGCCAATAATCAATAAAACGGAAACTATAAATTGGGCCACACTGAGCAATACAGTCAGACATAAAACTGCTATTGCTCCACCTGAAAAATGAGGTAAGCGTAAAACATGAACGAGATATTTGTTTTTCAAAATAAAAATTCAAAATGAATTTTAAACCGAATCTAACCCGTAACAATGACAACATTCCCTTCATCATCCTCAAACGATTTGTCGTAGTGATAGACTCCCGCTCCCAAGAGAAAGATGGAAAATACACTCCCCAAAAAGCTTAGAACGGCACATATATATGCAATAACATTGCACAAAGTAACATTAACCATTGTGGCGGTGTTTCACTATATGTATATTCTCAAAACGAAATTTTCTAACTTTCAGAATATGAAAGATAAATTTATTGTAAATCACTAAGAAATAACGACGCAAAAATTTTGTAACTTTCAGTATTTGAAAAATGAAGTTATTGTAAATCACTAAGAAATAACGATAGATCGATCGACCGACCGACTACCTGACAATTGGGCAAAATGCTGTCTGAACGCGAAACCGTAGGGCGAACTTCTTAGCCAGACAGCCAATGAAGAACTAAAAGCCGTCAAAGCAAATGTCCAAATTTGTATCATAACCATACACACACGCACGCACACCTTATTTACATCACAAACACTCAAACTACTAGATGGTCCTTCGCTCCCTTAAGCAAATTTCTCGAGTTACGAACGATTAAATTTTTGACATTAGTAGTTAAGAGAAGAAAGAGCACAAATTTGTTTTTATTTTTTATACATATTTTTGGCATTTTTCCTCAAACATTTCACTTTACAATCACAATTGGAGCAAACACAATTGATTTTCAAAATAAAATTGCAAAAAACACATCTTTAAATCAGCAAATTAAATCTCGAGAGTTAACAAGAGAATGCCAAAATAACTCGAAGAGAGCAAAACAAATGTCAAAAATTTAATCGTTCGTAACTGTCACTTTTTAAAGAGTACGACGGACCATCTATTACTTTGATTGTTTATGATTTACATAGCGTGTAATAGCATATTACTATATAGTAATAACAAAGCGACTTCACTCTCTGTGTGCTTTCTCTGCTCTATATAGATATATACTTATACACTGTTGTTTATGTATTCTCTAATTTAGCTGAGAGATATCGAGAGGGTGTGCGAGAGATGAATAGCCTCGGATCATGGGAATTTGTTAGTAATGGAGCATTTCTGTTGCTAGAACTTTTCAAAGCCACCCACAAGCAGTGTTGCCGGTGTTTTTTTTTTTCAAAGAAACTCGAATTATCCCCACTACATATTTTTGAAAACAAGTAAAAACGGCAAAACAAGTGAAAAAATGTCAGTCGTGTAAAACGACTAAGGTAGGCCTTCCCATCCGGGAATCCGGGGACATAAGGAATTAGGAATATAGTTTTTAAACCTTTTTCTTTATTTGCCCTTCAGATATGCTTTTCAGATATGCTATTTAATTTGATTACTTTGGCTCACATTTTGATGGGCTAACGGAAATGTTCGACGAAATATGATTTATTGAAAATTCCATAGAAATTGAAATTTTATACAAAATTGCTTCCAATATCACTTTTATTTTTAATTTTCTAGACAATCTTCCTTAAATTCTTATTTTTTTTTGCAATTTTAATCAAAATCTAATAGAAATCAATTTTTCAAAATTTGCACTTTTCTAAACAAATTCGCTGAAAATGGCAAAAGTTTTTTCAAAATTAACTTTTTCTAGAAAATTTTGTCAAATTTAGAAAATGTCGTTGAAATATCATTTCTAGAAAATTTCTTTGAAATTAAATTTTTCTAGAAAATTTAATTTTGTCGAAAATACATTTTTCGTTTCTTAAGCAAATTATATCAAAATCAAAATTTTCTAGAAAATTTCGTTGAAATATCATATTTCTAGAAAATTTCTTTGAAATTAATTTTATCTAGAAAATACTTTCATCGGCTTTTAATAAAGTCAACGACATATAATTCGCGCGTCGATTATTGGAATTTCAACAGAATTTCAAATTTTATACAAAATTTCATTGCACTTTTATTATTTTTTTTTTAGAAAATCTTCCTTAAATTTATATTTTCTTGCAAATTTCATGAAAACTACATATTTATTGTAAATTTAGTGGAAGTTGCATTTTTATAAAAAAATTTCGTTGAAAAGTTTTTGTCAAAATTAAATTTTTCTAGAAAATTTCAAAATTGATTTTGTCGAAAATACATTTTTATTGAAAATTTCGTTTTATTTAGCAAATTATATCAAAATTAAAATTTTTTGGAAAATTTCGTTGAAATTGATTTTTCTAAAAAAAATTATTGAAATGGTTTTTTCTTTTAAATTTCCTTCATCGCACAGTGGGCTAAAAAGGTAACAAAATTGACATAATTCTGCCATTTCAAAACCACTTATCGTATGGCGATGAAATTTTAAGAGGTGTTAGAGAGTTTAAGTTCGGGACTTGGCCCCCTATCTCATACAGGGGCGGAGCTACAGGGCCCTAAAGTTGACCACCTCGGGGATACAAAGTTTTTATCTGGAAAATTTTGAATGGAGTGTCCGGTTTTAGTGGCTTCTGTGGATACTCCTAGACCAGACCTATAATAAACATTTTATAGGTTCAAGATATCTTGAATAGTTTCCGAGATATGTGGATTTTAAATTTGAATTTTTAATTTTTTCGCCGACTTTGCCTTGGAGTTTAGCCAATATCTCAGTCAAAAGTTTACCGATTTTGTTTGCGTGTTTATACCCTCACTTTAGTGTGACGAGGGTATATATCATTTGCTACGGAAAAAAGTGTAACACATCGAAGGAGTGACCTAAGACCCCAAGTATGTTCGGCGGAAATCCGTTTTGGGTCATTTTAAGTCGAATGAGCAATGTCCGTCCGTCTGTCTGTCTGTCTGTCTGTGTGTCTGCTGGCTGGTGCGCACGATAACTCTCGAAAGGAGTAACCGATTGACTTCAAATTTCGTATGTGGTAATATTTTTTTCTATCTCCGGCTAAGTTCGAAGATGGGCCATATTGATCCACTCCTTCTAGTACCTCCCCCACAAAGGGTTAAAATGTTGTGAAATATTGATTCTTTAATAACTGCTATTATACGTATTCGAATCTTCTGAAATTCCACACATAGTATTAGTTTGTTAGTCGCTATCAGCTCGAGGAAAATGGGCGAAATTTCCACGCCCCTTTTGGTACCTCCCACACAAATGCATCATTTTGCACTAAAAGTTAAAAGCTTATAACATTAATACCAGTGTTTAGAAATACTTGAAATTTTGTACAGTGTAATGCTTTTATAGTGCCTACAGTCCAGTGAAAAATGGGCGTTATTGCCGCGCCCCTTTTGGTACCTCCCATACAAATGCACCATTTTGCACCAAAAGTTAACAGCTTATAACATTAATACCAGTGTATAAAAATACTTGAAATTTTGTACAGCGTAATGTTTTTATAGTGCCTACAGTCCATTGAAAAATTGGCGTTTATGTCACGCCCCTTTTGGTACCTCTCCCACAAAGGTACCATTTTGCACCAAATGTTAACAGTTTATAACATTAATATCTGTGTATACAATTACTTGAAATTTTGTACAGTGTAATGCTTTTATAATGCCTATAGTCCAGTGAAAAATGAGCGTTATCACCACGCCCCTTTTTGTACCTCCCACACAAAATGGCCAAATTATACCACAATTTAATATCTCAACGTTAATATACCACTACATATAAACGGTTACAATTCGGCACAGTGCAATGTATTTAAAGTATCTACTGTTCAGCGAAATATAGGTGTATTTCTTAAACCCCTTCTGGTACCTCCCACAAAAATTGACAGAATAATTTGTATAATATTCAATATTACATTACTCACAAAGTGAGGGTATACCTTAGTCGGTTTACCCGACTGAAACTTTCTTACTTGTTTTTTTTATGGATTGCCAATAAAATTTACAATATTACGAAAAAAAGAATCGATAAGATATGTGAAGAAATAAGAAAGTTATGGCCCTATAAAGTCAAATTTTTGAAAAAATGTCATTTTTGGATATTTTTTGGGGAAAAAAGTCCAATTTAGGTCTTGTAGAAAAAGTTTGTTACACAAATTTATAATAATTTTAAAGGAGACGTTACACAGAATCTGTTAGAGAAAATCCGAAGCCAACATTTTAATTGGTGTAATTGGTGGTAATTCTAATATAAAGAATTCGATAATTTTTCTTGAAAAATTCAATTTTACCCAAATTTTGCTGAAAAATTATTGAATTCTTTATATTAGAATTTTTCTAGAAAATTTCTTCAATCTTGTATTTTTCTAAAAAATGTTATTTAATTAAGATTTTTTTTCAAAAGTTGGTTACCCAAATTTTGCTGAAAAATGCAATTATAACGTAATTTTCCTAAAAAATCAATTTTAACCAACTTTTGTCGAAATATCTGATTTGAATAACATTTTTTAGAAAAATAAAAATTTTAAGAAATTTTCTAGAAAAATTCTATTTTAAAGAATTTTTTTAACAAATGGAATTTCAAGAATTTTTGTAATAAATTTTTATTATGATGAAACTTTTTATAAAATTGCAATTTTCATTAATGCAATTCAGCAACGATTTTTCTAGAAAAATTCTACATCAACCAATTTGTTTTTCAAAAAAATGCAATTTTAACGAAATTTTTTAGAAAGTTTTATTCCAACAACATTTTTTAGGAAAATACAAATTTGAAGGAATTTTCTAAAAATATGCAATTTCAAGAATATTTGTTGAAAAATTTAATTCTGATAAAATTTTCTATAAAATTGAAATTTTCATTAAATGTTCTGGAAATATTTAATCTCAACGAAATTTCGTAGGAAAATGCATCTCCAACGTAAATTTTTAAAGATAACATTTTACAGAAAAATGCAATTACCACGTATTTAAAAAATATGCAATTTTAACGAAATTTTGTGGAAATGTTCGATTTTAACATATTTTAGAAAAATGCAAATTGGAAGGAATTTTCTAGAAAAATTCAAATTTGAAGGAATTTTCTAGAAAAATTCAAATTTTGAGGAATTTTCTAGAAAAATTCAAATTTTGAGGAATTTCTTAAATAAATGTAATCTACAATTTTTTTGCAGAAATATTTAATTACGATAAAATTGCAATTTTTAATAAATTTTCTAGAAAAAATTTAATTTGACAAAGTTTTGTAGAGAAATTCAATTCGACGACATTTTTAGAAAAATACAATATCAACAAAATTTTGCAGACAAATTCAATTACGACTAATTTAAAAAAATGAAGTTGCAGCAAAATTTTGTAGAAAAATTTAATTTCAACAACATTTTTTAGAAAAATTCTAATTTAAAAGAAATTTCTAGACAATTAAAATTTTAAGAAATTTGGAGAATTATTTGTTCACAGTTTGTGATACAATTCACCGATTTTTCTAGAAAAATTCAATTTCCACAAAATATTATGACGTAATTTAAAAAAAACAATTTTAGCCAAATTTTCTGAAAATGTTTGATTTCAACAGTTTTTAGAAAAATACAAATTTGAAGGAAATTTCTAGAAAAATTTAAATTTAAACGGATTTTCTAAAAAAATGCAATATAATAATATATATTAATAAAAATTTGAAGAAATTTTCTAGAAAAATTCTAATTTTAAGAATTGTTTTAAAAAATGGAATTTCAAGAATTTTTGTAGTAAATTTTAATTATGATGAAACTTTTTATAAAATTGCAATTTTCATTAATGCAATTCAGCAACGATTTTTCTAGGAAAATTCTACTTCAACCAATTTTTTTCAAAAAAATTCTTAACGAAATTTTTTAGAAAGTTTTATTCCAACAACATTTTTTAGGAAAATACAAATTTGAAGGAATTTTCTAAAAATATGCAATTTCAAGAATATTTGTTGAAAAATTTAATTCTGATGAAATTTTCTCTAAAATTGAAATTTTCATTAAATTTTCTAGAAAAATTTAATCTCAACGAAATTTCGTAGGAAAATGCATCTCCAACGTAAATTTTTAAAGATAAAATTTTGCACAAAAATGCAAATTCAAATTTTGAGGAAATTTCTAGAAAAATTCAAATTTTGAGGAATTTTCTAGAAAAATTCAAATTTTGAGGAATTTTCTAGAAAAATTCAAATTTTGAGGAATTTTCTAGAAAAATTCAAATTTTGAGGAATTTTCTAGAAAAATTCAAATTTTGAGGAATTTTCTAGAAAAATTCAAATTTTGAGGAATTTCTTATAAAATGTAAGCTAAAAATGTTTTGCACAAATATTTAATTACGATAAAATTGCAATTTTTAATAAATTTTCTAGAAAAAATTTAATTTGTAGAGAAATTCAATTCGATGACATTTCTAGAAAAATACAATATTAACAAAATTTTGCAGAAAAATTCAATTACGACTAATTTAAAAAAAAGCAGTTGCAGCAAAATTGTGTAGAAAAATTTAATTTCAACAACATTTTTTTGGAAAAATTCAAATTTAAAAGAATTTTCTAGAAAAATTAAAATTTTAAGAAATTTGGAGAATTATTTGTTCACAGTTTGTGATACAATTCAACGATTTTTCTAGAAAAATTCAATTTCCACAAATATTACGACGTAATTTAAAAAAAAAAACATTTTTAACGAATTGTTTTCTGAAAATGTTTGATTTCAACATTTTTTAGAAAAATACAAATTTGAAGGAAATTTCTAGAAAAATTTAAATTTAAACGGAGTTTCTAAAAAAAATGCAATATTAAGAATCTTTGTTGAAATATGTAATTATGATGAAATTTTCCATAAATTTGCAATTTTTATTAAACTTTCTAGACAAATGTAATTTTAACGAAATTTCGTCTTTTAGAGAAATGCAATTTCATGATTTAAACTGAGGCCGAATAATAATAACGGGCAACCGACATGTAACGCAATTTCAATAAAAATTTTTGGGTGACAAAAAATGTTATCACATACCAAATTTGAAATCAATCCGTTGCTATGTTCAAAATAAAATCCCCCAGTTGGTGAGAAATCTCCTAATCTGGCAGTACTGTTCACAGTGTGGAAGAGTTCTATGTTTTTGTTTGAAAAACTCGAATGGTCAACAAAGAGAAACAGTCAAAATTGTTTATTATTTTCTGCCCTGCCCTTGACTTTGAAGCTACGTGTTGAACGAAGGCACCACCACATCAAAGTGTTAATGACGTAATATTCTAATCTCCAAGCTCGCCAATCACTTCACCAATTTCTACACATACATACATATGTTTGGCATTCGCGGTATTTTCAAGGTACAGTCATGGACATAAATATAGTTCATTTTAAGAGTGCCTATTTCTCCCAGCAAATGCGATATCCTAAAAGGCTAACAAGGTGTCGTCACTTTTCTCCCTAACATAAACGACGAAGAATGGGGGAAGTTTATATAGGATTAGTACAAACATATGGATAACTTGTTGATGGAAAGCGTTTTGATGAAATCACGTATTCTTATCGAAATAGTTAGTGGTTCGTTAACCAAATAATAGGTCCTGTTGAGTACAACAGATTTGTTGTGAGCTTAATTTTGAGGGCTTCCTTTCGTCTTTATTTAGTAAAAAATGTCTTAGGGAAAGGTAACGAAACCAATGAGGCAACATTTTTATAGAATACATGAAAGGCGAGATGTTATGTTTTTATACCCTCACTTTAGTGTGACGAGGGTATATATCATTTGCTACGGAAAAAAGTGTAACACATCGAAGGAGTGATCTAAGACCCTAAGTATGTTCGGAGGAAATCCGTTTTGGGTCATTTTAAGTCGAATGAGCAATGTCCGTCCGTCTGTCTGTCTGTCTGTCTGTCTGTCTGTCTGTCTGTCTGTCTGTGTGTCTGCTGGCTGGTGCGCACGATAACTCTCGAAAGGAGTAACCGATTGACTTCAAATTTGGTATGTGGTAATATTTTGATCTATCTCCGGATGAGTTCGAAGATGGGCCATATTGGTCTACTCCTTCTGGTACCTCCCACACAAAGGGTTAAAATTTAGTGAAATATTGATTCTTTAATAACTTCTATACTACTTATTCGAATCTTTTGAAATTCTGCACATAATATTAGTATATTAGTCGCTATTAACTCGAGAAAAATGGGTGAAGTTGGCATGCCCCTTTTGGTACCTCCCACACAAATGGACCATTTTGCACTAAAAGTTAAAAGCTTATAAAATTAATACCAGTGTTTAGAAATACTTGAGATTTTGTACAGTGTAATGCTTTTATAGTGCCTACAGTCCAGTGAAAAATGGGCGTTATTGCTGCGCCCCTTTTGGTACCTCCCACACAAATTCACCATTTTGCACCAAAAGTTAACAGCTTATAACATTAATACCAGTGTATAAAAATACTTGAAATTTTGTAAAGCGTAATGTTTTTATAGTGCCTACAGTCCATTGAAAAATGGGCGTTATTGTCACGCCCCTTTTGGTACCTCTCCCACAAAGGTACCATTTTGCACCAAAAGTTAACAGTTTATAACATTAATATCAGTGTATACAATTACTTGAAATTTTGTACAGTGTAATGCTTTTATAATGCCTATAGTCCAGCGAAAAATGAACGTTATCACCACGCCCCTTTTTGTACCTCCCACACAAAATGGCCAAAATATACCACAATTTAATATCTCAACGTTAATATACTAGTCCATATAAACGGTTACAATTCGGCACAGTGCAATGTATTTAAAGTATCTACTGTTCAGCGAAATATAGGTGTATTTCTTAAACCCCTTCTGGTACCTACCACAAAAATTTACAGAATAATTTGTGTAATATTAAATATTACATTACTCACAAAGTGAGGGTATACCTTAGTCGGTTTACCCGACTGAAACTTTCTTACTTGTTTGTAGAAACCTTTATATAGAATTTAATTTCAAGAACTTTTACAGAATTATTTAATTATGATATAATTGCAATTTTCAACTAAATTTTGTAGAGAAATACAATTCAACGATTTTTCCACAAAAATGCAATTTCAAAAAAATTTTGCTGAAAAGTGCAATTTCGACGAAATTTAAAAAAATCAATCTTAACGAATTTTTTTGTTCAGCTACATTTTTAAAAAAAATATTAATTTGACGGAATTTTCTAGAAAAATTTAAATTTGAAGGAATTTTCTAAAAAAAAATGTTTCAAGAATTTTAAATTAATTATGATGAAATTTTGAAATTTTCTTTAAAAATGCAATTTTTATTAAATTTTCTTCAAAACTAAAGTTTCAACGAAATTTTTTAGCTACATGCAATTCAACCAAAAATTTTGAGAAAAATAAAATTACGACTTAATTTTAAAAAAAAATACAATTTCAACGAAATTACGACGAAATTTTAAAAAAATCAATTTTAAGGATTTTTTTTTAGAAATATTCGATTCCTACAACATTTTTAGGAAAATACTAATTTGACGGAAAAATTTAATTATGATGATATTTTCGTCAAAATTGCAATTTTCATTAAATTTTCTACAAAACTGTAGTTTCAACGAAATTTTTTAGCTACATGCAATTCAACCAAATTTTCCAGAAAAATAAAATTTCGACTTAATTTAAAAAATATTAAATTTCAACGATATTTTGTTGAAAAGCTCGAATTAAAATACATTTTGCCGAAAACACAAATTTAAAGTAATTCTCTAGAAAAATTCAAATGTGAAAGAAATTTTCCACAAAAAAATTTAATTTCTAGAATTTATGTCGAAAAATTTAATTATGATGAAATTTTCTATAAAATTGCAATTATCATTAAATTTTCCACAAAAATGTAGATTCAACGAAATTTTGTACGTAAATGCATTGCAACGAAATTTTTCAGAAAAATAAAATTAGCACATAATTTATAAAAAATAAAATTTCAACGAAATTTTGTTGAAAAACTTGATTTAAAATAAATTTTTTAGAAAAACACAAATTTGAAGGAATTCTCTAGAAAAATTCAAATGTGAAAGGAATTTGCCAGAAAAAAAAATTAATTTTAAGAGTTGTTGTCGAAAAATTTAATTACGGTCAATAATTTTTGTTGAAAATGCAATTTCACCGAAATTTTCCTGATAATGAAATTACGACGCAATTTTAAAAAAATCAATTTTAACCAACTTTTGTAGAAAAAACTGATTTTAATAATTTTTTTTAGAAAAATACAAATTTAAAGATATTTTATAAAAAAATGCAATTTTAAGAATTTTTTTACAAACTTTTAATTATGTTGAAATTTTATATAAAATTGAAATTTTCATTAAACTTTCTAGAAAAATTTCCGTTCAACGAAATTTATTAAATAAATGTAACTTTCTAGAAAACTTCAACCAATTGTTGTTTTTCAAAAAAATTAATTTTAACGAAATTTTGTAGAAAATTTGATTTCAACAGCAATTTTTAAAATAAATGCAATTCAACAAGGATTTTTCAAGAAAAAATCAATTTAACCCAAAATTTTTTTCAAAACATTTAATTTTGACGAAATTTTGTAGAAAATTTGATTTCGACATTTTTTTAGAAAAATAAAAATTTTAAACATTTTTCTAGAAAAATTAAAATCTGAAGAAATTTTCTAAAAATATGCAATTTTAAGAATATTTGTTGAAAAATTTAACTATGATAAAATTTTCTATAAAATTAAAATTTTCATTAAATGTTCCAAAAAAAATTAATCTCAACGATATTTCATAGGAAAATACAAGTTCAACGTAATTATCTAGAGAGCAATTTTACAATTTTAACACAATTTTGCAGAAAAATGCAAATAATTAAAAATTAAAAAAAAAAAAAAATTATCGAAATTTTGTGGAAATGTCCAATTTTAAAACTTTTTAGGAAGTATACAAATTTAAAGGAATTCTTAATTTCAAGAAATTGTCTAAAAAAAGCTTTTTTGTAGAAAAATTAAATTAAGATTAAATTTTCTATAAAATTGCAATTTTTATTAAATTTTCAATGAAATTTTTTAGCTAAATGCATTTCAGCCAAATTTTTCAGAAAAATGAAATTGCGACTTAATTTAAAAAAAGTACAATTTCAAAGAAATTTTCTTGAAAAACTTGTTTTAACAACAAAATTTTTTGAAAACTCCAAATTTGAAGGAATTCTCTAGAAAAATTAAAATGTGAAAGAAATTTTCCACTTTTTTTATATCCTCAATATATTCAAAAAAAAAAGGTTTTAGGTCTCGGATAAAAAAAAATTTTTTGTTGCATAGTGTTCTTGCTTCTTCTCCACTTCAAATTTTTTATTTCGTTTATAGAATTGAAGTTACTACCTTTCTTACTTGTTTTTGTTTCTGTCGTATAAAAAAAAATTGGTATGGACCTTGATGTGGGTCCTATATCAAAATATTATTATCACTTAATGGAGTCCATAGTGTAATCCATATTTTATTGGAAATATATATTTGATATATAAAATTTGTACATTTTATAAGTATAAATATCATAATAAAGACCTGCATTGTATAAAGACATAATTCATAATTCAGTCAATGTTCGTTCCATCCTTTGTGGTGCTTGATGTAAGTATTGAGGTATATATAAACATATTGAGGTATATATAAAACATATCGGAACTATATCGACTAAGAAGTGTTAAAAATTCACTTTGAGGTACTTTTTTAAGCATCTTCGGTATTTTAACGTTCACGATTTGACAGTTATTCCTGCTTACGGCATACGTTATACGTTATGTGCAAATTTTCGATCATTTCAAGCCGTCCTTGGTTTCGTCTTGTCCTTTCATCTTTTCAACATCTTGATATGTCGGCAGAGTTTGGGAATTATAAACATTTTTTTCGGGCCGTGGACAGGAACTGTAGTCCACCGTGGGATGTTGTGGTATTTTGCGGCATTCAAAATAGAAGCAGAAAATCGGATACCATACGACAATTCCGATTACTAGAAGACACAGAAGAAATTAGTAAATACATATAAATATTCGAGCGTGAATTTATGTCAAAGTAAAAAAAAATAATTGTACACCATAACCAAATGTAATTCAGAAAATTTGAAAATAAAGTCCACTCCAAATTGAAAGTGAAAAATGGCAATCGTGAAAAAAGGGGTAAGGCAAATATGAAACTAAACTGCCCATAAGAAACTAAACAATGGATACTTAAAAATCAGTACACTGTAGTGCGTATTGTTCTGGGCGCAGAACAATGAAACATTTCTTTTCTGATCAAAATCTGATCATTTCATTAATAAACACAATTTTTTCTGTGCAAATAGAATTGAAATGTTAAAATTTTTTGTTGTGATTTCTGACTTACATATTTCAATTAGGGTCCGTATAAAGTGCATAGGTGCGATCCCCAAATTTGCTATGCTGAGCAAAACACGTATGGAAGCTTGAATTACCCAAGGCAACATAAACTTATGATCTCTCTGTGAAAAAAATCAAAGTTAAATGATAAAATAGAATAGCAATTTTCAAAATATTTGCGCACCTCTTTAATGCCATAAATTAGTAGAATGGACGCTACAAACTGCACCACCGCCAAGGCTACAGCTATGCACATCAGTGCTTTGAGTCCATCTGAATTAAGCACGCAATTTGGAAGAAAAAAATTTACATTTCAAATAAAAAGTATAATAACAATTTCCTTAAAACTAACCCGAGTTGGTGAGAGAACTTCCATAGTTATCTTCAAATGATTTGTATCGCTCGTCTGCCCATACCAAGGCATAGATTCCCGCTACACACCCAAAAATCGAATAAATTACACTGAAATAGGCAATGACATTGCACAAGATAACACTGACCATTTTGGCAATGTCTGACACTCAAACAAGTAGGTCCAGCATAAAATTTTGGAACTTTTAGAACGCAATCTGATCTATTGATCGATCTGCTGCCTGAGGAGGATAACCGGCGCAAACAGCCGTGCGACGAACTTCTTTATCGGACGGCCAATAAGACACTAAAAACCATCTGAGAAAACATATGTATTGTCTCTAGCAAAGCCGCGAGCAACATAATTGACATAGAGAAATGATGTCTACGCTATGGTAGTCAGGGTTACCGTTGAGAATTTTGAAAAGGTCGCACAAAAAGTCGTTTTTTAAAAATAAAGTCGCACAAAAGAGTCGTAATTAAATAAAAAAGGGTCACACTTCTTATGTTCATAAAAAGCGTGTGTTCTTTCCATAAAACACTTACGAAAATAATGAGAAATTATTTGTATTAATAAGAAGTTAAAATTTTAAATTTTTGTGAATTTTTTTAATTTATAAAAAATTTTAAAAACTTTAATTTAAACCAGTAAGGAAAGGCAGAAAGTCGGGCGGGGCCGACTATATAATACCCTACACCTCCCTAACAATGCGATAAGGGTTATTGCGATAATGATTTGGAATAATTGGTAAATGGGTAAGAACATATATATGTGGATATATCTAATTCTGAACCGATAATCGCTAAATTAAGCAATATTCGTTCCTAAATTGAGAAACATCTTTCTGGAGAATTTTGTAATGATCGGAAGTAAAGTACAACTTCTATAGCGCTTTGTAACCAAATCAGGAGGAACATATATATGGAGCTTATATATAAATCTGAATCGATTTTCCCTGAATACTCATTCATGTAAAATAGAAACCTCTTTCTGTCGAATTTCGTGCTGATCGGATATAAAATACAGTCTCTACAGCGCTTGAATGTCAAATCGGTGCTAACATATATATGGGGGCTATATCTAAATCTGAACCGATTTTCTCCAAATTTGGCAGTATTCCTTCGTGTATTAAGAAACCTCTTTCTGCCGAATTTCGCTGTGATCGGATATAAAATACAGTTTCTACAGCTATTGAATTTCAAATCGGGGGTAACATATATATGGGGGCTATATCTAAATCTGAACCGATTTTCTCCGAATTTGGCAGTATTCCTTCATGTAATAAAAAACCTCTCTGTGCCGAATTTCGTACTGATTGGATATAAAATACAGTTTCTACAGCGCTTACATGTCAAATCGGGTGCAACATATATATGGGGGCTATATATAAATCTGAACCGATTTCCCCCAAATTTTGTATTGTATCTAAGTGTATCACGAGACTACTCTCTGTCAATTTTTGTACAAATCGGTTACAAAATGTTGCTTATACAGTGCATATATGCCAAATCGGAGGTACATATATATGGGAGCTATATGTAAATCTGAACCGATTTTAACCAAATTAAATAGGGATCGTCCTTGGGCCTAAAAAAAGATATGTGCAAAGTTTCGTTGAGATCGGACCATAATTGCGACCTGTACTTTGATTAAAAGAATACGTCTACAGACGGACAGACAGACGGACATAGCTAAATCGACTCAGAAAGTGATTACAAGTCGATCGGTATAATAAACAATGGGTCTATCTCTTCTCCTTTTGGGTGTTACAAACAAATGCACAAAGTCATAATACCCTGTACCACAGTGTGGTGTAGGGTATAAAAATGCTCCACCTTCGATGCAGAATATGCTACAGACTCTTACAAATCCAAAAACAGTAATTGAAGTTTTGGAGACTTAATATTAGTAGAAGTTATAGGGAAATACTAAAGCAGATCTGGCACATTTTCTACTTTTTTTGGAAGCGGTAGCATTTATTTAAATTAGATTTAAAAAAAATCCAGAAAATGTATGAATTAATAAATCCAATTAAAAATGTCTTTCCAACGACTTAAACGTTATAAAGCTCGGTTCAGCCTTAAAGACCAATTAAAAATTTCGTAAAAACAAATATATATATTTTTTAAATTTCAAACCCCATAAAAGTTTTTCCAAAATATAAATGACAGCTAAATCTTATTTGACCATTTAGAAAATTTTATAAACTTTTTAGTCAAAAATAAAATTCATAGGTTAATATTAAAAAGTCTGACCCATGAATGAAAGAGTTTAAAGTATTATTTTTGATAGACAATTATTTGTTCATTGCTTTCAAAAAAAACACAACACTTTGTTCTGAGACTTTTACTTCAAATTGGCAGATTTCTATCCGTTTTATTGGATTAAAACGTCAGATAATTGCATTGAGAAGGCTCTACAGGGTTGCCCATATTCGACGGACCCATGTTTTTTTAAAAAAAATCAAAGAAAAAAATAAAAATTTGGCGGTTGGCAATCTTAATCATTTAATTTGTTCCAAGTAGATTTGTTTACATCAATTTTTGAATATGATATCTCTCAAATGGCCGCCTCTGGCGTTGATGGCGTATTGTGCCCTTTTTGCAGCATTTTCCATCGTTTTCGCCAACATTTCGGCCGGAATAGCGGCTATTTCTTCACGAATGTTGTTCTTGAGCTCTTCTACGGTCCTTGGCTTGTTAACGTAAACCTTTGACTTCAAATATCCCCACAAGAAGAAGTCAGGCGGCGTCAAATCGGGCGAACGCGGTGGCCAGTCCAAATCACCACTTTTCGACATCAAACGGCCCGGAAACAAATTCTTCAGAAAATCGATTGTTATGCGACTTGTGTGCGGTGGAGCGCCGTCTTGTTGAAACCAGAACTGCCTCATACGCTTTCGACGAATAATTGGCATCACAAAATTGGTCATCATGTCGCGATAACGCTCCTGGTTGATGGTAACAGCATGGCCATTTTCGTTTTGGAAGAAAAACGGCCCAATGACCGTTTTCGCACTAACGCCGCACCAAACTGTGACTTTTTCGTCATGAAGAGGCAATTCTTGAATCTCCTGAGGATTTTCAGTGGCGAAAATTTTTAATGGTGTTCTTAGAAGGCGCACTTCTCACATTTTTTAATATTTTAAAAGCACGTTGAGTTTTCACAATTGACTTCTTCTGTTGAATGTAAATTTCAACTATTTCAGAGCGCTCGCGTGGCGTGTATTGTTCCATGGTAAAAATCTGCTTGGACTGACGCTTCAAACGCGGTATGTCATTAAGCGATCTGACATCTCTGTCAAAAGTTATGGCGTTGCCAGATGGGTCCGTCGAATATGGGCAACCCTGTATGTATGATGTAAAGTGATTCCTTCGAAACAGAAGAATGTTACATTAAACATTAAATTATTAAGCAGCAATTGTCATCGACATGCTGAGCTTGTCCGGTACACGATTTTTTTTAAATCATAAACTCAAACACTCAGCACAATGCACTTATAATATAAACAAAAATGTTTTTTTTGCCTACGATTGATACAACAAATTTTTGTTGACAAACAAGTGGAAAAGGTCGCAAAAAGGCCAAAAAGTTGCAAATTGCAACTTTAGTCGCACAACGGTAACACTGATGGTAGTCTTTGGTTTACTCTGAGCTCTTTTCAGTAAAATGGGTAAGAGAGAAAGAGCACAAAAAGAAGATCATAATGAGTATTTAAAAGTAGTTAGGGCAGGTTGCAGATGGACCCAAGAGAACATACGCCATAATGTTAATGAATATGGGCCTCAGACGACTTACTACACGGAGCAAAAATGTCAAATAAAAAATGTTTGGGGGCAAAATATAAATAAAATATTTGTCTGTGCAAATATATTATATTTAGAGATCGACTAAAAATGTTGAATGTCTTTTTTTATAAATATTATTATTCCCTCACCTTACAGAGGAGTATATGGGGAATTCCACGACAAATCGGACGGTTCAAAAAAATTTCCGTTTTGATTTTTTCCATTTTCGTATATTTTTTAAAACACTTGGAAAAACGCAGAGTGGAATTTTTTTGAGATTTTTACGATAACTGGTTCAGATATTAGAAAAAATCGTTAAAATATTACTCCGCGTATCGGGGTTTTGGTCATATGTAAATTGAAGTTATGTTTTGAAAAATCTTTTTTAAATTGTTTGTATTTTTCTCAACTCTTCAGAATCTATATATATAAAAATGGTGTGAAAAATGTATAGTAATTCATCAATTGAGAACGGCTGGACCGATTTGGCTCAATTTTTATACCCTCACTTTAGTGTGACGAGGGTATATATCATTTGCTACGGAAAAAAGTGTAACACGTCGAAGGAGTGACCTAAGACCCCAAGTATGTTCGGAGGAAATCCGTTTTGGGTCATTTTAAGTCGAATGAGCAATGTCCGTCCGTCTGTCTGTCTGTCTGTCTGTCTGTGTGTCTGCTGGCTGGTGCGCACGATAACTCTCGAAAGGAGTAACCGATTGACCTCAAATTTGGTATGTGGTAATATTTTTTTCTATCTCCGGCTAAGTTCGAAGATGGGCCATATTGGTTCACTCCTTCTAGTACCTCCCCCACAAAGGGTTAAAATGTTGTGAAATATTGATTCTTTAATAACTGCTATACTACTTATTCGAATCTTTTGAAATTCCACACATAGTATTAGCTTATTAGTCGTTATCAACTCGAGAATAATGGGCGAAGTCGCCACGTCCCTTTTGGTACCTCCCACACAAATGCACCATTTTGCACCAAAAGTTAACAGCTTATAACATTAATAACAGTGTATAAAAATACTTGAAATTTTGTACAGTATTATGCTTTTATATTGCCTACAGTCCAGGGAAAAATGGGTGTTGTTGTCACGCCCCTTTTGGTACCTCCCACACAAAGGTACCTTTTTGCACCAAAAGTTAACAGCTTATAACATTAAAACCAGTGAATAAAAATACTTGAAATTTTGTACAGTGTAATGTTTTTATAGTGTCTATAGCCCTGTGAAAAATGGGCGTTATTGCCACGCCCCTCTTTGTACCTCTAACACAAAATGCCCAAATCATACCACAATTTAATGTCTCATAACATTTATACCAGTGCACATAAATGCTTATAAGTCGGCACAGTGCAATGAATTTAAAGTATCTAATGTTCAGCAAAAAAAAGGTATATTTGATAACCCCTTCTGGTACCTCCCACACAAATTGACAGAATAATTCGAGTAATATTCAATATTACGTTACTCACAAAGTGAGGGTATACCTTAGTCGGTTTACCCGACTGAAACTTTCTTACTTGTTTTTTCAGTTGTTCGTATTTGCCTGGAGAAGGTTTTTACGAAAGAAAATTTTGGGAAAACCCTCCGGAAAAGTCGGAAAATTGGGAAAATCGAAAATTGCTATTTTTTGCGAGATTCCTACTGTTCCTATCTACTGCTCTCTTTTTCAATCCAAATTTTTTTATTAATTTTCTATTAAACAAAAAAGTTTTCTATTAAACATATGTACGAGTATGTGCTATTTTTCTTGCTGCAATTCATTCGAGTTTTGCGTATTGTTACACTGATTTCGCGTATCACATCGGCAAACGGTACAAGCATTACGATCAATTAAAATTCAACGCGATATTTATCAATTCGAACATTTTTTCAGATAATAAGTTTGAGTATAAGAGGTAAGGTTATCTTATTGGATTGCGGGCACTACAAAATCATAATTTCGGATGAATGCACGATGGCGCATAAACGAGCTCTGGAGGCAGTTGACCGAACGATGAAGGATTTACGACGTGATTTGAGACAATTTGGTGAGTCTATGATATTGCTCTCCGGAGATTTTCGTCAAACGCTTCCCGTCATCCCGAAATCTACTGCCGATGAAATTAATGCATGCCTGAAATCGTGGTCTTTGTGGCGGCATGTCAAGAAGTTGAAATTGACCACGAACATGAGAGTCGCGTTGCAGAACGACTCATCGGCTCTTGAATTCTCGAAACAACTGTTGGCGCTTGGCAATGGCCAAATTACTGTTGATGTTTCCACTGCATTGATATTGTTCCCGGCAAATTTTTGCGAGTTCACATCGTCGAACGAGGAACTCATCACCAAAGTGTTTCCAAATCTCGATTAGATTAGTGAACGGGCAATATTAGCAGCGAAGAATAAGGACGTCGATAGCATGCATTTTATTATTCAAAGTAAAATCGAACTCGCTTGATGTGCCAGGAGCTCCGCCGCATAATTTACAGCTGAAGGTGGAATCGATCATAATCATGTTGCGGAATCTGAATCATCCGAAATTGTGCATAGTTCGCGGTTGTCCATTATGAAACTGATGGACAATGTGATTCAGGCGACGATCATCAAGGGAAAATTCAAAGGAGAGGAAGTCCTTATCCCACGAATTCCGATTATTCCAACTGATCTTTCATTCCAATTCAAGCGGATTCAGTTCCCTGTACGATTGGCTTTTACGATGACAATCAATAAATCTCAAGACAAATCGTAGGAAGTCTGTGGAATTAATCTCGAATTTCCCTGTTTTTCGCACGGTCATCTGTACGTTGCCTGTCTTCTGTCTTCGTTGTTTGTTGTTTATCACATCGCTCTCTACTGATTTCGATTCCTTTTAAACAAATCGCATTAAAATTTTAACTATCTGTGTTTTATTATCACTCTGGAGTGTATCTGAAGGCGTTAAATTGGGGCGAGTCGAAGTTCGCCGGGTCCGCTAGTAAAATATAAAAAAAAAAATTAAGAATTTTTAGCGTGCTATTTTCAAGTGTTGAAATTTTAATTTAATTTTTTAAACTACTGGTACTCTCCGCTTTTCGAGATTTTTTTTATATTTTAAACTTCTATCAATTTTTCTAGCATAAAAATTTTGGATGAAAGTGGGCCTTTAATTTTTATACCCTACACCACACTGTGGTACAGGGTATTATAACTTTGTGCATTTGTTTGTAACACCCAAAAGGAGAAGACATAGACCCATCGTTTGTTATACCGATCGACATAGAATCACTTTCTGAGTTGATTTAGCTATGTCCGTCTGTCTGTCCGTCTGTCCGTCTGTGCATGTATTCTTGTAATCAAAGTAGAGGTCGTAATTATGGTCCGATCTCGACGAAACTTTACACATATCTTTTCTGTGGCCCAAGGACGATCCCTATTGTATTTGGTTAAAATCGGTTCAGATTTAGATATAGCCCCCATATATACGTTACCCCCGATTTGACGTGTGAGCGCTGTAAAAATGTTATTTTATATCCGATCAGTGCGAAAGTCGGCAAAAAGAGGTTTCTTTCTACACGGAGGAAAAAAACGGCCTCTGTAACATATTGCCCCAAACATATTTTGCAGGCAACATATATATGTTTGGAGCAGCTCCCAAACATATTATGTTTGGGGTAGCGGTAATGTTCCCAAACATTTATATGATTGTATGCAAACATATATATGATTGTATGTAATCATATATATGCTTATGTCCAAACATATATATGACTGTATGTAATCATGTATATGATTATATGTAATGATTGTATTTAATCATATATATTATTGTATGCAAACATTTAAATGATTGTATGTAATCATGTATATGATTGTATATTGTTGTTTTTTATCAAAAGTCTGAACCCTTTGTGACGCGCCTATAATTAAACACAATTGTATTTCTTAATACATTTTTTATATATTTATAAAATTCTAGTCTAATGTTCCATTAAACAAAAAAATTAAGTTGCATTAATTTTAAAATTGTTTAGTGGACTAGTGTATGTATATTTAAAATATGCATATCACTTTTCATCGAATGCAAATAAAAACTGCCTATGTACTTCATTGCATATATATTTTATATGCATTCGATGAATATATATGTATATAAATATATATAACTTCACCCGAAGAAATATTTATATTGCTTCCTGACTTTTTCTACCTCCGTATAAAACTTCAGATTAAACAAAAATCCATAAAACCAAATTTACTAAAAATCCTGACAACCCTGTTTGGCTAAAGAGACACAAGATCTCTTCTACTGTTTTCGCTCCATCATGAAACTATAACGGTTCACAGCAACAAGTAACCTAATGTAAATCGTCACTCACTACGTCAAATACAGAAATACAATAACAACAAACTGTAATACACACTTTGCTTCTGAAAAGTAGTTCATGAGCTGCAGAATAGTTTTTGAGTTTTCTGAAAATTACTAAATTTTGAGTTGTGTCTCTTTAAAAGAATTTGTGCAATGTGCAGAGCAAGGCAAAACTTCAATAGTACAGTGCACTCTTCACTACTGTACCCGGGGTCATTTCAGATGAAAACAATTTGTTAGTGCGGGAGTGTGTTTGTTCAAAGAACATGATAAGCCCACATACATACATACGTACATACATACATATGTATGTTGGCAAAATAATTTATTTGGGGCAATCAAACGGCGTCAGTATTATAGAACGTTTTGAAAATAAAATGTTTTGAAGTAACATACAAAAAAATTAATTTTGCACCAAAATAATTGTGTTTTTTAATGAATAACCTCTATACATCTTTGATATCATATTCTCTCTTTTATTTTGAATTTGTTGTACGAATTAAAACTACAACTAATTTATTTGAATTCGACATTCACCATACATATTCAATAAAAAACCCGACCTTAAGCTTGAAATAATAATAATACCCTTTGGTGTCGGTGCCATTCCTCCTCATACACACGGTTACCACATACATTTTACCCTTCTTTGCACAAAATAATCAGTCATGTAATTGGGCTCTCAGAGAGTAATACTCTCTAAAACTCTAAAAAATATGTTCTAATATATTATTTTGCCAAAAATATGTTAGGACACAATCATATCGTTTTTGAATATGCTAGAATTTTGCCCCGAACATATTATGATTGTGTGCAACCATAATATGTTTACCCACAAACATATATATGATTGTGCCCGTCCCAAACATATATATGATTGCATCCAAGCATATTTTTAACATATTTTTTTCTCCGTGTACATGAAGGAATATTGCCAAATTCATCGATCATATACTAAGCAATAGATAACGCAATTAGTTGTCTACTAAGGGGTAAATAAAGCGTGATCCATTTCGAGGTTCCCTCCTTTTTTAAAAAAAGACAGAAAATTCAAATTGAATGGGGAATGTTTGTAATCATTTGAAATAACATTCTTTGGCATTTATTTTTTTAAGATTATGTCTATCAAATGTGGGCGCGTCTACGTCTCAGATGGTCCATCCGTTGAGTCCAATTTTCGATGACTCGTTCGAGCATTTCGACTGGTAACTGGCGAATGACACGCGTGATGTTTTGCTCCAAGGCCTGAATCGAAGCGGGTTTGTCCGCATAATCTTTAGACTTCACATATCCACACAGGAAAAAGTCTAACGGGGTGATATCACACGATCTTGGTGGCCAATCGACCGGCCCAAAACGTGAAATTATTTGCTCACCGAAGTGTTCTCTCAATAAATCCATTGATTGATGCGATGTGTGGGAAGTGGCGCCGTCTTGTTGAAACCAAATGTCGCCGAGATCACCAGCTTCAATTTCAGGCATCAAATAGTCGGTTATCATAACGGTCGCCATTGACGGTTACTTTCTCACCGGCATCATTTTTGAAGAAATATGGACCGATGATTCCGTTACGTCGGATCGGGAATCGGTCAATGGCAAAAAGATAGCTCTTAACGAGAGCTAAAATATTGCTAATGGGTGTCAAGGTCGTGGGTCGACTGGAAAGTGTTTTTTTTTTGGATTTAACAAAAATGGACTTAGCGCAATTGGTGAGCGATTATTTTGATAATAAAACTGAATAATTTGTAAACGTTGTTCAGGCGTAAGTCTTTCCATGATGAAATGCCAAACAATACTTAACAAAAATAACATGACAGCATGACACGACTCACACGTGATCTGTCAAAAAAAGGCTATTGAAAAATAGTATCTCAACTTAGATCATTCTATAATATACTTGGTAGCCAACTAAGGAATAGATAACCTAACTGGTCCTCCACAAAGTAGTAGATAGGGAGTATATAACCCAACGGGTCGTCTGCAAGGGTGTAAATAACTCAATTGAATTGAATAGATAACCCAACTGGTCATCTACTAATGAATAGACAACCCAACTGGCCGCATACTAAGGGTAAATAACCTAACTGGACATTTAATAAGGAATAGATAACCCAACTGAATATCTACTAAGGAATAGATAACAAAACTGATCATATACTAAGGAATAGATAACGCTATTAGTAGTCTACTAAGGAATAGATAACGCTATTAGTAGTCTACTAAGGAGTAGATAACATAGTTGGCAGTCGACTAAGGAATGGATAACCTAACTGGTTCTCTACTATGTAGTAGATAACCCAACTGATCATTTAATAGGGAGCATATAACCCAACTGGTCGTCTACAAAGGAGAAGATTTTTCTGATGTGGTCGAGTTGTTGTAGCAGCTAACAAAATGCTGGTTTCTATTCTGCTAATGTTGTTGTAGCAGTATAGGAGTTTTATTGTCCATTAGGTGTTGTGGGTTCTGCTATATTGGTTTCCAGGCCAAAGAAGGCGGCTACTTCCACTGGATGGGTCCAAAGACACCAGGGAACAGGCAGAGCAGTTTAACAGTTGTAGTGTGTCGTGTGGTCCATGGTTGCATGCGGGACTGGTGTTCGACATGCCATCAATCCTTGCCCTATACGAGTTGAGGCGGCTACAACAGCCTGATCTCAATTGGGCCAAAACTACAGAGTTTTCCAACAAGAGGTGTTATTTTGAATTACCCGGTATTTCGGTAGCTGTCACTTTTGAAGCTTTTATTCTTTGACAAGTAGAAACTACGCCATTCCTAAAAATGGAACGATACACGATTCAAAAACGCATTGAAATTATAAAAATTCGAAAAATCGAAAATCATCGATTTAGATTTAGATATAACTCCCATATATATGTTACCCCCGATTTGATCTGTAAGCACTGTAAAAACTGTATTTTATATCCGATCAGTGCGAAATTCGGCAGAAAGAGGTTTCTTATTACATGAAGGAATACTGCCAAATTCGAAAAAAATTGGTTCAGATTTAGGCATAGCTCCCATATATATGTTACCCCCGATTTGACATGTAAGCGCTGTAGAGACTGTATTTTATATCCGATCAGTACGAAATTCGACAGAAGGAGGTCTTTTTACATGAATAAGTATTCAGGGAAGATGGGTTCAGATTTATATTAAAGCTCCACATATATGTTTTACTTCCGATCATTAAAATTTCTGACTTTAGGAACGAATATTGCTTAATTTAGCGATTATCGTTTCAGAATTAGATATGGCATAGACCCTTATAGCATTCTTAGGGAGTTGTAGGGTATTATGTAGTCGCCCCGCCCGACTTTCTGCATTTCCTTACTGGTTTTATATATTTTATTACGACGGATGATGATTACTTAATTGTAATTTTTGGAGATATGCACTTTTAGCAAACAATTCTCGTTTAATAATACTTGGCTGTGCGTATATATTTAATAATTTCGACTGAAGTAATCGTTGTAATAAGGATATTGATAATTGGAGTTTGGTGGCTCCCGAAACAGATCTGTCTATCCAACCATTACTTCTTCTTTAATTTTTAACAAATTAAAGAAGATAACGATCTTGAGCCTGAGTACAAAAACAAAATATATTTTTTGTTTAATTTTTTTAAAAAAATGTTGCTGCAAACCTCTGTTCTTCTGACTGGAAGGTTTTTGAATATTTATTCCAAGTGAAACAACAAAATAAAAGAGACACTACAGTAAGTATTTCTCGCAGGCAGTAAAATGAAGAAATGGTTGGAATAATCAGATTAATACTCTAGCCACAATTCTACATCCTCATTCGATTCCATACCACTCCTAATGTTGTTCTCCTTTTACGTATTTCAATGCATGGACTTTTTCAGCGTAGTCGGTTCTTCTTGCAGGATTGTTCATATCGATATAGAGGCCAAAGATCGGCAACCAGCAGGTACATACGAGACCTAAGAGGGAAGAAAAAAACTATATAATAAAAATAAATTTAATTAAATAAAGAAAAATAAAATATATACCAAAGACATCAATAAAAACTGAAAATTTCGCCGTTTGCAAGATTTTGCAAAATCTTTAACTATGAAATATTAAAGATTTTTTACTCGCAGAAATGTCCCAAATTAAATTCCCCTTTGTTATAAAAGTTATAATTTTTCAACTCTAAGCGATACGTTCGGAGCTGCCGCTGCTCTCCACTTGAGAAAACTCAGATCAGGAAGCCAAATCGGGACCTACATATTCGAACATTTTCCATATGAAATATAAATTTCTAAATTTCTGTTAAAATTGTGGCTTCTATATTATTAAAAAGTCAAATCAGAGTTTAGGGCTACAACAAAACATTGCCGACATGCGGTTAGTCAGTACATTTGATCTAGGAATCGCAAAATGGTGTATTATTGTACAAAAATAACTCAAATCGGAGGGACTTTTATATACGGGCGCCCTGTAAAAACTTGGACCGCAAATGAGAGTCATATTTCATTTTGAACACCATTTTCAATTGTAATTTGAAAAAAATCATTTGAAATTCGAAGACCCCATTTGAAATTCGAAAAACATCAATTGAATCGAATATTCCATTTGAAATTCGAAAAAGGTCAATTGAAATTCGAAGAAAAAAATCAATTAAAATACGAAACACATCACAAAAAATCAATTCAATTTCGAATAAGATCAATTGAAATTCGAAAAAGCTCAATTGAAATTCGAATATTCCATTTGAAATTCGAAGAAAAAAATCAATTAAAATACAAAACACATCACTTGATATTCGAAACACATCAATTGAAATTCGAAACACATAAATTGAAATTCGAAAAACATCGATTGGAATTCGAAAAACATCAATTGAAACTCGAAGCACATCAATTGAAATTCGAAACACATCATTTGAAATTCGAAAAACATAAATTGAAATTCGATTTTTTTTTCCATTTGAAATTCGAATAACATCTATTGAAATTCGAAACTAATCATTTGAGATTTAAGCATTTAAGTGATAAAATTTGTCTGTTTTAAACATTTAATATTAAAATATTTAAATATGTTTTGTTTCAACTAATTTTGAATAAATATTCGTAAAAAGATATGACATCTATATGTTTTCTGTTCGTCACATTATATGTTAAGATTTAGTCAGCAAAATTTTTTTTAATTAATTCTACCCAATCCAATATACATATTTGTTTACATTTTCGAATTTCAATGGATGTATTTCGAATATCAATCGATGTTTTTCGAATTTCAATTGGTGTATTACGAATTTCAAATGGAAAAATTTTAATTTCAATTGATGTACTTCGTATTTCAATTGATGTTTTTAGAATTTCAATTGATATGTTTCGAATGTCAATTGATGTTTTTCGCATTTCATTTGATGTGTTTCGAAAATCAATTGATGTGTTTCCAATTTCAATTGTTGTATTTCAAATTTCAATGGATTTTTTTTTTAATTTTAATTGATGTTATTCGAATTTCTAATGGAATCTTCGAATTTCAATTGACCTTTTTCGAATTTCAAATGGAATCTTCGAATTTCAATTGATCTTATTCGAAATTAAATTGATTTTTTCGAATTACAATTGAAAATGGTGTAGGAAATTAAATTGCACTTCTCTCGAAAAATTAAATTTTCTTGAAAATGTCATAGCATTTATCAGAAACGTTTTGAAGAAATTTTCTAAAAAGAACAATTTTAACAAAATATTCTATGAAACTGCGATTTTTATTAAATTTTTAATGAAAATGCATCCACAACAGCATTTTTTAATATAATCTTTATAAACATGCATAGTACCTATAGGCCCATGGAAAAATTGGCGTTATTGCCAAGCCCCTTTTGGTACCTCCCCAACAAAATGGTCATCATTAAAGGATGCTTGCTTTCAGAAAAGGGAACAACGCGCTATATTATGATATAAATTTAACTTGAAGCTTGTTTTAAATTTATTTTACAATTATTTGTTCCCCTCTCTTACTTACCAGCCCATATCAAAATCACCATAAGTAATTCATCAGTGAAAAACATTTTCACCATTAACGTCAGCGAATTCAAGGCAACAATATATATCCAGGGAGCTACAAACTTATGATCCATCTAAAAGGAAAATAAAAGTTCAAAATTTCTTCTTGTGATAACTGCTCCTGGCACATAACCACTTACATACCCTTTTAATGCCCACAATCAGTAAAACAGATGCAATAAATTCTAAGGCACAGAGGGCCACATCACTGGCGATAATTGCTATTTCCGCATCTGAGTAATATCAAGCGACAAACATATGGAAAAGAAACAATGTCTATATATACATATATAGGGAGTGATTTAAAATTCTAACACAACTACACACTTACCCCTATGTGTCTTCAATCGACCATAAGGCGTTATAATTCGATCATAGCTATCCAGCATTGTTTTCAAAAAATACATTGAAAACCCCACGCCAAGTATAGTAAAAATAACAAAGACATAGGCCACTGTGTTGCACAGCGCTATGTTGACCATAACGCTGTTATCCAAATGTTTTCAAAGAAGAATAAATCTGACAAATCTACTATCTATATGGGGAAAACACACACACATACACCGACACGAAACAAATAACCTCCATAGGCGGCGGCCAAAGAGCAACTAAAGACTTGGCTCCTTTCGCCGACGAAATAGTCACTATGCGTTTGTCGCTAATGCTCTTCGTTTTAAGGCGAAGCACAACTCAAACATACGAGTATCTATATATGTATAGTCATCCATTACAATGAGAGAGGGAACGAGAGTGCAAGTTAGGACCATATGATCAATTAAAGAAAAATGTGTTTGAAACAAGCGATCACCAATAATGGAATTTCATTGATTTAGAATTGCCCTGGGGGGCAACAAACATTCTTAGATCTTAAAATCTGTTTGTTATTATTTTATTTTTTCATAATACATCTTTAAAATAATTGAATACATATGATGATTCAACAGAGATTATGATGATCCAACATAGATTATGATGATCCATCATAGATTTTTATTAAGATTTTTCCCAAATTAATTATTGTTTTAAAATATAATTTTTCTAGAAAATTGGATTTTCATAGAAAATTTGGTCGAAATTAGATTTTCATAGAAAATTTCGTCGGAATTGGGTTTTCATACAAAATTTCATCGAAATTGGATTTTCATAGAAAATTTTCGTCGAAATTAAATTTTCATAGAAAATTTCGTCGAAATTGGATTTTCACAGAATATTTCGCCGAACTTGGATTCTCATAGAAAATTTCAAATTTTATATCGCTATAGAAAATTTCGTCGAAATTTTATCGCTATAGAAAATTTCGTCGAAATTTTATCGTCGAAATTCTATCGCTATAGAAAATTTCGACGAAATTCTATCGCTATAGAAAATTTCGTCGAAATTCTATCGCTATAGAAAATGTCGTCGAAATTTTATCGCTATAGAAAATTTCGTCGAAATTTTATCGCTAAGAAAATTTCGTTGAAATTTTATCGTCAAAATTTTATCGCTATAGAAAATTTCGTCGAAATTTTATCGCTGTAGAAAATTTCGTCGAAATTTTATCGCTAAAGAAAATTTTGTCAAAATTATATAGCTATAGAAAATTTCGTCGAAATTTTATCGCTATAGAAAATTTCGTCGAAATTTTATCGCTATAGAAAATTTCGTCGAAATTTTATCGCTATAGAAAATTTCGTCGAAATTTTATCGCTATAGAAAATTTCGTCAAAATTTTATAGCTATAGAAAATTTTGTCAAAATTTTATAGCTATAGAAAATTTTGTCAAAATTATCTATAGAAAATTTCGTCGAAATTTTATATTTCTATAGAAAATTTCGTCGCAACTTTATATCTCTATAGAAAATTTCGTCGAAATTTTATATCTCTATAAAAAATTTCGTCGAAATTTTATATCTCTATAGAAAATTTCGTCGAAATTTTATATCTCTATAGAAAATTTCGTCGAAATTTTATATCTCTATAGAAAATTTCGTCGAAATTTTATATCTCTATAGAAAATTTCGTCGAAATTTTATATCTCTATAGAAAATTTCGTCGAAATTTTATATCTCTATAGAAAATTTCGTCGAAATTTTATATCTCTATAGAAAATTTCGTCGAAATTTTATATCTCTATAGAAAATTTCGTCGAAATTTTATCGCTATAGAAAATTTCGTTCAAATTATATCTCTATAGAAAATTTTGTCAAAATTTTATCTCTATAAAAAATGAAGCTAAAATTGGAGTTTCATAGAAAATTTCGTCGGAATTGGAATTTTTATACAAAATTTCTTCGAAATTACAATTTATTATATAAAACTTCGTCGAAATTTTATTTTTTTTTCTTAGAAAATTTCGTCATAAATTGGATTTTTATAGAAAATTTCTTCAAAATTGTTTTTTTTATAGAAATTTTCATCCAAATTGTATATTTTCATAGAAAATTTCGTCGAAATTGAATTTTTTAGAAAATTTCGTAAAAATTCTTTTTATTTTTGAAATTTTCTCGAAATTGGATTTTTTTTAGAATATTTCGTCATAATCATAATTTGATTTGATTGATGAAATTTTATCGCTATAGAAAATTTCGTCGAAATTTTATCGCTATAGAAAATTTCGTCGAAATTTTATCGCTATAGAAAATTTCGTCGAAATTTTATCGCTATAGAAAATTTCGTCAAAATTTTATAGCTATAGAAAATTTTGTCAAAATTTTATAGCTATAGAAAATTTTGTCAAAATTATCTATAGAAAATTTCGTCGAAATTTTATATTTCTATAGAAAATTTCGTCGCAACTTTATATCTCTATAGAAAATTTCGTCGAAATTTTATATCTCTATAAAAAATTTCGTCGAAATTTTATATCTCTATAGAAAATTTCGTCGAAATTTTATATCTCTATAGAAAATTTCGTCGAAATTTTATATCTCTATAGAAAATTTCGTCGAAATTTTATATCTCTATAGAAAATTTCGTCGAAATTTTATATCTCTATAGAAAATTTCGTCGAAATTTTATATCTCTATAGAAAATTTCGTCGAAATTTTATATCTCTATAGAAAATTTCGTCGAAATTTTATATCTCTATAGAAAATTTCGTCGAAATTTTATATCTCTATAGAAAATTTCGTCGAAATTTTATCGCTATAGAAAATTTCGTTCAAATTATATCTCTATAGAAAATTTTGTCAAAATTTTATCTCTATAAAAAATGAAGCTAAAATTGGAGTTTCATAGAAAATTTCGTCGGAATTGGAATTTTTATACAAAATTTCTTCGAAATTACAATTTATTATATAAAACTTCGTCGAAATTTTATTTTTTTTTCTTAGAAAATTTCGTCATAAATTGGATTTTTATAGAAAATTTCTTCAAAATTGTTTTTTTTATAGAAATTTTCATCCAAATTGTATATTTTCATAGAAAATTTCGTCGAAATTGAATTTTTTAGAAAATTTCGTAAAAATTCTTTTTATTTTTGAAATTTTCTCGAAATTGGATTTTTTTTTAGAATATTTCGACATAATCATAATTTGATTTGATTGATGAAATTTTATCGCTATAGAAAATTTCGTCGAAATTTTATCGCTATAGAAAATTTCGTCGAAATTTTATCGCTATAGAAAATTTCGTCGAAATTTTATCGCTATAGAAAATTTCGTCGAAATTTTATCGTCGAAATTCTATCGCTATAGAAAATTTCGACGAAATTCTATCGCTATAGAAAATTTCGTCGAAATTCTATCGATATAGAAAATGTCGTCGAAATTTTATCGCTATAGAAAATTTCGTCGAAATTTTATCGCTAAGAAAATTTCGTTGAAATTTTATCGTCAAAATTTTATCGCTATAGAAAATTTCGTCGAAATTTTATCGCTGTAGAAAATTTCGTCGAAATTTTATCGCTAAAAAAATTTTGTCAAAATTATATAGCTATAGAAAATTTCGTCGAAATTTTATCGCTATAGAAAATTTCGTCGAAATTTTATCGCTATAGAAAATTTCGTCAAAATTTTATAGCTATAGAAAATTTTGTCAAAATTTTATAGCTATAGAAAATTTTGTCAAAATTATCTATAGAAAATTTCGTCGAAATTTTATATTTCTATAGAAAATTTCGTCGCAACTTTATATCTCTATAGAAAATTTCGTCGAAATTTTATATCTCTATAAAAAATTTCGTCGAAATTTTATATCTCTATAGAAAATTTCGTCGAAATTTTATATCTCTATAGAAAATTTCGTCGAAATTTTATATCTCTATAGAAAATTTCGTCGAAATTTTATATCTCTATAGAAAATTTCGTCGAAATTTTATATCTCTATAGAAAATTTCGTCGAAATTTTATATCTCTATAGAAAATTTCGTCGAAATTTTATATCTCTATAGAAAATTTCGTCGAAATTTTATCGCTATAGAAAATTTCGTTCAAATTATATCTCTATAGAAAATTTCGTCAAAATTTTATCTCTATAAAAAATGAAGCTAAAATTGGAGTTTCATAGAAAATTTCATCGGAATTGGAATTTTAATACAAAATTTCTTCGAAATTACAATTTATTATATAAAACTTCGTCGAAATTTTATTTTTTTTTCTTAGAAAATTTCGTCATAAATTGGATTTTTATAGAAAATTTCTTCGAAATTGTTTTTTTTATAGAAATTTTCATCCAAATTGTATATTTTCATAGAAAATTTCGTCGAAATTGAATTTTTTAGAAAATTTCGTAAAAATTCTTTTTATTTTTGAAATTTTCTCGAAATTGGATTTTTTTTAGAATATTTCGTCATAATCATAATTTGATTTGATTGATGAAATTTTATCGCTATAGAAAATTTCGTCGAAATTTTATCGCTATAGAAAATTTCGTCGAAATTTTATCGCTATAGAAAATTTCGTCGAAATTTTATCGCTAAAGAAAATTTCGTCAAAATTATATAGCTATAGAAAATTTCGTCGAAATTTTATCGCTATAGAAAATTTTTTCGAAATTTTATCGCTGTAGAAAATGTCGCAACTTTATATATCTATAGAAAATTTCGCCGAAATTTTATATTTCTATAGAAAATTTCGTCGATATTTTATATTTCTATAGAAAATTTCGTCGAAATTATATAATTCTGTAGAAAATTTCGTCGAAATTATATATTTCTATAGAAAATTTCGTCGAAATTTTATATTTCTATAGAAAATTTCGTCAAAATTTTATCTCTATAGAAAATTTCGTTGAAATTTTATTTCTATAGAAAATTAAGCTGAAATTGGAGTTTCATAGAAAATTTCGTCGGAATTGGAATTTTTATACAAAATTTCTTCGAAATTACAATTTTTTATATAAAACTTCGTCGAAATTTTATTTTTTTCTTAGAAAATTTCGTCATAAATTTAATTTTTATAGAAAATTTCTTCGAAATTGGTTTTTTTCTATAGACATTTTTATGAAAATTGGATATTTTCATAGAAAATTTCGTCGAAATTGATTTTTTTTAGAAAATTTCGCAAAAATTATTTTTATTTTTTGTTTTTGAAATTTGTCGTCATAATTTGATTTTTATTAAAAAGTTCCTCGAAATTGGGGTTTTAACGAAAACTTCGTCAAAATTGTACTTATTTTAGAAAATTTCATCGAAATAACACTTTTTTATGAAAAAATTTCTTGAAATTATATTTTTTTATAGAAAATTTCTTCGAATATAATTATATAATTTTCTCGAAATAGGTTTTTTTTCTTAAGAAATTTTCTCATAATTGGATTTTTATTGAAAATGTTTCGAAATTGATTTTTTAAAGAAAATTTCGTCAAAATTTTATTTATTTTAGTAATTTTGCCAAACTGTATTTTTTCTTTAGAAAACTTCGTCCAAATCTGATTTTTTATAGAAATTTTCGTCAAAATTTAAATTTTTTGTAGAAAATTTCGTCCAAATTTGATTTTTGTATAGAAATTTTCGTCAAAATTTCAATTTTTTATAGAAAATTTCGTCGAAATTTGATTTTTTAATAGAAAATTTCGTCAAAATTTTATCGCTATAGAAAATTTCGCCGAAATTTTATCGCTATAGAAAATTTCGTCGAAATTTTATCGCTATAGGAAATTTCTGCGAAATTTTATCGCTATAGAAAATTTTGTCGAAATTTTATCGCTTTAGAAAATTTCGTCAAAATTTTATCGCTATCGAAAATTTCGTCGAAATTTTATCGTTATAGAAAATGTAGTCGAAATTTTATATCTCTGTAGAAAATTTCGCCGAAATTTTATATTTCTAGAGAAAATTTCGCCGAAATTTTATATTTCTAGAGAAAATTTCGCCGAAATTTTATATTTCTATAGAAAATATCGCCGAAATTTTATATTTCTATAGAAAATTTCGCCGAAATTTTATATTTCTATAGAAAATTTCGCCGAAATTTTATATTTCTATAGAAAATTTCGCCGAAATTTTATATTTCTATAGAAAATTTCGCCGAAATTTTATATTTCTATAGAAAATTTCGCCGAAATTTTATATTTCTGTAGAAAATTTTGCCGAAATTTTATATTTCTATAGAAAATTTCGCCGAAATTTTATATTTCTATAGAAAATTTCGCCGAAATTTTATATTTCTATAAAAAATTTCGCCGAAATTTTATATATCTATAGAAAATTTCGCCGAAATTTTATATTTCTATAGAAAATTTCGTCGAAATTATATATTTCTATAGAAAATTTCGTCGAAATTTTATATTTCTATAGAAAATTTCGTCGAAATTTTATATTTCTATAGAAAATTTCGTCAAAATTTTATCTCTATAGAAAATTTCGTTGAAATTTTATTTCTATAGAAAATTAAGCTGAAATTGGAGTTTCATAGAAAATTTCGTCGTAATTGGAATTTTTATACAAAATTTCTTCGAAATTAAAATTTTGTATATAAAACTTCGTCGAAATTGTATTTTTATCTTAGAAAATTTCGTCATAAATTAAATTTTTATAGAAAATTTCTTTGAAATTGGTTTTTTTCTATAGACATTTTTATGGAAATTGGATATTTTCATAGAAAATTTCGTCAAAATTGATTTTTTTAGAAAATTTCGCAAAAATTATTTTTATTTTTTGTTTTTGAAATTTGTCGTCATAATTTGATTTTTATTAAAAAATTCCTCGAAATTGGGTTTTTAACGAAAACTTCGTCAAAATTGTACTTATTTTAGAAAATTTCATCGAAATAACACTTTTTTATGAAAAAATTTTATATTTCTATAGAAAATTTCGCCGAAAATTTATATTTCTATAGAAAATTTCGACGAAATTTTATATTTCTATACAAAATTTCGTCGATATTTTATATTTCTATAGAAAATTTCGTCGAATTATATAATTCGTCGAAATTTTATCGCTATAGAAAATTTCGTCGAAATTTTATCGCTATAGAAAATTTCGTCGAAATTTTATCGCTATAGATAATTTCGTCGAAATTTTATCGCTATAGAAAATTTCGTCGTAATTTTATCGCTATAGAAAATTTCGTCGTAATTTTATCGCTATAGAAAATTCCGCCGAAATGTTATCGCTATCGAAAATTTCGTCGAAATTTTATCGCTATAGAAAATGTAGTCGAAATTTTATCGCTATAGAAAATTTCGCCGAAATTTTATATTTCTATAGAAAATTTCGACGAAATTTTATATTTCTATAGAAAATTTCGACGAAATTTTATATTTCTATAGAAAATTTCGTCGATATTTTATATTTCTACAGAAAATTTCGTCGAAATTATATAATTCTGTAGAAAATTTCGTCGAAATTATATATTTCTATAGAAAATTTCGTCGAAATTTTATATTTCTATAGAAAATTTCGTCAGAATTTTATCTCTATAGAAAATTTCGTTGAAATTATATTTCTATAGAAAATTAAGCTGAAACTGGAGTTTCATAGAAAATTTCGTCGGAATTGGAATTTTTATACAAAATTTCTTCGAAATCAAAATTTTTTTTATAAAACTTCGTCGAAATTTTATTTTTATCTTAGAAAATTTCGTCATAAATTTAATTTTTATAGAAAATTTCTTCGAAATTGGTTTTTTTCTATAGACATTTTTATGGAAATTGGATATTTTCATAGAAAATTTCGTCGAAATTGATTTGTTTTAGAAAATTTCGCAAAAATTATTTTTATTTTTTGTTTTTGAAATTTGTCGTCATAATTTGATTTTTATTAAAAAGTTCCTCGAAATTGGGGTTTTAACGAAAACTTCGTCAAAATTGTACTTATTTTAGAAAATTTCATCGAAATAACACTTTTATGAAAAAATTTCTTGAAATTATATTTTTTTATAGAAAATTTCTTCGAATATAATTATATAATTTTCTCGAAATAGGTTTTTTTTCTTAAGAAATTTTCTCATAATTGGATTTTTATTGAAAATGTTTCGAAATTGATTTTTTAAAGATAATTTCGTCAAAATTTTATTTATTTTAGTAATTTTGCCAAACTGTATTTTTTCTTTAGAAAACTTCGTTCAAATTTGATTTTTTTATAGAAATTTTCGTCAAAATTTAAATTTTTTGTAGAAAATTTCGTCCAAATTTGATTTTTGTATAGAAATTTTCGTCAAAATTTCAATTTTTTTTTATCGAAAATTTCGTCTAAATTTGATTTTTTAATAGAAAATTTCGTCGAAATTTGATTTTTTTTAATAGAAAATTTTGTCGAAATTTGATTTTTTTAATAGAAAATTCGTCGAAATTTTAATTTTTTATAGAAAATTCGTCGAAATTTGTATTTTCTATAGGTATTTTCGCAGATATTGAATTATTTTTATAAATTCACATCAAAATTCTATTTCTTTCTTTACAAAATTTTCGAATTTCGATTTCTTTCTAATAAAATTTCGTCAAAATTCAATTTATATAGAAAATTTCCGCGAATTTTAATTAGATATTTGTCATTCAGAATTTTAAACTTACTTTGGCATACGGAGCCATTTATTGTATGGCAAAAAAAAACTTCTGCCAATTTTTCTTTGTTTCTGGGATTCATGATTTATTTAACACTTAAAAACACAAGTTTATTCAGTTTTTAAATAATATTTAACTTAAAAATACTTTACATGTTTTGGGGTGGGGGGAGTGTATTCACGTAAAGCCGCAGTTAACAATGTTGTCATTTCGTTGGGAAATTGGAATGTTTTTCAAATAGGTCGAGATATTTTCCACTTTAGCTCAGAATACCACTCGATGAATAATTAACATATGTTTAGACTTGAAAGTGAACAATAATTTCTAATAAGTACTTGAAAGAATTATTGTGGTCCAAATTTGTGTTTCTTTTTTAAATTTAAAAAAAAAATCATTTATTAGAAATTTTTTTCCGAAAGCGCAAATCAAATATTCCCACTATTTATCGAATACGATTTTATTCATATGGCTTCTACGGCTGGCTCTAGCGCATCCTTTCAACTCAATTTTCCTAGACCTTGGTGACGGTTTCTGGTAATATTTCCTGAAAGGCTTGTTCCATATTCGTCTTATGGGTCAGGAACGTTAATGGATTGTTCGCACAACATCAGTCTACACCAGGCTACACCACAATAAAGGCTAATGTCGTTAAATTGCTTTCAATTAAAACAAATCAAAAAGAAACCACTAAATGCTGCACCCTGTATATTAAGATAGCTATGGTTTGTTATTAGCACAAAAAGTGTTTGTTCATATTGTCCATTGTATGGCTGCCAACCAAATGTCCAAATTTTTGCCAATATCAACGTCTCGTATTAGTTGCACAGGCATTGTGGCCACTGCGTAGTTCACGATAAAGCGAGAAAATTGGAAACCAGCAGACGATTGAAGCAACTAAAGAGGGAGGAGAGAAATACATTATGAAAATTTAAGAAAATTAATAAGAAAATGTCTTTGTCGGTAAACCATTCATTTGTGAGTAATGTAATATGGTACTACGAGTGGAAGAAGCCAGAACGTTGAAAAAATTGATCATCCTTTGTCAGTCTATATTTATAGGAAATGTTGTCATAAATGCAGAAGATGGAAACATTTAGACGATTGATGCAGAAGTTATGGGAATGGTGTGTTCGAATGAATCTGACAATTTAAGTGGGGGGTTATGTTTGTACCAGAAGTGGCTTGACGAATACGCCTTTTTGCGCTGAACACTAGATACTTCAAAGACATTGTACTGTACCGAATTCTAAGAGTATATGTGAACTGGAAATAACGTTATGGGCCCTTCAATTTTGGTATGGATTAGCAGTTTGGTGTGGGGAGGTACAAAAAGAGGCATGGCAATTACGCCCATTTTTCACCTGACTGTAGGTTCTATAAAAGCATTACACTGCACAAAATTTCAAGTATTTAAATTAACTGTTATTGAAGATATTTACTGTTATTGAAGTTATTTTTTTCCAAAATTGGCCCTTTGTGTGGGATTTACCAATAGAGGCGGGGCCACTTCGGTCATTGTTCTCACTGTTATTGCGACAGATGAACTATTACTATGTGTGTAATTACAGAAGATTCGGATACATAGTATTAAAGTTATTAGAGAATCAATATTTCACTAAATGTTATCCCTTTGTGAGCGAGGTACTAGATGGAGTGGTCCAATATGACACTGCTTCTAACATAGCCTGGGATAGAAACAACTGTTATCACTTACTACATTTGAGGTCAACTCCTTTGAAGGTACTCGTTTCGAGAGTTATCGGGCGCAGCAGCCAGACAGACAGGCAGAAAATCGGACGAATGGACATAATATCTATTACATTTTTCTTTTGTATTTATTATTTCTTACTTACCAGTAGCAATTACTCCCACTGTTATAGATTTCCATACCACGCATAAGGTCACAATCTCCATCAATGCAAATATTATCGCAAAAATTAACCAGGGAATGACATAATTATGATTTCTCTATTTAAAAAATAAATACTTAATGATATTTCACAATTCCCTGATCATATCCTACCCTATTGATTCCAACTATTAGTGAAAGACAGCATATAAATAGTGCCAAATATAAAATACTTTCAATGGCCATTAATGATATTTCCGTCTCTAGATGGTAGCAAATAGAAAAGAGATAATATGTTTTTTTATGGATTTATGGAACTGAACTCTTTCAAACTCACCTGTATAACTCTTCCATTCCCCTTCATCGGTTGTAAAGCTACGAAAGTCTGGTTGTAAAGCCTTTTCAAAGTTATAGGTTGAATAAAATATTGCCACAAAGGTACCAATGGCAAAGGTATAAGCAATAAGATTGCAAATTGTTGAATTAACCATGTTCCGGGTATAAATATTTTTATATTTATTTAATATTTGTTATTTATTTAAATTAAAAAATTAAACATCGATGATCCGGCAACCAACCGATAAATGAGTTTAGCAATCCGTCCCAACGAAAAACCGAAAACCGGTACATCCCTCTCAGGTGGCAATGAAGGAGCAACTGAAAATTAAGCGATTAAAAATCTAGCCAAACAGGCCAACAGATTTCTGTATATAACTCATCGCATGACAAATAGATTTCTATGCTCTCCTAACATAGGCAAAGCATAATATAGTTACGAGAGTTTGAAGGCCGGGTTAGGCATACGTAACCGTAATTTATCTTTACCGTTGCCGTAAAGTTGCCCGATTGAGCGATTAGCCAATTTTGAGATAACGAGTCATATGTTCTGACAACAACAACACATAAGTAAACAAAAAAGCCGCGATTTCTTTTTGTTTAGGTTTATTAAAAATGAAGTTAAAAAGATTGTTTATAAATTTGTGTGTTTTTAAATCTGTGCAGAATTTACAATTAAAGTAAATCAAGAAAATATCGTCCGATAAGAAGATGGGGTGGACGTCCTATAAACAATGACTGAGTTAACTACGCCACAGCAACGGATTAGACTGGCAGAGAGGCTAGCAATAACACCACTGTATGTCAAATATTGCTTTATCCTATGATTCCAAGTTGGGAAATATTAACATTATATTCTTTAAAATTGTAGATATTTGGGTCACGGTTGTTCCATACAATCGATTGCATGGAGTCACGAGCTGGGGTAAAACAACAATTCGAAATATTTTTTTAGAATGCAGTAAAGTTTTGTGACGCTTGCTTTCGCCGATTTATTTAAGTGAACAAACTACACAGCAGTACAAACACATTGCCAATGATTTTCAACGAATGTGGGATATGCCGAATTGTGTGGGAATCTGCGATGCAAACTATACATTCATATCAGTTAATGTTGGAAGTTATAGCAGCCAACACGATGGGGGTATGTCCATTAAACTTCTATTTAATAATAATCTATTTTAATACAAAAAATTTCCATTTCTTAATTTAAATTAAATACAGCTATATTCCCGTACTCTCCGTTTGGCCAAACAGTTATTTTAGGTACAGTATCTGTACCTCCTAGTAAACCATTATCGTCAGCATCCTCTGAAGCCTTTCCTCATTTTTTTATTGGCGATGCGGCGTTTCCCCTGAGGAATATCCTTGGTCTAAGTCAACAACTTTAGACGAGCTCAGAGACAACACCCAACGCGAAATTGCCAACGTTCCGGTCGTAATGTCACTGTTGACGGGCTCGTGGTAGTCATATGACCGAAATTGAATTTCATTCTTAAAATGTAACATTTGCACTACACCTGGAATAAATTTGAACGCAATATCTTAAATATTCTGTGTTTTATTAATACTTTTACTTATGTATATTCCCTTGAAGAGGGACTCAGCCAAATCCAATCTCTATCTATAAATAAGTCCACGTTTGTAGAGACGCTTATATTGCTGTCAAATTCACCCACAATGAAGAAGATTGGCGCAATGATTGTCTCGTACTGTCGCCAAAAGAATCCTGAAGCAGATTATAAATTTAATTTTTAATGGAGTCAGCCGCGATCTTCATAAAACTCATCTGTGACGCCCAGCTCCTTGCCAATTTGCTTCCAAGCTTCTCGCTTTTTTCAGATATCCTATATGCTGGATTATATTTATTGTATAAATGCTCCTGCAACTGCACCAATGAAATCAAATCTTCGTCTTTCATGTTTATTTGCACTTTTAAGCAACTAATAATTAATAAATTATTTTCTTTGCTTTTCTCGGTGAACATACAATTGTAATTGTAAACAACATGTAGTATCAGCTGTTGTCAAATTGTACGTAAACGGAACGTCCAATTCTGATTTCAACAGATTCAGCCGTCCGTTTACGTTTCGTTTCCTTTGGCTAATCGTTTACACCGACATCCATATGACAGATTGAATCAGCTGATTCGTTACGCTACGGGGGCGTTACGGTTAAGTTTGCCTAACTGGGCCTTGAGAGTGTGTCTGAGAGAGAAACTCGAATCTATGCCAGGGATGATAAATTTGATACTTTAGTACTTTTTTTGGTACTTTTCAGACCCTCAAAGTACCGTGATACTCCCGCGACACATTTGATACTTTTTTTATCCAACATGTCTGCACGAAAATAATATACAGTTTTTCAAAAAAAATTATATAAGTCGTACACATGCTCTTTCGACATGGCTCGACATAGCTACGCAACGCCAAGAAATATGTTTGGGTCTTTGTATTACAACAAAATGCAATTTGGGATTTCACAAATTTAGCATTTTTAACGAAATTAAAAAACTATATAAAAAAATATTAAAGGCACGTAGGTTGTAAAACATGGCATCTACACCAAAAGCTCAAATTCGTTTGGAACCATCACGTGGGTTATAATCGTATATCAAACTGTTAAGCAATTCTAACAAGGAGCGATACTGGATAAAGTGTAATGTAAAATCAATTAATTTTATATTAAAACTGGACCGACATGAATCACTTTTTTCTACAGATGATTTTATGCAATATGAAACATATTTCATCATAATCGGCTAAAAATGTGTTCTTTAGATAGTCAAGAATTCTAATCGGAAGGTACCTCTATATATGCAAATCAAAACATGGACCGAAATGCCCCATTTTCAATAGGGATCAAAAATGATTTTGTATCAATTTCCGTAAATATCGGTTTATATTTTCGACCTGGGGCCAAATCACGGCATCCGATATCGAGTACTTAACGATCGAAATGTGTTTTTTATTATCGTTTAAAGAGTATCAGCTTCTGTTGAATTAAAGTAGATTCGTAAGATATATTCTTATACAGCTTATCTGGATGGTTTTTGGTCGATAACAATGTTCACTTTTTCTTATTAACAAAAATTAAAATGGCTTTTCGATCGAAAAGTTCTCGATATCGAATGCCGTGATTTGGCCCCTGTACATTTTTAAAATGAAGCATTTCAGATATTTAACAATTGTATGTGTGCTTATTTTGCTCCAACAATGTGGTATAGGCTAGTACAAAGAAAAGGCTTTACGAGTATGCTGCTATAAGATTTTATTTAGTAGCTTGTTATCAAGAAATTGTTCATGTATTACTGGATCTTACTAATTTGTATCTGAATATTTCAAGAAGAATTTAAACAAATTTTAAAATTGGTACCTTTTGGGTCGAAAATTACCTTTTTAGAACGATTTTTGTACCATTTGTTTACTCTCAATTATCATCCCTGATCTATGCATAGTATGCTTCGCTTCAAAGCGATGCATCATATAGTTACGTGAGTATGAGAGAGAGAATCTCGAATCTAGATTCTGGAATCTACTCGTAGTTTGTTTAAAACAGCGATGGGCACACCATACATCTACAAAATGTTTATGTATTTGTGAGAAGTGTTAACACTCTCTTTATGCACTGCGAGAAATGGTATTTGCATTTTCCTAACATATATTTGTTGGGTAAGATAATAAATAAAGTGGACAACGAACATCATTAAGTAGATTTGTGGTTATTATACGCGTACATAAAGAAATCGAACTTTGAATATGTTATGATTACCCACCTACATACATATTTATTATGCTATGTAAAGTAATCAATCCAAATTTTCCAATAAAAGTACTGCATACTCGTATTGATTATGCCATATTCTTTATTTAATTCTTTATTTTTTCTATTAACCGTTTCCGAGTGTCCAATTTTTTTTTGGTTAGTATATTTAGGTGTTTATACAAATTTTATTAAAAAATCGTTAATAGATAATTATATATACATTTAAAATTATTTTAAAAAATTCGTTAGTTTATTTAATTTTGACAAAAAGAAAATAATATATACATTTCTGCAGTAACATAATAAATAAATTAAACTTGTATTTAGAAATATTTATAAATTCTTCGGAGAAAATACAATACATACATACTAAACTTTATTCCTATACTTGAAGTATGTATTGTAATAATTGCATCATCCATTTTTTCTTTATGTGCACGATAAGCAACAAGCGACGACACAACCTCGTCGATCGAATGTCCAAGCGCGACTTAATGATAGTGAACTCTCATTCAAGGCCCAGTTAGGCAAACTTAACCGTAACGCCCCCGTAGCGTAACGAATCAGCTGATTCAATCTGTCATATGGAAGTCGGTGTAAACGATTAGCCAACGGAAACGAAACTTAAACGGACGGCTGAATCTGTTGAAATTAGAATTGGACGTTCCGTTTACGTACAATTTGACAACAGCTGATACTACATGTTGTTTACAATTACAATTGTATGTTCACCGAGAAAAGCAACGAAAAAAAATTATTAATTATTTGTTGTTTAAAAGTGCAAATAAACATGAAAGACGAAGATTTGATTCATTGGTGCAGTTGCACGAGCATTTATACAATAAATATAACCCAGCATATAGGATATCTGAAAAAAAGCGAGAAGCTTGGAAGCAAATTGGCAAGGAGCTGGGCGTCACAGGTGAGTTTTATGAAGATCAGGATTCCTTTGGCGACAGTACGAGACAATCATTGCGCCAATCTTCTTCATTGTGGGTGAATTTGACAGCAATATAAGCGTCGCTACAAATGTGGACTTATTTATAGATAGAGATTGGATTGGATTTGTCTGAGTACCTCTTCAATGGAAATAGACATAAGTAAAAGTATTAATAAAACACAGAATATTTAAGATATTGAGTTCAAATTTATTCCAGGTGTAGTGCAAATGTTACATTTTAAGAATGAAATTCAATTTCGGTCATATGACTACCACGAGCCCGTCAACAGCGACATTTCGACCGGAACGTTGGCAATTTCGCGTTGGGTGTTGTCTCTGAGCTCGTCTATAGGTGTTGACTTAGACCAAGGATATTCCTCAGGGGAAACGCCGCATCGCCAATAAAAAAAATGAGGAAAGGCTTCAGAGGATGCTGACGATAATGGTTTACTAGGAGGTACAGGTGCTGTACCTAAAATAACTGATTGGCCAAACGGAGAGTACTGGAATATAGCTGTATTTAATTTAAATTAAGAAATAGAAATTGTTTGTTTTAAAATAGATTATAATTAAATAGAAGTTTAATGGACATACCCCCATCGTGTTGGCTGCCATAACTTCCAACATTAACTGATACGAATGTATAGCTAGCATCGAAGATTCCCACACAATTCGGCATATCCCACATTCGTTGAAAATCATTGGCAATGTGTTTGTACTGCTGTGTAGTTGGTTCACTTAATTAAATCGGAGAAAGCAAGCGCCACAAAACTTCACTGTATTCTAAAACAATATTTCGCATTGTTGTTTTCCCCAGCCTGTGACTCCATGCAATCGATTGTATGGAACAACGGTGACCCAAATATCTACAATTTTAAAGAATAGAATGTTAATATTTCCCAACTTGGAATCATAGGATAAAGCAATATTTGACATACAGTGGTGTTATTGCTAGTCTCTCTGCCGGTCTAATCCGTTGCTTTGGCGTAGGTAACTCATATTTTATTAATGTTAATAACAAATTAAAAACTGCCATAGGCATTCTAGTGTCCGGCTTTCGGCCAGTTATTGTTTATAGGACGTCAATTCCATCTTCTTATCCGACGATATTTTCTTGATTACTTTTATTGTAAACTCTGCACAGATTTAAAAAACACAAATTTATAAACATTCTTTTTAACTTCATTTTTAATAAACCTAAATAAAAAGAAATCGCGGCTTTTTTGTTTACTTATGTGTTGTTGTTGTCAGAACATATGACTCGTTTTCTCAACGTTGGCTAATCGCTCAAACGGGCAACGTTACGGCAACGGTAAAGATAAATTACGGTTACGTATGCCTAACCCGGCCTTCAATGTGTGTGCTCATGTACACGTGAGAGGAAAAACCCCGGGTAGTGCTTTTGCCCATCGCTGTTATACAGTGTCACAATATTGGGACACGCAAATATGTTTGCGTGAGAACGAGAGATTCGAATTCAAACTATCTGAGAGGTCGACAGCGTTGCCAGGTATTTTTTGAAAAAAAACTTAAAATTTTCAAAGAAAAAACTTATTTTGCAACAAAAAAACTTATATCTATTTTATGAAAAAAAATTTGGAAAATAGTTGCAATTCAAATAGTACAAGAAATACAGGGGTTTCCAATAAGAGTGATATGATTTATTTGAAAAAAAGCACACTTATTGTTAAGGAAATTCAAAAGTTTTTTATTTAATTTGAAGTACAATCGATACAATTAAGTTCTAAATAAAATGTAATTTAAATGGCCTCCACGACTTCTTCTGCAGGAACGAATTCGATGAACCCAATTTTCCAGCACTTGTTCCACTAAATCAAGTCGTATGTCATGAATGACACGTTCAATATTGACTTGTAAAGCTTGAAGAGAGTCTGGTTTATTTCGAAAGACCAATGACTTCAAATAAACCCACAAGAAATAGTCTAATGGTGTTAAATCACAACTTCTTGGAGGCCATTGAATATCACAATTTTTTGAAACAATCGAATCTCCAAACTTTTCTCGCAACAATTCAATTGTTTCACTTGTTGTGTGGCACGTAGCCACAATCGGTCAATGGCAAAAAGATAGCTCTTAAAGAGAGCTAAAATATTGCTCATGGATGTCAAGGTCTAAGGTAGACAGGAAAGTGTTTTTTTTTTTATTTAAAAAATGGACTCATTTTCAAATGTGACCGGAAAGTTTATTTTTGCTCTAGCTCCTTAAAGGTACGTCGGATTGGAAATCGGAAATGATTATGTGTGTCAAGGTCGTAGGTTGACTGGAAAGTGTTTTTTTATTTTAAAAAAATGGCATTAGCGCACGAAATGTTGCAATTGGAGAACGATTATTTTGATAATAAAACTGAATTTGTAAACGTTGTTCATGCGTATATCTCTCCATGATGAAATTGTAAACACTACTAAATACAATGAAAAACAAATGACAGATCATGACATATTACAAATGGCCGAAACGTCACCTAAAAATCATATCATCCCTATTGGAAAACCCGTTATAAATTAAATAATTGTCGTTGTCGTATAAATATACAAAACAATTATTGTATAATTTTCAAAATAAAGGGATGATCCAAAATAGAAATTTTTCCAGTAATTCCATGGTGCATTCCGCCCTTTACCCCGCTAAATTGCAAGTTTGAAACCCCTAAATTGGAAAATGTGATTTCTGAAAATTCTTAAATTTTGTATTTCTTATTAAGCCCTTTTATTTTCTTGTTCTTTAAAAATGTGCATTTCATTTTACAGTAAAATTTGTCGTATTCTTCCACCTAAGTGATTTATTATATTTTCAAAATTTAATATTAATTTAAAATTAAACCTAAAATTAACTGGTTTGGGAAAGGTTTTGTGTTTTTCTGAGATAATAATATAATATTACATTTTTACGGAATTTAAAAAAAAACTTATTTGTGGAAGAAAAAACATAAAAGTTATATTTTTTACTCGAAAAAACTTGAAAAATAAGTTTAAACTTATCATCTGGTAACGCTGGAGGTCGAAAAAGTACATCGTAGCATTACCTCTCTCCTATCTCAATTATACGAGTGTAGAAAAGAGTTTGGCGGACTTCGATTCAGAGTAGCATGCTTGAATTGGCATAATATGGACAAGCACAACCGAGCACCCTTTTGAATTGGAAGGCGTAATGTGAGAAGAGATCTAATCCAAGTGATCATTGAACCTAAACTATGTTTGGAAGTAGTATTATTAGGTACAAAAATCGCAGCCATTCGGTCACTTAGAGAAGAGCCTGACATACAGACTTACAATTTCTTAAAAGGGATTTCCAGAGACAATCCTTTCTTAAGGAAAATTTGTAAGAGACAACCTTTTCTTAAGGAAAATTTGTCAGAGACAACCTTTTCTTAAGGAAAAGTTGTCAGAGACAACTTTTTCTTAAGGAAAAGTTGTCAGAGACAACCTTTTCTTAAGGAAAAGTTGTCAGAGACAACCTTTTCTTAAGGAAAAGTTGTCAGAGACAACATTTTCTTAAGGAAAAGTTGTCAGAGACAACATTTTCTTAAGGAAAAGTTGTCAGAGACAACCCTTTCTTAAGGAAAAGTTGTCAGAGACAACCTTTTCTTAAGGAAAAGTTGTCAGAGACAACCTTTTCTTAAGGAAAAGTTGTCAGAGACAACCTTTTCTTAAGGAAATGTTGTCAGAGACAACCTTTTCTTAAGGAAAAGTTGTCAACTTTTTCTTAAGGAAAAGTTGTCAGAGACAACCTTTTCTTAAGGAAAAGTTGTCAGCGACAAACTTTTCTTAAGGAAAAGTTGTCAGAGACAACCTTTTCTTAAGGAAAAGTTGTCAGAAACAACCTTTTCTTAAGGAAAAGTTGTCAGAGACAACCTTTTCTCAAGGAAAAGTTGTCAGAGACAACCTTTTCTCAAGGAAAAGTTGTCAGAGACAACCTTTTCTTAAAGAAAGGATGTCAGAGACAACCTTTTCTCAAGGAAAAGTTGTCAGAGACAACCTTTTCTCAAGGAAAAGTTGTCAGAGACAACCTTTTCTTAAGGAAAAGTTGTCATAGACAACATTTTCTTAAGGAAAAGTTGTCAGAGACAACCTTTTCTTAAGGAAAAGTTGTCAGAGACAACCTTTTCTCAAGGAAAAGTTGTCAGAGACAACCTTTTCTTAAAGAAAGGATGTCAGAGACAACCTTTTCTCAAGGAAAAGTTGTCAGAGACAACCTTTTCTCAAGGAAAAGTTGTCAGAGACAACCTTTTCTTAAGGAAAAGTTGTCATAGACAACATTTTCTTAAGGAAAAGTTGTCAGAGACAACCTTTTCTTAAGGAAATGTTGTCAGAGACAACCTTTTCTTAAAGAAAGGATGTCAGAGACAACCTTTTCTTAAGGAAAAGTTGTCAGAGACAACCTTTTCTCAAGGAAAAGTTGTCAGACACAACCTTTTCTTAAAGAAAGGATGTCAGAGACAACCTTTTCTCAAGGAAAAGTTGTCAGAGACAACCTTTTCTTAAGGAAATGTTGTCAGAGACAACCTTTTCTTAAGGAAAAGTTGTCATAGACAACCTTTTCTTAAGGAAAAGTTGTCAGAGACAACCTTTTCTTAAGGAAAAGTTGTCAGAGACAACCTTTTCTTAAGGAAAAGTTGTCAGAGACAACCTTTTCTTAAGGAAAAGTTGTCAGAGACAACCTTTTCTTAAGGAAAAGTTGTCAGAGACAACCTTTTCTTAAGGAAAAGTTGTCAGAGACAACCTTTTCTCAAGGAAAAGTTGTCAGAGACAACCTTTTCTTAAAGAAAGGATGTCAGAGACAACCTTTTCTTAAGGAAAAGTTGTCAGAGACAACCTTTTCTCAAGGAAAAGTTGTCAGACACAACCTTTTCTTAAAGAAAGGATGTCAGAGACAACCTTTTCTCAAGGAAAAGTTGTCAGAGACAACCTTTTCTTAAGGAAATGTTGTCAGAGACAACCTTTTCTTAAGGAAAAGTTGTCATAGACAACATTTTCTTAAGGAAAAGTTGTCAGAGACAACATTTTCTTAAGGAAAAGTTGTCAGAGACAACCTTTTCTTAAGGAAAAGTTGTCAGAGACAACCTTTTCTTAAGGAAAAGTTGTCAGAGACAACCTTTTCTTAAGGAAAAGTTATCAGAGACAACCTTTTCTTAAGGAAAAGTTGTCAGAGACAACCTTTTCTTAAGGAAAAGTTGTCAGAGACAACCTTTTCTTAAGGAAAAGTTGTCAGAGACAACCTTTTCTCAAGGAAAAGTTGTCAGAGACAACCTTTTCTCAAGGAAAAGTTGTCAGAGACAACCTTTTCTCAAGGAAAAGTTGTCAGAGACAACCTTTTCTTAAAGAAAGGATGTCAGAGACAACCTTTTCTCAGAGACAACCTTTTCTTAAGGAAAAGTTGTCAGAGACAACCATTTCTTAAGGAAAAGTTGTCAGAGACAACTTTTTCTTAAGGAAAAGTTATCAGACACAACCTTTTCTTAAGGAATATTTGCCAGAGACAACCTTTTCTTGAGGAAACCTTGTCAGAGATAAACTTTTCTTAAGGAAAAGTTGTTAGAGACAACCTTTTCTTAAGGAATATTTGTCAGAGACAACCTTTTCTTAAGGAATATTTGTCAGAGACAACCTTTTCTTAAGGGAAAGTTGTCAGAGACAACCTTTTCTTAAGGAAAAGTTGTCAGAGACAACCTTTTCTTAAGGGAAAGTTGTCAGAGACAACCTTTTCTTAAGGAAAAGTTGTCAGAGACAACCTTTTCTTAAGGAAAAGTTGTCAGAGACAAAATTTTCTTAAGGAAAAGTTGTCAGAGACAAAATTTTCTTAAGGAAAAGTTGTCAGAGACAACATTTTCTTAAGGGAAAGTTGTCAGAGACAACATTTTCTTAAGGGAAAGTTGTCAGAGACAACGGTCCATAATATTTTTCGGATTTTAGTGCTGGGAGAATCTGTTGCAGGCAAAAACTTGCCATTGACTGCTGGCATTCATTCTTGATACATTTTGTCGTTAAAATTTTCTCAAAAATGCCTTACTTTTTGTTGATTTCTCAAAAACGCATTCTTCTCTAATATACTCATATATTGTTCTGTTTATATAGCTTATTAATAAAGAAACCCATAGATTTTAAATAAAAAAACTTTAACATACAATGTTCTCCTTTTTTCGAACACAAAAAGTCTTAACTTTATTTGTGAATTTTCAACATTTTTCAAATTAAATTGAAAAAACTCCTATTGGCTTAAACATCGAATTTTGGATAGACAGACTGGATTTCAGCTACTTCTGCGACTTCCGCTTTGATTTCGCTTTGAACAAATGTAGCAGTATGCGAAAACTCTCCAGGAGTGACAACGGCGGGAGCTTCATATTCGACATAATGGGGATTTACGGGACTGCTGACGGTGACAGGGAGAGGAGTTTTCTTGGAAGCCTTCAATTTTTTGTAAGCCTTGAAGATGGGGAACCAGATAGCGGCATAGAACACTAAGAAGGAATGAAAAAAAATATTAAAAATAATATATATATATATATAAATATTTTTAATGTTATGTCAATTTTTTGCTGAGTAATTTATTTCAAATAACATAATTTTCTTTTATTAAAACTTCTTAATACTTTTTAACTTACCACAGACGATAATAATTGCAAATTGGGTTACTTCCTTGTCCTCGCTTGTATCAGCATCAACGAAAATTTCGATACAGTTAATAACCATAACAATAATGGTCATGTAGATGTAGGGGGCTACTAATTTAGGAATTCCCTAAAAGCAGTCCAAAGCCAAAAGAAAACCAAATTAATGCAAATAATATAAAATTAAATTGAACATTTTTTAAACCGATCTATACATACCTTTTTAAAACCAACAACCATAAGAATCGAAACAATAGCTTCCAAAAGGCAGGAAATAAGGACCATGAGGAGGAATCCGAAAACATAGTCTGCATTAGGATTAGGATTAATATGGGTTAGAGCCGAAAAAAAGAACAAAATTATTTAAAATAGTTACAAATTGATTTAGGAAATAATTTCTATAATATGGGAAAAAAAATTAATTTAAGTCCAAAAAATCCCGTTATTTTTTTGTGCAAAATGGTCCATATGTATGGAAGATACCAAAAGGGCAGTGGCAACTCCACACATTTTTCTCAGGATGATAGCGACCGAGAAACTAATACTAAGTGTGGAATTGTGATAGATTCTTAGTAGTACTCGTAACATAGAAGTTTTGAGATAATCACTACATTTTTAGCATTCGTAGGGGAGGTACTCGAAGGTGTGGACCTATGTTGCTCCATCTTTAACCTTGATCTGAGATAGGAAAAATATTGAAGCATACCAAATTTTAAGAATTTCAGAAGATTCGAATAAATAGTATAGAAGTTATTAAAGAATCAATAGTTCACTAAATTTTTGTGTGGGAGGTACTAGAAGGAGTAGACCAATATGGCCCATCTTCGAACTCATCCGGAGATAGATAAAAATATTACCGCATACCAAATTGGAAGTCAATCGGTTACTCCTTTCGAGAGTTATCGTGCGCACCAGCCAGCAGACAGACAGACGGACGGACATAACTCATTCGACTTAAAATGACCCAAAATGAATATCCGCCGAACATACTTGGGGTCTTAGGTCACTCCTTCGATGTGTTACACTTTTTTTCGTAGCAAATGATATATACCCTCGTATCACTAAAGTGAGGGTATAAAAACGGGATTATGTTAAATTTCTCTGAATCCACAGATTGTCTTTAAATAAGCATTGTTTCCTACTATAGGATGCTAGCTTTCATTTTTTATGGTTTTTTTTCATACCAACAAAAAACTTTTTTTTTATGAAAAAAATCAAATTTTTTCTAATAGTTTTAACGACAGTAACTAAACTTCTGTTTCCACAGGAATATGTCATTACTGAAATTTGTAGTCCTTATAATTTCCTTTAATTTAATGTTTACCCTGTGTATTTATCGAGCATATACTTCTAAAAATTCGGGGACTCCACTTGGCATTTTCTAAGTCTAATTCATATTCCACAATTGTTTAGTATATCGTCCCACTATTTGACCCACAATTTAAAAGTTCTATCATTATCGGCCCAAGGAGTTTGGAAGCTAGATAAAATTTTAGAATTTTTAATATTACAAAAGTAGTATAATTTAACACCCTGCATCACATTCCTGCTGTGCTATTGGTTGACTCATTTTAGCATTTTCGAAAAGTCTAACTCCTGCTCTAGAGATGTATAGAAATTATAACGCCATCGGTGCAACAACGTTTAGATTTTCCAAAATAGCACCACTTTTTTAAAAAAGTTCTGCCATTGTCGGCCAATTAGTTGGGAAGTAAAAAGATCTACTTTAACACCCTGTATCACATTCATTGGGTGACTCCACTTAGCATTTTCTACAAGTCTAACTCCTGTTCTATATAAATGTCTAGTATATCCCTGAACTATCAGACCTACAGTTTAAAAGTTCTGCAATTATCGGCCCTAGCTGTTTGGAAGCTAGATAAGATCATAGCATTTTTGTTATTACTGTTGGGTTACGCAATTTCTCATTCATTTTCTAAAAGTCTAACTCCTGCTCTACAGATGTCATAACGCTATCGGAGCAACAACGTTTAGATGTTCCAAAAATAGTAACAATTTTTATTAAAAAAGTTCTGCCATTATCGGCCAATTAGTTGGGTAGTTATAAGATCTACTATATCACCCTGCATCACATTCATTGGGTGACTCCACTTAGCATTTTCTACAAGTCTAACTCCTGCCCTATAAATGTCTAGTATATCCCTGAACTATCAGACCTACAGTTTAAAAGTTCTGCCATTATCGGCCCAAGCAGTTTGGAAGCTAGATAAGGTCTTAGCCTTTTTTGTTATTACAAAAATGATTTACGTTAACACCCTGCATCACATTCCTGCTGTGCTATTGGGAGACTCCACTTAGCATTTTCTACAAGTCTAACTCTTCTTCTACAGAAGTCTAGAACATTATAACACTATCGATGCAACAACGTTTAGATGTTCCAAAAATAGTACCTCTTTTTAAAAGAAGTTCTGCCATTATCGGCCAATTAGTTTGGAAGTTATAAGATCTACCTTAACACCCTGCATCACATTCTTGCTGTGCAATTGGGTGACTCCACTCTACAATTTTCTAGTATATCGTTCCTCTACCTGAACCACAGTTTAAAAGTTCTGTCATTATCGGCCCTAGGAGTTTGGAAGCTAGATAAGGTCTTAGCATTTTTGATATTACAAAAGTAATCTACTTTAACACCCTGAATCACATTCCTGCTGTGCTGTTGGTTTCCGCAATTTATCATTTTCTACAAGTCTAACTCCTGATCTACAGATGTGTAGAAAATTATAACGCTATCGGTGCAACAACGTTTAGATGTTCCAAAAATAGTACCACTTTTTTAAAAAAAAGTTCTGCCATTTCGGCCAATTAGTTGGGAATTTATTTGATCTACTTAAACACCTAAACTCCTGCTCCATAAAAATCTAGTATATCTTGGCACTATCTGACCCACAGTTTAAAAGTTCTGCCATTATCGGCCCAAGCTGTTTGGAAGCTTGATAAGGTCTTAGCATTTTTGTTATTACAAAAATAATCTACGATAACTCCCTGCATCACATTCCTGCTGTGCTATTGGGTGACTCAATTTAGCATTTTCGAAAAGTCCAACTCCCGCTCTACAGATGTCTAGAAAACTATAACGCTATCGGTGCAACAACGTTTAGATGTTTCAAAAATACTCGTAGTACCACTTTAAAAAAAAAAAAGTTCTGCCATTATCGGACAATTAATTGGGAATTTATAAGATATACTTAAACAGCCCTGCATCACATTCATAGGGTGACTCCAATTAGCATTTTATACAAGTCTAACTCTTGCTCTATAAATGTCTAGTATATCCCTGAACTATCAGACCTACAGTTTAAAACTTCTGCCCAAGGTGTTTGAAAGCTAGATAACACTAGTAGAGATACTTTTTTCAATAGCCTTTTTTTGACAGATCACGTGTGAGTCGTGTCATGACGTCATGTTATTTTTGTTAATTATTATTTGGCATATCATCATGGAAAGACTTACGCCTGAACAACGTGTATAAATCGTGCAACTTATGGTCAACATAATCGGCCTACTGAGCGTACTGTTCGCAACACCATCATCACCCATCTTGAGACCCAGCATTCATTATTGGATAATATTCGACCGAATAGACCTCGTCCAGCACGCAGTGAAGAAAATGTAGCGGCCGTAGCTGAGAGTGCACACGAACACCGTGGTGAGTCGATTCGGCGCCGTTCGCAGCAACTCGGACTGACGCACGGAACGACTTGGCGCATTTTACGTGGAGATCTTAAATTAAAAGCATACAAAATACAGCTTTTGCAAGAACTGAAGCCACCCGACCTTCCCAAGCGACATCGCTTCGCTCTATGGGCTCTTGAAAAGTTCCAAGAAGATCCGACGTTTTCGAGCCAAATTTTGTTCAGCGATGAGACCCATTTCTGGCTAAATGGGTATGTAAACAAGCAAAATTGCCGCATTTGGGACGAATGGCAACCTGAAGAGATTCAAGAGCTGCCACTTCATCCAGAAAAAACAACGGCTTGTTGTGGTTTGTGGGCCGGTGGAATCATCGGTCCATATTTCTTCAAAAATAATGCCGGTGAGAACGTAGCCGTCACTGGCGACCGTTATCGTGCCATGATAACCGACTATTTGATGCCTGAAATTGAAGCTCGTGATCTCGGCAACATTTGGTTTCAACAAGACGGCGCCACTTCCCACACATCGCATCAATCAATGGATTTATTGAGAGAACACTTCGGTGAGTAGATAATTTCACGTTTTGGGCCGGTGGATTGGCCACCAAGATCGTGTGATATCACACCGTTAGACTTTTTTCTGTGGGGATATGTAAAGACTAAAGTTTATGCGGACAAACCCGATTCGATTCACGCCTTGGAGCAAAACATCACGCGTGTCATTCGCCAGTTACCAGTCGAAATGCTCGAACGAGTCATCGAAAATTGGACTCAACGGATGGACCATCTGAGACGTAGCCGCGGCCAACATTTGATAGACATAATCTTCAAAAAATAAATGCCAAAGAATGTTCTTTCAAAAGATAGTAAACATTCCCCATTCAATTAGAATATTCTGTGTTTGTTTCTTTAAAAAAGTAGGGAACCTCGAAATGGACCACGCTATATAACCATATTTAGCTTCGAGTCAATCATTTTGGCTCTAATTCTGTAAGATTTTTTTTTAATTTTTAACACTTCACACTGTATTATTTTATTTTTAATATTTCCCAAGGACATTACTTCCTTTCCAACGATTTAACTATTATATATTTTTGTAATTACTTTTAAAAGTCACTTATTTACAAACCTTCAGTCATTTCCTTGAATTCTAAAACTTTCTCTTCAGTCATATCGATAGTCTTATCCATCTCTTCTATCGCATTCTCAAAGCTTTCATCGGCATCGACCTCGTAATCGGCAGTAAAGTAAAGCAGTGCGAATATAGCCAAAAAATTCACAATGGCACTGATAGTGCCGATGAAAATGGCAAAAGTTTTGTTCGACATGTTGATGAAATGCAAGGATTCTTTCCTGGATTTTTTTTTCGGTCACAAAATTTAGCCTTGTTTTCGGATACAAGCTTGACACAATCCACGCGTTGAACTGAATGAAAGCTTTTCGTGTAGCCTAATTTTAAAGCGCAATTGTCTCGATGACAGAAGAAAGCAAAGCGAAGTTCTGCTAAACATTCATTTTGGGGTTATCGCTATAGGTCAAGATTTTGGACAATTTTTTTGTTCCATTTTTTTGCTTTTGGCAATTTAGGTTTTTTGATAATCGTCTGGTCTTTGCTTCATACTTAGTATGGAATCTGTGCTTGTTGCTAATTGAAAATAGAAAAAAAAAGAAACGCAATTCAACACATGCAGCAAAGCTCAATGTTAAACACATATTTGCTTAGAATCAGTTAGTTCTAATCATAGTGATATTATATAGCTCATTATGTGCAATAGCGTCACATTTCGAAATTCAAACTATTCGCAAAACGGATTTCCGGTAAATATTCTTGGGTTCTCTTAGGTCACTTCTTCGATATGTTATACTTTTGGTTCGCAGCAACTGATATATAGCCTCGTTTACAATAGTGGGGGTATAAAAACAGGATTTGGTTGAAATTCTCTTACTTCCACAAAGGCTATAATATCTGCAATTATAAACAGATTTTTATCAAATAGTCATTGTCCTCTTCATTAGGATGCTATTTCAAAAATTCGACTATTGTTTGCTTTTTGTATACCCTCCACCATAAGATGGGGGTTATATTCATTTTGCCACTCCGTTTGTAACACCACTAAATATTGGTCTGAGACCAAATAAAATATATATATTTAATAATCGATGTTAAACACATATTTGCTAAAATTCTAAGACGATTTAGCCATGTCCATCTGTCCGTCTGTCTGTTGTAATTACGCTACAGTCCGTTGATCAAATTTGGTACACATATGTACTTCTTATAGTTGCAGGACATTTGAGTTTGCAAATGACCCATATCGGTCTATGTTGTGGTATAGCTCCCCTATAGAGGTCGCTTCTATAATCTTTGAACTTTTCTATTTGGACAATAATTCATCATAGCAAAAATTTTACAAAACGGTTCATATTTGGTTATATTCACCCTATAGAGGTCGCTCCAAAATAGGCTTATTTAAACCAGAAATACCAAATTTTCTAAGCATTTTAAGCGAATCTTTGCAGATTGTATTTTATTTACACAAGAATTCATCACAGTAAAAATTGTTAAAATCAGTTCATATTTTGTTATGATCCACCTATAGATGTCGCTGCCAAAAAGGCTTGTTTAAGCCATTAACACGACATTTTCTAAGCATTCAGCTAAAACTTTGCAGTTTTTATTCTATTTTGGCAAGAACATTTTCTCAATAAAATGTATACTCTTACACTGATAGAAAAAGCTTCGTCAAAAGTCAGCTAACGTACGGATAATCCTATCTATGAATTTGTTAGTCGTCATGACGAATCTCTGTTTAAGTATACTAGAACAAGAACTATTTAGTGGAATAAAAAAAAACCCACAGGGTGATTGCATATCATCCCCACGATGAATCGTGCTCATAAATAAAACCAGTAAGGAAAGGCTAAAGTCGGGCGGTGCCGACTATATAATACCCTACACCACTCTCGTAATATTGAATAACTCTGATATATAAATTTTGTAATTCATGTATAAATTGTTTACATAAATGTACTTTTGGGACATTTTATACTTAAATAATACCCTGTACCACAGTGTGGTGTAGGTATAAAAATGATTGGATCTAAAGAGCCAAATCGGACGAAACATATATATGGGAGCTATAGCTAAATTCTAACCGATTTTCTTCAAATTCGGTAGTGTTGGATCATGGATCAATAAACTCTACCATTCTAAATTTCAAAACGATTGGATGTAAAATACAGGTTCTATAGAACTAAAGGGCCAAGTCGGACGAAACATATATATGGGAGCTATAGCTAAATCTTAACCGATTTTCTTCAAATTCGGTAGTGTTGGTTCATGGATCAAGAAACTCTACCATTCTAAATTTCAAAATGATTGGATGTAAAATACAGCTTCTTCAGGACTAAAGAGCAAAATCGGACGAAACATTTATATGGGAGCTATAGCTAAATCTTAACCGATTTTCTTCAAATTCGGTAGTGTTGGTTCATGGATCAATAAACTCTACCATTCTAAATTTCAAAACGATTGGATGTAAAATACAGGTTCTATAGAACTAAAGGGCCAAATCGGACGAAACATATATATGGGAGCTATAGATAAATCTTAACTGATTTTCTTCAAATTCGGTAGTGTTGGTTCATGGATCAAGAAACTCTACCATTCTAAATTTCAAAATGATTGGATGTAAAATACAGCTTCTTCAGGACTAAAGAGCAAAATCGGACGAAACATATATATGGGAGCTATAGCTAAATCTTAACCGATTTTCTTCAAATTCGGCAATGTTGGTTCATGGATCAAGAAACTCTACCATTCTAAATTGCAAAACGATCGGATGTAAAATACAGCTTCTATAGGACTAAAGGGCCAAATCGGACGAACCATATATATGGGAGCTATAGCTGAATCTTAACCGATTTTCTTCAAATTCGGTAGTGTTGGTTCATGGATCAAGAAACTCTACCATTCTAAATTTCAAAATGATTGGATGTAAAATACAGCTTCTTCAGGACTAAAGAGCAAAATCGGACGAAACATATATATGGGAGCTATAGCTAAATCTTAACCGATTTTCTTCAAATTCGGCAATGTTGGTTCATGGATCAAGAAACTCTACCATTCTAAATTTCAAAACGATTGGATGTAAAATACAGCTTTTATAGGACTAAATGGCCAAATCGGACGAAACATATATATGGGAGCTATAGCTAAATCTTAACCGATTTTCTTCAAATTCGGTAGTGTTGATTCATGGATCAAGAAACTCTACCATTCTAAATTTAAAATGATTGGATGTAAAATACAACTTCTACAGGACTAAAGGGCAAAATCGGACGAAAGATATATATGGGAGCTATGGCTAAATCTTAACCGATTTTCTTCAAATTCGGCAATGTTGGTTAATGGATCAAGAAACTCTACCATTCTAAATTTCAAAACGATCGGATGTAAAATACAGCTTCTATAGGACTAAAGGGCCAAATCGGACGAACCATATATATGGGAGCTATAGCTAAATCTTAACCGATTTTCTTCAAATTCGGCAATGTTGGTTCATGGATAAAGAAACTCTACCATTCTAAATTTCAAAACGATTGGATGTAAAATACAGCATCTATGGGACTGGACGAAAGATATATATGGGAGCTATATCTAAATCTGAACCGATTTCAACCCAATTCAATAGCGATCTTAACAGCGGCGAAATACTCTAAACTGCAAAATTTCAGAACGATCGGAGTGAAATTGCGACAACTTTACATGGACAGACGGACGGACAGACATCGTTAAATCGACTCAGCTAGTGATTCTGAGTCGATCGGTATACTTTAAGGTGGGTCTAGCTGTGTTATTTTCAGGTATTACAAACATCTGCCGTGAAACAAACTTATAATACCCTGTACCACAGTGTGGTGTAGGGTATAAAAAATGATATATACCCTCCCCTCTAAGGTGAGGGGATAAATATGGGGATTTATTTGATTTATAATACAAATATCAATAAGTGTATATATAACATATAGCAAAAGGGTAGCGCATCAAAGGAGTGGCCTAAGACCCTAAGTTTATGCGGAGGAAATCCGTTTTCGAACATATTAAGTCATTTTACTCGGAACTATAGTTTCCAGAGATTAAACAGAGATTCGTCAGGGCGACGAACAAATTCATCAATAGGATTAAACGTACACTAGCTGACTTTTGACGAATGACGAAGCTTTTTCTATCAGTGTACAAGTCAGTTTATATATTTAGTTGTAGTCCCCGTCTAGAGGTACCCCTTAAATATGCTACTCGTACACTGTAAACAATTTACCTGAGATTAAAAACAATTTTGCCTTTAAATCATAGATTTAATCTGTCTTTGTTTGAAAAACAAATTTCTTTAAATCTAAGCAAATTTACTTGATTCAAAGAAATTGTCATTAGTTCAAAGTAACATCACTATGTCATGTTGACTTTAACGTTTCGTCATAAAATTAAAGAAAAAATGAGTGATTGTAGTGCAACTGTCATTAACTCAAGTACACATTTTAATACGAGTAGTCTGTAAGATTTTTTCCTTAAAATTGTAGAAATTCTCATGTCATGTTTTTAAAAAAAATTAACCCTTGATTTTCAGTTCACTTTTCTTTGTTTTTTGAATTAAAGATTTGTTATCTTTTAAATTAAGACATCGTTTTTATCTGCCAGAGGACAATTTATCAACTTTGTGGTCGCAAAATTGAGAATAATAGTGAGAGTTACAGTGAAATTTATTTGGAATTTTTTGGAATCATTTCTTGTTGAGCGGTGGTAGAGAAAGGTTGTACGCGCTCGTGCGAGTGGACATTTTTATTTCTGCATTAATAATAAAAATTTCGGCCGCTGTTTGTCTGCAGTGTGTATTCCATCTGCAAATGTGTTAGTGGCGATGATATTTCACAGGTAGTCGAAAATAAATTGTCCGGACACATCGATTGACTGCTCATGCGTTAGTGAAATATTGATTCTTTAATACCTTTTTATACTACTACTAAAAATGGGCGAAGTGGTCAATCCCTTTTTGGTACCTCCCACACAAATGGACCATTTTGCACCAAAAGTTAACTGCTTATGGCTTTAATATCAGTTCATACAAAACGTGATCCATTTCGAGATTCCCTACTTTTTTAAAGAAAAAACCAGTAAGGAAAGGCTAAAGTCGGGCGGTGCCGACTATATAATACCCTACACCACTCTCGTAATATTGAATAACTCTGATATATAAATTTTGTAATTCATGTATAAATTGTTTACATAAATTTACTTTTGGGACATTTTATACTTAAATAATACCCTGTACCACAGTGTGGTGTAGGGTATAAAAACGATTGGATCTAAAGAGCCAAATCGGATGAAACATATATATGGGAGCTATAGGTAAATCTTAACCGATTTTCTTCAAATTCGGCAATGTTGGTTCATGGATCAAGAAACTCTACCATTCTAAATTTCAACACGATTGGATGTAAAGTACAGCTTTTATAGGACTAAAGGACCAAATCGGACGAAAGATATATATGGGAGCTATATCTAAATCTGCACCGATTTTCTTCAAATTCGGCAATGTTGGTCCATGGATCAAGAAACTCTACCATTCTAAATTTCAAAACGATCGGATGTAAAATACAGCTTCTATAGGACTAAAGGGCCAAATCGGACGAAACATATATATGGGAGCTATACCTAAATCTTAACCGATTTTCTTCAAATTTGGCAATGTTGGTTCATGGATCAAGAAACTCTACCATTCTAAATTTCAAAACGATCGGATGTAAAATACAGCTTCTATAGGACTAAAGGACCAAATCAGACGAAAGATATATATGGGAGCTATATCTAAATCTGCACCGATTTTCTTCAAATTCGGCAATGTTGGTCCATGGATCAAGAAACTCTACCATTCTAAATTTCAAAACGATCGGATGTAAAATACAGCTTCTATAGGACTAAAGGGCCAAATCGGACGAAACATATATATGGGAGCTATAGCTAAATCTTAACCGATTTTCTTCAAATTCGGCAATGTTGGTTCATGGATCAAGAAACTCTACCATTCTAAATTTCAAAACGATCGGATGTAAAATACAGCTTCTATAGGACTAAAGGGCCAAATCGGACGAAACATATATATGGGAGCTATAGCTAAATCTTAACCGATTTTCTTCAAATTCGGCAATGTTGGTTCATGGATCAAGAAACTCTACCATTCTAAATTTCAAAACGATCGGATGTAAAATACAGCTTCTATAGGACTAAAGGGCCAAATCGGACGAAACATATATATGGGAGCTATACCTAAATCTTAACCGATTTTCTTCAAATTTGGCAATGTTGGTTCATGGATCAAGAAACTCTACCATTCTAAATTTCAAAACGATCGGATGTAAAATACAGCTTCTATAGGACTAAAGGACCAAATCAGACGAAAGATATATATGGGAGCTATATCTAAATCTGCACCGATTTTCTTCAAATTCGGCAATGTTGGTCCATGGATCAAGAAACTCTACCATTCTAAATTTCAAAACGATCGGATGTAAAATACAGCTTCTATAGGACTAAAGGGCCAAATCGGACGAAACATATATATGGGAGCTATAGCTAAATCTTAACCGATTTTCTTCAAATTCAGCAATGTTGGTTCATGGATCAAGAAACTCTACCATTCTAAATTTCAAAACGATCGGATGTAAAATACAGCTTCTATAGGACTAAAGGGCCAAATCGGACGAAAAATATATATGGGAGCTATATCTAAATCTGAACCGATTTCAACCAAATTCAATAGCGATCTTAACAGCCGCGAAATACTCTAAACTGCAAAATTTCAGAACGATCGGAGTGAAATTGCGACCTGTAGTCGACGAACAACTTTACATGGACAGACGGACGGACGGACGGACAGACATCGTTAAATCGACTCAGCTAGTGATTCTGAGTCGATCGGTATACTTTAAGGTGGGTCTAGCTGTGTTATTTTAAGGTGTTACAAACATCTGCCGTGAAACAAACTTATAATACCCTGTACCACAGTGTGGTGTAGGGTATAAAAAAAGAGAAAATTTAAATTGAATGGGGAATGTTTATTATCATTTGAAAGAACATTCTTTGGCATTTCTTTTTTGAAGATTATGTCTAACAAATGTTGGCCGCGGCTACGTCTCAGATGGTCCATCCGTTGAGTCCAATTTTCGATGACTCGTTCGAGCATTTTGACTGGTAACTGTCGAACGTGACACGCGTAATGTTTTGCTCCAAGGCCTGAATCGAAGCGGGTTTGTCCGCATAAACTTTAGACTTTACATATCTCCACAGGCAAAAGTCTAACTGTGTGATATCACACGATCCAATCGACCGGCCCAAAAAGGGAAATTATCTGCTCATGGAAGTTTTCTCTCAATAAATCCATTGATTGATGCGATGTGTGGGAAGTGGCGCCGTCTTGTTGAAACCAAATGTCGCCGAGATCACGAGCTTCAATTGCAGGTATCAAATAGTCGGTTATCATGGCAAGATAACGGTCGCCATTGACGGTTACGTTCTCACCGGCATCATTTTTGAAGAAATGTGGACCGATGATTCCACCGGCCCACAAACCACACCAAACCGTTGTTTTTTCTAGATGAAGTGGCAGCTCTTAAACCTCTTCTGGTTGCTCTTCGTCCCAAATGCGGCAATTTTGCTTCTTTACATACCCATTGTGCCAGAAATGGGCCTCATCGCTGAACAAAATTTGGCTCGAAAACGTCGGATCTTCTTGGAACTTTTCAAGAGCCCATAGAGCGAAGCGATGTCGCTTGATAAGGTCGGGCGGCTTCAGTTCTTGCACAAGAAAGATCTCGACGTAAAATGCGCCAAGTCCTTCCATACGTCAGTCCTCTCTCCACGGTCTTCGTGTACACTCTCAGCTACGGCCGCTACATTTTCTTCACCACGTGCTGGATTTGGTCTATTCGGTCGAATATTATCCAATAATTAATGCTGTGTCTCAAGATGGGTGATGGTGTTGCGAATAGTACGCTCAGTAGGCCGATTATGTTGACCATAAGTTGAGCGAAGTGCACGAAACACATTCCTTACAGAACGTGAATTTTCGTAATAAAGTTGAACGATTTGTAAACGTTGTTCAGGCGTAAGTCTTTCCATGATGAAATGCCAAACAATAATTAACAAAAATAACATGACAGCATGACACCTCTCACACGTGATCTGGCAAGAAAAGGCTATTGAAAAAAGTATGTCTACTTGGATCACCCGTCACTTGAAATTTTGTACAGTGTAATGCTTTTAAAGTACCTAGAGTCTGGAGAAAAGTGGACGTTATTGGAACGCCTCTTTTGGTCCCCGCACACAAGTGGACCTTTTTATACCAAAAGTTAACAGCTTTTTACTTTAATACCAGTGCATACAAATACTTGAAATTTCGTACATTGTAATGCTTTTATAGTGCCTAAAGTCTAGAGAAAAGTGGCCGTTTTCGTTACGCCTCTTTTGATCCCCGCACACAAATGGACCATTTTACACCAATAGTTAACAGCTTTAACTTTAATACCAGTACATGCTTTAAAGTTATTAAATGCAATTTAAATTGATAAAATTCAATTCTGAACCACTGTGCGACGTCTCTTAGGCGCCGGAGCAAAGTTAGATTTAAATGTATCCTTCACGCACAGCATGGTGTGTCCCGGGTGGGACGATTATTACGGCCAAAAATTTAAATAAGCGCTCTTAAAGTTGCGACCACCGAAATTAGAATTTAATTTTTAATGATCTCCAAACGTTGCACGTAAGTGAACTTACCCATGACGAACATGTAGACTTCGACTAACGTTTTAACACTGAAAGATCATGAAAATTGTTTGAGGGTGCGTTGAAATAGAGATACGAAATTATTATGTCCCTATTAGAATACCCTATACCGTAGTTTCACTAAAGTGAGGGTATAACAAGTAAAAGCGTTAAGTTCGGCCATGCCGAATCTTGGATAGCATGTGACCTCACAACATATCTCAAACCCAAAAAAATATAGTAGATGAGAACAGTAGGAAAAATGTAGTAGACGAGAACAGTAGGAATATGACCTATATCTAAATATGGACCGATATCGCCCATTTTCAATCGCAAGTTACCTACAGATATAAGAAGTATCTATACCAAATTTCAGCCACCTAGCTCAAGTATTATAGATTGTAGCGTGATTACAACAGACAGACGGACGGACGGACAGACGGACATGGCTAAATCGTCTTAGAATTTTAAGACGATTAAGAATATATAAACTTAATGGGGTCTCAGATCAATATTTATAGGTGTTACAAACGGAGTGACAAAACCCTTTTTTATACCCCATCCTGTGATGGAGGGTATAAAAAAGGGTTATCGGTAGCACACAATAAATATTTTATTGACTGCTTTATAGCTAATACATTTTCCGTAACAATTTTTCTAAAAATGTCTTACTGTTTGTAAATTTATCAAAAACCTGTCTATGCCTATATGTATACACTGGTATATTGGTTCTTTTGGTATAAGCTGTTATGAGTATTAAAGAAACCCGTAGATTTTAAATTAAAACCAGTAAGGAACGGCCAAAGTCGGGCGGTGCCTACTATATAATACCCTACACCACTCTCGTAATATTGAATAACTCTGATATATAAATTTTGTAATTCATGTATAAATTGTTTACATAAATTTACTTTTGGGACATTTTATACTTAAATAATACCCTGTACCACAGTGTGGTATTGGGTATAATAAGAGTGTCGTATTAAGTTGGAACAATTGCTAGTCCATGGATCAAGAAACCATTCTAAATATCAAAACGATTGGATGTAAAATACAGCTTTTATAGGACTAAATGGCCAAATCGGACGAAACATATATATGGGAGCTATAGCTAAATCTCAACCGATTTTCTTCAAATTCGGTAGTGTTGGTTCATGGATCAAGAAACTCTACCATTCTAAATATCAAAACGATTGGATGTAAAATACAGCTTTTATAGGACTAAAGGGCCAAATCGGACGAAACATATATGTATATGGGAGCTATAGCTAAATCTTAACCGATTTTCTTCAAATTCGGTAGTGTTGGTTCATGGATCAAGAAACTCTACCATTCTAAATTTCAAAATGATCGGATGTAAAATACAGCTTTTATAGGACTAAATGGCCAAATCGGACGAAACATATATATGGGAGCTATAGCTAAATCTTAACCGATTTTCTTCAAATTCTGCAGTGTTGGTTCATGGATCAAGAAACTCTACCATTCTAAATTTCAAAATGATTGGATGTAAAATACAGCTTCTACAGGACTAAAGAGCAAAATCGGACGAAACATATATATGGGAGCTATAGCTAAATCTTAACCGATTTTCTTCAAATTCGGCAATGTTGGTTCATGGATCAAGAAACTCTACCATTCTAAATTTCAAAACGATCGGATGTAAAATACAGCTTCTATAGGACTAAAGGTCCAAATCGGACGAAACATATATATGGGAGCTATATCTAAATCTTAACCGATTTTCTTCAAATTCGGCAATGTTGGTTCATGGATCAAGAAACTCTACCATTCTAAATTTCAAAACCATTGGATGTAAAATACAGCTTCTATAGGACTAAAGGGCCAAATTGGACGAAGGATATATATGGGAGCTATATCTAAATCTGAACCGATTTCAACAAAATTCAATAGCGATCTTAACAGCCACGAAATACTCTAAACTGCAAAATTTCAGAACGATCGGAGAGAAATTGCGACCTGTAGTCGACGAACAACTTTACATGGACAGACGGACGGACGGACGGACAGACATCGTTAAATCGACTCAGCTAGTGATTCTGAGTCGATCGGTATACTTTAAGGTGGGTCTAGCTGTGTTATTTTCAGGTGTTACAAACATCTGCCGTGAAACACACTTATAATACCCTGTACCACAGTGTGGTGTAGGGTATAAAAATATAAACATTATTTTCTCCTTCTTTTTCGAACACAAAGATTCTTAACTTTATTTTTATATTTCCAACTTTCTTCAAATTTCAATTGCAGAAACTGCTTTACGCTTTAACATTTTAGAATTTGGGATAGACAGACTGGATTTCAGCGACTTCAGTGACTTCAGTGACGTCAGCCTTGATTTCGCCTTGAACAAATGTAGCGGTATGCGAAAACTCTCCAGGAGTGACAACGACGGCAGCGACATAATGGGGATTGACAGGACTGCTGGCGGTAAAGGGGAGGGGAGTTTTCTTGGACAAGACCAATTTCTTGTAAGCCTTGTAGATGGGGAACCAGATAGCGGCATAGTACACTAGAAGGTAATGAAAAAAAATAGTTAAAAAGTAAAAAAATATATTTTTTGTTACTGCTATATGTATAACCGCAACAGTCTGCGGAGATCGTTTGAAATAACTATTTTCTTTTTATTACAACTACTTAATACTATTTTTCAACTTACCACAGACGACAATGAATCCAAATTGGGCATTTTCCTTGTCCTCACTTTGATCGGCATCAACGAAAATTGCCACACAGTTGATAATCATAACAATAACGGTGATATATACAAAAGGCGCTACAAAGTTAGGACGTCCCTAAAATAATTTCAAAGCAAAAAATAGAAAAACAAAATTAAATCGAATATTATTTACTACGATCTATCTATACGTACCTTCTTAAAACCAACAACCATGAGAATCGAAACGATGGCTTCAAAAAGGCAGGAGACAACACCCATGACGAAGAAAGCGTAAATATATTCTGCATTGGGAATAATGAGAGTTAGAACAAAATTTCAAAATATATTTAAATTATATAAGAAATAATTTCCTAAATATAGAAAAAGTTTAGACTTATATATTGTTTTATATATTATTATATTATATAGCGTGATCCATTTCGAGTTTCCCTACTTTTTTAAAGAAAACCAGTAAGGAAAGACAGAAAGTCGGGCGGGGCCGACTATATAATACCGTACACCTACCTACCAATGCGAAAATGGGCATTGCGATAAGAATTTGGCAGTGTTCATACATGTAATAAGCAAACTCTCTCTGCCGATTTTCGTACTGATCGGATATAAAACACGGTTTCTGCAGTGCTTACATGTCAAATCGGGTGTAACATATTTATTGGGACTATGTTTAAATCTGAACCGATTTTCCCCGAATTTGGCAGTGTTCATACATGTAATAAGAATACTCTCTCTGTTAAATTTCGTACTGATCGGATATAAAACACGGTTTCTACAGCGCTTTCATGTCAAATCGGGTGAAACATATATATGGGGACTATATCTAAATCTGAACCGATTTTCCCCGAATTTGGCAGTGTTTATTCATGTAATAAGAGAACTCTCTCTGCCAAATTTCGTACTGATCTGATTTAAAATACAGTTCCTACAGCGCTTACATGTCAAATCGGGTGAAACATATATATGGGGGCTATATCTAAATCTAAACGGATTTTCTCCGAATTTGGTAGTGTTCCTTCACGTAATAATAAAACTCTCTCTGCCGAATTTCATAAAGATCGGATGTAAAATGTGGTTTCTACAGCGCTTACATGTCAAATCGGGGCTAACATATATATGGGGGCTATATCTAAATCTGAACCGATTTTAACCAAATTCAATAGGGTTCGTCCTTGGGCCAAAAAAAAGATATGTGTCAAGCTTCGTCGAGATCGGACCATAATTGCGACCTGTACTTTGATTACAAGAATACATGCACAGACAGACGGACAGACAGACGGACATAGCTAAATCAACTTAGAAAGCGATTCTAAGTCGATCGGTATAATAAACGATGGGTCTATTTCTTCTCCTTTTGGGTGTTACAAACAAATGCACAAAGTTATAATACCCTGTACCACAGTGTGGTGTAGGTGTTCAGGCGTAAGTCTTTCCATGATGAAACAAAAATAACATGACAGCATGACGCGACTCACACGTTCTCTGTCAAAAAAAGGCTATTGAAAAAAGTATCTCTACTTGGATCACCCTATATATTGTTAAGCAAACTCAGTTTTTTATTTAATGTGAAGTACAATCGATACAATTAAGTTCTAAATAAAACGTCATTCAAATGGCCTCGACGACTTCTTCTGCAGGAACGATTTCGATGCACCCAATTTTCGAGCACTTTTTCCACTAAATCAAGTCGTATGTCATGAATGACACGTTCAATATTGACTTGTAAAGCTTGAACAGAGTCTGGTTTATTTCAAAAGTTCAATGACTTCAAATAACCCCACAAGAAATAGTCTAATGGTGTTAAATCACAACTTCTTGGAGGACATTCAATATCACAATTTCTTGAAATAATCGAATCTCCAAACATTTCTCGCAACAATTCAATTGTTTCATTTGCTGTGTGGCACATAGCCACAATCGGTCAATGGCAAAAATATAGCTCTTAACGAGAGCTAAAATATTGCTCATGGGTGTCAAGGTCGACAGGAAAGTGTTTTTATACCCTACACCACACTGTGGTACAGGGTATTATAAGTTTGTTTCATGGCAGATGTTTGTAACACCTGAAAATAACACAGCTAGACCCACCTTAAAGTATACCGATCGACTCAGAATCAGCTGAGTCGATTTAAGCATGTCTGTCCGTCCGTCCGTCCGTCTGTCCATGTAAAGTTGTTCGTCGACTACAGGTCGCAATTTCACTCCGATCGTTCTGAAATTTTTCAGTTTAGAGTATTTCGCAACTGTTAAGATCGCTATTGAATTTTCGTTGAAATCGGTTCAGATTTAGATATAGCTCCCATATATATCTTTCGTCCGATTTGGCCCTTTAGTCCTATAGAAGCTGTATTTTACATCCAATCGTTTTGAAATTTAGAATGGTAGAGTTTCTTGATCCATGAACCAACATTGCCGAATTTGAAGAAAATCGGTTAAGATTTAACTATAGCTCCCATATATATGTTTCGTCCGATTTTGCTCTTTAGGTCTGTAGAAGCTGTATTTTACATCCAATCGTTTTGAAATTTAGAATGATAGAGTTTCTTGATCCATGAACCAACATTGTTGAATTTGAAGAAAATCGGTTAAGATTTAGCTACAGCTCCCATATACATGTTTCGTCCGATTTTGCTCTTTAGTCCTGAAGAAGCTGTATTTTACATCCAATCATTTTGAAATTTAGAATGGTAGAGTTTCTTGATCCATGAACCAACATTGCCGAATTTGAAGAAAATCGGTTAAGATTTAACTATAGCTCCCATATATATGTTTCGTCCGATTTTGCTCTTTAGTCCTGTAGAAGCTGTATTTTACATCCAATCGTTTTGAAATTTAGAATGATAGAGTTTCTTGATCCATGAACCAACATTGTTGAATTTGAAGAAAATCGGTTAAGATTTAGCTATAGCTCCCATATACATGTTTCGTCCGATTTTGCTCTTTAGTCCTGAAGAAGCTGTATTTTACATCCAATCATTTTGAAATTTAGAATGGTAGAGTTTCTTGATCCATGAACCAATATTGCCGAATTTGAAGAAAATCGCTTAAGATTTAGCTATAGCTCCCATATATATGTTTCGTCCGATTTTGCTCTTTAGTCCTGTAGAAGCTGTATTTTACATCCAATCATTTTGAAATTTAGAATGGTAGAGTTTCTTGATCCATGAACCAATATTGCCGAATTTGAAGAAAATCGCTTAAGATTTAGCTATAGCTCCCATATACATGTTTCGTCCGATTTTGCTCTTTAGTCCCGTAGAAGCTGTATTTTACATCCAATCATTTTGAAATTTAGAATGGTAGAGTTTCTTGATCCATGAACCAATATTGCCGAATTTGAAGAAAATCGCTTAAGATTTAGCTATAGCTCCCATATATATGTTTCATCCGATTTGGCTCTTTAGATCCAATCGTTTTTATACCCTAGACCACAATGTGGTACAGGGTATTATTTAAGTATAAAATGTACCAAAAGTAAATTTATGTAAACAATTTATACATGAATTACAAAATTTATATATCAGAGTTTTTCAATATTACGAGAGTGGTGTAGGGTATTATATAGTCGGCCCCGCCCGACTTTAGCCTTTCCTTACGGGTTTTTTTTTTTGGATTTAAAAAAAATGGGCGTAGCATCATTTTCAAATGTGATGCTCCTTAATGGTACGTCGGATCGGGAATCGGTCAATGGCAAAAAGATAGCTCTTAACGAGAGCTAAAGTATTGCTCATAGGCGCCAAGGTCGTAGGTCGACTGAAAAGTGTTTCTTTTTTTGGATTTAAAGAACGATAATTTTGATAATAAAACTGAATAATTTGTAAACGTTGTTCTTGCGTATATCTCTCCATGATAAAATTGTAAACATCATCCCTATTGGAAAACCCGTTATGTACGGTTAGTACAGTACAGACCTATCAATATAGGGCCAAACTAATTTAAGCAAACTTCAGCCTTCAAAACAAAAGTGGTAATAATATCGGGACTCTTAAAACCCTTGAGCACATTTTCTTACAATCCGCCCAAACATTTGTTGATCGATCGCTGGGCTTTCGGAAAATTCATTCTTGAGTCGCCTGTTCACCTTCAAGAGAAGGCGAAAAGCCTTTTAGAAAATGCACAATTATTATAGATTTATTATTTTTGCGAAATTAGCCAAAACTTTTTAAATTATGGATCGTTTTATAATAATTGGGAATTTTTCGATGTTTTAATGTAGCTTTTATTTAAAAATTATGAAATCGGTGAAATGTGGATTTGCTTGGTAGTTCTTATTAAATCTGAGCTACTACTTCCATAAGTATTTCAGAATTCTAAAGATCATAGAGAGTTACCTATCGAAACTGCAGTCAATTCTACCTAGCAATTTTTGAAACCATTTTTATATCCACCATAGGATGGGGGTATATTCATTTTGTCACTCCGTTTGAAACACCTCTAAATATTGATCTGAAACCCCATAAAGTATATATTCTTAATCGGCGTAAAATTCTAAGACGATTTAGCCCTTCCGTCCGTCCGTCCGACTGTTGTAATCACGCTACAAACCGTAATAATAGAGCTAGGTTGATAAAATTTGGTAGAAATATTTCTTATAGTTGCAGGTTGTTTGGGATTGCAAATTGACCATATCGGACAATGTTTTGATATAGAGGTCGCTCCAAAATACGGTTTTTGAGCCATAGATAGCACATTTTTAAAGCAATTTAGCAGAAACATTGCAGTTTGCATTCTATTTTGGCAAGAATTAATCACAGTAAAAAGTTTGCAAATCGTTTGATATTTTGTTATAGTCACCCTATAGAGGTCGCTCCAAAATGTACGTATTTAAGCCATAAATACCAAATGCAGACTTAATTAAGACAAGAATTCATCTAGGAAAAATTTTTTATATCAGTTCATATTTTGTTATAGTCCACCTGTAGATGTCGCTCCCAAAAAAGCTTATTTAAGCCATAAACACTACATGTTCCAAAAAATTTAGATGAAACTTTGCAGTTTAAATTAATGTATACAAAGTTACATTTTGTTTTGTTGAAGTCCCCGTGTAGATGTAGCTCCTATAAGCCATAAATACTATATTTTTAAGGTGAACAGCGTTAAGTTTTTTTTGGGACTTTTATAGAAAAAATTTTAAGAAAAAAATGTAAAACATTTATAAATTTTTTTTAATTTTTTTTCGTGTTCATGACAACATAGTACACCAAAAAAATTTTATGAACAGCCCTTACAAAATTTTTGTTGCATAGTGTATTTTATCTATTTATATAAAAATGGGAAAAAGGTCTATTATGGACTTTGAAACAATCCAAACCAAACCGGTTTCAATATAAAGGCAATAAAATCGGGTTTTCCAATAGGGATGATATGATTTTGAAGTGACGTTTCGGCCATTTGTAATATGTCATGATCTGTCATTTGTTTTTCATTGTATTCAGTAGTGTTTACAATTTCATCATGGAGAGATATACGCAAGAACAACGTTTACAAATTATTCAGTTTTATTATCAAAATAATCGTTCTTCAATTGCAACTTTTCGAGCGCTTTTTAAAAATCAAAAAAAAAAACACTTTCCAGTCGACCTACGACCTTGACACCCATGAGCAATATTTTAGCTCTCGTTAAGAGCTTTCTTTTTGCCATTGACCGATTCCCGATCCGAATTACCTTTAAGGAGCTAGATCAAAATAAACTTTCCCATCACTTTTGAAATGATGCTAAGTCCATTTTTTTAAAATCAAAAAAACACTTTCCAGTCGACCTACGACCTTGACACCCATTAACAATATTTTAGCTCTCGTTAAGAGCTTTCTTTTTGCCATTGACCGATTGTGGCTAAGTGTCACACATCAAATGAAACAATTGAATTGTTGCGAGAAAAGTTTGGAGATTCCATTATTTCAAGAAATTGTGATATTGAATGGCCACCCAGAAGTTGTGATTTAACACCATTGGACTATTTCTTGTGGGGTTATTTGAAGTCATTGGTCTTTCGAAATAAACCAGACTCTCTTCAAGCTTTACAAGTCAATATTAAACGTGCCATTCATGACATACGACTTGATTTAGTGGAAAAAGTGCTCGAAAATTGGGTTCATTGAATTCGTTCCTGCAGAAGAAGTCGTGGAGGCCATTTGAAAGACGTTTTATTTAGAACTTAACTGTATCGATTGTACTTCACATTAAATAAAAAACTTTTGAATTTCCTTAACAATAAGTGTGTTTTTTTTCAAAGAAATCATATCACTCTTATTGGAAAACCCTGTATAAACCTGGTTTGAACTAGAAGTACTATTGTACCAATCGTCGTAAAATTGTTTATGTGTGTATTTGACACTATGTGGCACATTCCACCTTTGCAACAGAATGTTTAAAGATCATTGGAAAGTCTAACTCCTCATCTACCGATGTCCTGTAAATCTTAAAATAGAATTTCACATAATTTAGTAGCCCTGTTACTATCGACCAAGTTACTTTAGAAGTTATAAGACCTTAGAATCTTTGACATTACAATAGTGGTCTACCTTAACATCCTGTATTACATTCCTGCTTTGCAACAGGGTGTCTCAACTTTATGAAGCATTTTATGAACGTTTAATTCCTCCTCTACAAATGTCTAGGATACCGTAAGACGATAAGGCTCACAATTTAAATGTTTTTCCATTATCGGGCCAAGCAGTTTGGATGTTATAAGATCTTAGCATTTTGATATTACAAAAGTGGTCTACTTTAAAACCCTGTATCACATTCCTCTTTTGCAACAGGGTAGCTCAAGTAAGCATTTTCAAAAAGTCTAATTTCTGCTCTACAGATATCTAGAACATTATAAAAATATCCGTCCAACAATGTTTGGAAGTTCTAAAATTACTAACACTTTTTCACAATCTGTTCAGGTCGCAGTGACCTCGATTTATAACTATTTTCGTTTTAAAGGCCCTTATTCATAAAAATTTAATGAAGGTTTGAAGAACGCTTTAACACTGCTAAAGCGTTCCTCAAACCTTCTTAAACTTTTTATGAATAAGGCCCAAATTCTTTAAGGAATTTATAAATATAAACACTTCACTCTACATTTGTTAATTTTTAATATAATATACACAAACATCCCTCCATTTTTCAAAAGATAATCATTTTTTTTTTTTTTTGGAAAATTACTTTTTAATGCCTACTATTTACGAACCTTCAGCGATTTCCTTGAATGTCGAAACTTTCTCTTCGGTCATGTCAGCAGACTTTCCCATCTCTTCCACAGCATTGTCAAGTTCTTCATCGGCATCGACAGTAAAGAAAAACAGTGCGATTATAACGAGAAAATTCAAAATGGCACTGATAGTGCCGATAACAATGGCAAAGGTTTTGGTCGACATTTTGATAAAATTAAAGGATTTTTTTCCGGCCACAAAATTTAGACTTATTTTCGGATACAAGCGTGACACAAAACCCGCGATGTACTGAAGGAAAGCTTTTCGCGCAGCCTAATTTTAAAGCGCAATTGTCTCAAAGATAGAAGAAAGCAAAACGAAGTTCTGCTAAACATTAATTTTTGGGTTATCGCAATAGGTCAAGATTTTTCACAATTTTGTTCTTCTAATTTTTTTGCTTTTGCCAATTTATGTTTTGTGATAATCGTCTTGTCTTTGCTTTGTAGTACGGATGCTGTTCTTGTTGCTAGTTGAAAATATGAAAAATGAAACACAACTCAACTAAACGCATACAACGCCAAACACTTATTTGCTTGGAACTCATTGTTTCTAATCACGGGGAATTTTATAGGATTTTTTGTGCAAAAGCATCACATTTCAAAAAAATCTATGGATAAATGCCGAAATTAAAACCCTTTTTGTATAAATAAGAGAATTTTCACAAAATCGTGTTTTTATTATACCCTCATTAATGTGAACAATTTTCAATAGAACATTTTTGTTAAGAAATTTTCAATAGAAAATTTTTGTTAAGAAAATTTGCAATAGAAAATTTTTGTTAAGAAAATTTGCAATAGAAAATTTTTGTTAAGAAATTTTCAATGGAAAATTTTTGTTAAGAAATTTTCAATGGAAAATTTTTGCTAAGAAATTTTCAATAGAAAATTTTTGTTAAGAAATTTTCAATAGAAAATTGTTGTTAAGAAATTTTCGATTGAAAATTTTTGTTATAAAAGTTTCAATAGAGCATTTTTGTTAAGAAATTTTCAATACAAAATTTTTGTTAAGAAATTCTCAATAGAAAATGTTTGCTAAGAAATTCTCAATAGAAAATTTTTGTTAAGAAATTCTCAATAGAAAATGTTTAAGAAATTTTCAATAGAAAATTTTTGTTAAGAAATTATCAATAGAAAATTTTTGTTACGAAATTTTCAATAGAATATTTTTGTTAAGAAATTGTCAATAGAAAATTTTTGTTACAACATTTTCAATAGAAAAATTTTGTTAAGAAATTTTCAATATAAAATTTTTGTTACGAAATTTTCAATAGATATTTTTTGTTAAGAAATCTTCAATAGAAAATTTTTGTTAAGAAATTTTTAATGAAAAGTTTTGTTAAGAAATTTTCAATAGAAAATAATTGTTAAGATAAGAAATATTTTTGTTATGAAATTTTCAATAGAAAATTGTTCTTAAGTAATTTTCAATAGAAAATTTTTGTTCAGAAATTTTCAACAGAAATTTTGTTTTGACATTTTCAATAGAAAATTTTTGTTCAGAAATTTTCAATAGAAAATTGTTGTTCAGCAATTTTCAATAGAAAATGTTTGTTCAGAAATTTTCAATAGAAAATGTTTGTTCAGAAATTTTCAATAGAAAATTTTTGTTCAGAAATTTTCAATAGAAAATTTTTGTTCAGAAATTTTCAATAGAAAATTTTTGTTCAGAAATTTTCAATAGAAAATTTTTGTTCAGAAATTTTCAATAGAAAATTTTTGTTCAGAAATTTTCAATAGAAATGTTTTGTTAAGAAATTTTCAATAGAAAAGTTTTGTTAAGAAATTTTTAATGAAAAGTTTTTTAAGAAATTTTCAATAGAAAATACTTGTTAAGATAAGAAATATTTTTGTTATGAAATTTTCAATAGAAAATTGTTCTTAAGTAATTTTCAATAGAAAATTTTTGCGCAGAAATTTTCAACAGAAATTTTGTTTTCAGACATTTTCAATAGAAAATTTTTGTTCAGAAATTTTCAATAGAAAATGTTTGTTCAGAAATTTTCAATAGAAAATGTTTGTTCAGAAATTTTCAATAGAAAATGTTTGTTCAGAAATTTTTAACAGAAAATTTTTTTTATGAAATTTTCAATAGATAATTTTTTTTAAGAAATTTTCAACAGAAAATTTTTTTTATGAAATTTTCATTAGAAATGTTTTGTTAAGAAATTTTCAATAGAAAAGTTTTGTTAAGAAATTTTTAATGAAAAGTTTTGTTAAGAAATTTTCAATAGAAAATACTTGTTAAGATAAGAAATATTTTTGTTATGAAATTTTCAATAGAAAATTGTTCTTAAGTAATTTTCAATAGAAAATTTTTGCGCAGAAATTTTGTTTTCAGACATTTTCAATAGAAAATTTTTGTTCAGAAATGTTCAACAGAAATTTTGTTTTGACATTTTCAATAGAAAATTTGTTCAGCAATTTTCAATAGAAAATGTTTGTTCAGAAATTTTCAATAGAAAATGTTTGTTCAGAAATTTTCAATTGAAAATTTTTGTTCAGAAATTTTCAATAGAAAATTTTTGTTCAGAAATTTTCAATAGAAAATTTTTGTTCAGAAAATGTTTGTTCAGAAATTTTCAATAGAAAATGTTTGTTCAGAAATTTTCAACAGAAAATTTTTTTTATGAAATTTTCAATAGATAATTTTTTTTAAGAAATTTTCAACAGAAAATTTTTTTTATGAAATTTTCATTAGAAATGTTTTGTTAAGAAATTTTCAATAGAAAAGTTTTGTTAAGAAATTTTTAATGAAAAGTTTTGTTAAGAAATTTTTAATGAAAAGTTTTGTTAAGAAATTTTCAATAGAAAATACTTGTTAAGATAAGAAATATTTTTGTTATGAAATTTTCAATAGAAAATTGTTCTTAAGTAATTTTCAATAGAAAATTTTTGCGCAGAAATTTTCACCAGAAATTTTGTTTTCAGACATTTTCAATAGAAAATTTTTGTTCAGAAATTTTCAACAGAAATTTTGTTTTGACATTTTCAATAGAGAATTTGTTCAGCAATTTTCAATAGAAAATGTTTGTTCAGAAATTTTCAATAGAAAATGTTTGTTCAGAAATTTTCAATTGAAAATTTTTGTTCAGAAATTTTCAATAGAAAATTTTTGTTCAGAAATTTTCAATAGAAAATTTTTGTTCAGAAATTTTCAATAGAAAATTTTTGTTCAGAAATTTTCAATAGAAAATTTTTGTTCAGAAATTTTCAATAGAAAATTTTTGTTCAGAAATTTTCAATAGAAATGTTTTGTTAAGAAATTTTCAATAGAAAAGTTTTGTTAAGAAATTTTTAATGAAAAGTTTTGTTAAGAAATTTTCAATAGAAAATACTTGTTAAGATAAGAAATATTTTTGTTATGAAATTTTCAATAGAAAATTGTTCTTAAGTAATTTTCAATAGAAAATTTTTGCGAAGAAATTTTGTTTTCAGACATTTTCAATAGAAAATTTTTGTTCAGAAATTTTCAATAGAAAATTGTTGTTCAGCAATTTTCAATAGAAAATTTTTGTTCAGAAATTTTCAATAGAAAATTGTTGTTCAGCAATTTTCAATAGAAAATGTTTGTTCAGAAATTTTCAATAGAAAATGTTTGTTCAGAAATTTTCAATAGAAAATTTTTGTTAAGAAATTTTCAATAGAAAATTTTTGTTACGAAATTTTCAATAGAAAATTTTTGTTACGAAATTTTCAATAGATAATTTTTTTTAAGAAATTTTCAACAGAAAATTTTTTTTATGAAATTTTCAATAGAAATGTTTTGTTAAGAAATTTTCAATAGAAAAGTTTCGTTAAGAAATTTTCAATAGAAAATTGTTCTTAAGTAATTTTCAATAAAAAATTTTTGTTCAGAAATTTTCAACAGAAATTTTGTTTTCAGACATTTTCAATAGAAAATATTTGTATAGAAAATATTTTTGAATAGAAAATGTTTGTTCAGAAATTTTCAATAGAAAATTTTTGTTCAGAAATTTTCAATAGAAAATTTTTGTTCAGAAATTTTCAATAGAAAATTTTTGTTTTGAAATTTTCAATAGAAAATTTTTGTTCAGAAATTTTCAATAGAAAATTTTGCTAGGAAATGTTCAATAGAAATTTTTTGTTACGAAATTTTCAATAGAAATTTTTTTATTTTATTATCAATAGGAAATATAACCAGAATTAAAAAAATACTTTTTCATACAAAATTTGTTGATACGATTGCCTCAACCTACAGAAAAAAAAATAATTCTTATGGCTCGGATACAAAAAGATGTTTTACAGTGTAACCAAATAAGTTCAAAATATTTTCACTAGATTAGTATAGAAGAAATTATAAAGAATTATATGTATATAAATTTGTTGTATTTCTTTTTAATATTTTAAAATTATTTTTTACATTAATGTTGAATTTGAAAATTTTTGGAAAAATGTCCTTTGTAACAATTTACAGCATCTTTTTAGCCGTATGGGAACATTCCAATATAGTCTAAAATGTTGTTTTTTGATTAAAGACCATTCCTTTGTATATACGAAAGATGGGATACCAAATAGCGGCTGTAAAGACTGCAAAAGAAAAATTTGTAAGGTTGATATGAAAAATCATTTTATTTGAAATTGAATTATGAAAGTGTTCATCATCAGGTTTTTGTTTGTGAGCAAGTTAAATTTTTAGCTTTATATTCTCCGATTTTGTAAGTAATACTTACCGCACACGACAATATTTAGAATACGTGACGAGGTCTTTGCATTAGTATCGAAAAATAGTAGTACAATCCTAAGAATCAATGAAATTAGGACAATATAGATCCAAGGGGCAATGAATCGAGGCCGTTCCTGTCAATTGGGAAGAGAAAAAATTGATATGGAAAAATTCGCAATTATTGGTTCGAAGGTTTTTCTGTCAAATTATCACAAATATTCGTACATATATGTACTCGTATGTATACATATGTTGTTAAATTTGACAAATAATAGAAAAAATCATTATGGAAGAAAAATCTTTTACATAATCTACTAACCTTCTTCACTCCCCACATCAAGAGACCCGAAACAATGATCATGAAAGTGCAAATGACAGCGCTAGCAATTAAGATAATTTTAGCTGAAAGAGAATAGAAAATACGCATATATGTACTTATTATGTTGGCTAATAAATAAACTATTTATAAATTTTATTTTTAATAAAACAAAGATAAATGGTGATCGTATTCAATATTAGATAGTCCAGCAACATCTTGGTTGGCAAATGTCATTCCCATTTTTTACATTACACTGTGCAACATTTTCGAGGCATATAACGGGTTTTCCAATAGGGATGATATGATTTTGAAGTGACGTTTCGGTCATTTGTAATATATCATGATCTGTCATTTCTTTTTCATTGTATTCAGTAGTGTTTACAATTTAATTATTGAGAGATATACGCAAGAACAACGTTTACAAATTATTCAGTTTTATTATCAACATAATCGTTCTCCAATTGCAACTTTTCGTGCGCTAAGTCATTTTTTTTAAATCCTAAAAAAACACTTTCCAGTCGACCTACGACCTTGACACACATGAGCAATATTTTAGTTCTCGTTAAGAGTTATCTTTTTGCCATTGACCGATTTTGGCTACGTGCCACACAGCAAATGAAACAATTGAATTGTTGCGAGAGAAGTTTGGAGATTCGATTATTTCAAGAAATTGTGATATTGAATGGCCACCCAGAAGTTGTGATTTAACACCATTAGACTATTTCTTGTGGCGTTATTTGAAGTCATTGGTCTTTCGAAACAAACCAGACTCTCTTCAAGCTTGACAAGTCAATATTGAACGTGCCATTCATGACATACGACTTGATTTAGTGGAAAAAGTGCTTGAAAATTGGGTTCATCGAATTCGTTCCTGCAGAAGAAGTCGTAGAGGCCATTTGAATGACGTTTTATTTAGAACTTAATTGTATCGATTGTACTTCACATTAAATAAAAAACTTTTGAATTTCCCTAACAATAAGTGTGTGTTTTTTTTTTTTTCAAAGAAATCATATCACTCTTATTAGAAAACCGTGTATTATAGAAATTATAAGAGATTTGAGATATCTCAGAATGTTGCCCATTTGTGGGCTAAAAGGAAAAGAGGGCCAATAAGATTGATGGAATTAATATCACATGCTAATTTTGAATACATTCAGTCTTTAATTTTGAAAGTTATCTGCCATATAGACAGATAGACATAGATCAGGGTTGTGTCCGCCTGTCAGTCTGTATTGCTGAAACTCTGTTAATCTATGTATAGCTAATAATATTTATAATTTAAATATTTCTATACCTTTTAAACCATTGTCGGTAGTAAATGGATTCAATTCCGAATAAAACTCCTGATCTGGATCAATATCTGCAATATTGACCTTAGTTCCATGTAGAGTAGTTCCGACAATCGCCAAAACCAATGCGGCACAATATCCGATGATACTGACAATTCCCACCACATAGACAAAAGTGTTGCGCGATGACATTGTATACAACTTTGTTTATATGTAATTTCAGATTTACTTCAAACGAATCACAAGTCTATAACTAAAAAAAAACACAAGAATTACTCAGACAAAGAGATTGCGTACTAAACGCAATTTGAGAGAAAAGACAACCAACAGGCATCCAGCAAATGGAATTTGCTATTATCGCCAGAGGTCAATGTATTGACCCACTGTATTTTTTTGATAATATTCTATTTTTTGTTTGTTTTTCGAAAAAACGTTGCCAAAAACCTGATGTGTTTGTAAATTCAAAGAAATGAAGAAACACATTAAATATATACAATATGTACAGTAATTTAAAAACATAAAATTATGTTGTACATACTCGTATATCTCATAGCACCAAAGTGGATTGAAGAAAAAACAAATTCTTTCAGACTCAAAGCGCGAATATGAAGAATTTAAGATGGTTGATGTAGAATTTATGGGGAAACTAGCTTTAACCGGGTTGGCTATGCAGCCCCATCCTTAATTCAGTTATTAACACGTATACGACTTACAACATAAAGGAAAATTTACATTATAAATGTAAGGTCTAGGGAAAGTCGAGATACAAAGACCATATGGCTAGATTTCGCAGCGAAAGACTAGATATTCGGATGCTAATCAAACCTATGACATCCGTTTTAGGACATTTAAAGTCATTTTAGCACTAACTCTCGAAAGGAGTAACAGATTGACTTTAAATTTGGTACGTGGTAATATTTTTTTCTACCTCAGGCTAAGTTCGAAGATGGGCCATATTGGTGCTCTCCTTCTAGTACCATTGTTGTAAAGCATTTTACTTATAGATATCAAAAGTATCCAAATTTTCCAACTTACCTTCATGAAATTTGGCTCAATGTGATTATTAATAATATAAGATTAGTATTGTAGTATTAGTATTGAACCCCAATTCGCTTAATTTGCATATCTATCTATATTGTATCTATATATGGGGTAAAAAGGGATAAATGTGGTACAACGGCCAAATCCAAAAGGTAAGAGCTAGAATCGTGAAATTAGCTGTTAGAGTAGCTCTTGGGACGTAAACAAGAACAAGGAGCGATTTTTTTTGGAAAATTTTAGGGGCACAGTGGGACTGAAAGTGATAAACATGGTACCACCGCCAACTCTAACGACTAGAATTAGAGTGGTGACAATTAAAGCGTGGGATGTCCTTGGGACAACGGATCGGGGTAGTCAGTTTTTTTTTTGTAATCGTACTTTTCGGGACACAGTGGGGCCAAACGTGTAAAATAAGGTGCAGTGATTTAAAAATGTTAAATATGGTCTTATGGTTCTAGGGTAGATTTTGAAACATAAAATAGAGACCGGAAGTGATTTTTGGAAATTCTAAATTTAAGAGGCACAGTTGGGCAAAGCGGGTTAATTATGGTGCATTGGGGTAAAAATATATCAATCTGGCAAAATTGGAACCTGAGATGTGAAGATCACAGTGGGTCAAAAACATTAAAAAATGTATAGTGGGCAAAAATGGTACAGTGGATAAAATGTGATTAAATATGGTACAGTTAAGGGTTAAGTATGGTAGAGTTGGGACAACTTTTAAATATGGTACAGTGTGACATACATGGTTAGATGCGGTAGAGTGGGGCAAAAATGAATTAACTATGATACAGTGGAGCAAAAAGGTTTAAATATGGTACAGTGTGATAAAAAATGGTTAGCTATGGTACAGTGGGTCAAAAAAGGGCCAAAAGGGGGTTAAGTATGGTAGAGTAGTGAAAATTTTTGAATATGGTACAATGAGACAAAAAGTGTTAAATATGGTACAGTGAGACAAAAAGGGTTAAATATGGCGCAGTGGGGCAAAAAGGGTTATGCATGGTACAGTGGGGCAAAAATAGTTAAATATGATAAAGTAGGACAAAATGGATTAAATATTGTACAGTGGGGCTAAAATTTATTAACTATGATACAGTGGGGCAAAAAGGATTAAATATGGTACAGTGTGACAAAAATGGTTAACTATGGTAAAGTGGGTCAAAAAGGGGCATAGTTAAATATGATACAGTGGAGCAAATAGGATTAAATATGGTACAGTGGGGCAAAAAATGTTAAATATGTTTCAGGGAGACAAAGGATTTAATATTGCACAATGGGACAAAAAAGGGTTAACCATAGTACAGCGGGGAAAATATAGTTACAAATTGTAAAGTGAGACAAAATGGGTTAAATGTGGTACAGTGGGTCAAAAAGCGTTACCTCGGAAATAGTGAGGCAAAAATGTGTTTACTCTGGTACTGAGGGACAAAAATGATTAAATATGGTACAATGCAATAAAAAATGGTTAACTATTGTACTGTGGGTCAAAAAGGGTTAAATATGGTACAGTGGGGAAAAAATGGTTAAAAATGCTACAGTAGGACAAAAATGGTTAAATATGGTATTTTAATACAAAAAGGCTGCGCTGCCAGTTTAGGGGATTTATCCCCAATTTGAGGATTTTTCTTCGCGAATGGGGATATATTTTTTGGTTTGGGGATCCGGGGATTTGGATGGGATTGCAATTTTTTATAATTACATGTCTTTATTTATGTTAAAATTTGTATTTTCTGTTAAATCTATTTTTTTTTAGAAAATGCGTCCGTAAAAATTGTGTCAAAAAGTAGCTTGACTCGCGGTGTATTAGAGTACTAAAAACTTAAATGGACAACCTGTAGTAATTTACAATACGTATTTCTATAGATATTTATAAATCTTAATTGAAGCCAAATGCGGTTTATAAAATTCTTCCGAGACGACATTACGAACAATTTAAGCTAATTTTGGAGTAAAGTTTACTAGTAACAGGATTCTGCTGGTCCAACCCGATTTTAAAGAAGTGGAATTCTTTGATGTACTTTAAAAAAAAATCTGTGTGTTATCAATTATTTAGTCCATTGCAGAAATGATTAAACTTTTAATACCAAAAACATGTACAAAAAAATAGATGATATTTGACAACGTACATTTTGTACAAGCAAAATGAATTTTAGTACAAAATACACTGAATTGTAAAATACATCATTCACATAAGTTAAAATATTTTCAGCGGATTTTTTTGGGGATGAGAAATTTTTTTTTTGGGGATTTAGGGGATAAAAAATAAAAATTTGGGGATTCGGCACTAAAAAAACTGGCAAGCCTGCAAAAAGGTACTAAATATGGGCAAAATCATGGATCTAGGAAGAGTGGCAACATCTGGAACATAAATATGAGATAAAAAGTCCTTTTTTTCAAATGTTATGATTTTAGTTTAAGTTTAATATTAAGGTGAAAAGGTGTTATATATAGTCCCAGTTACGTATACAATTTCATACTTTAGAAGACCATTCGAATAATAAAATATTGAATTAAGTTAAGTAGTGCGGTGATTCATAACCAGAGTGCGATGCTTCTATGTAAACCGTGGGAAAAAAGTTAAATAAGGCACGGTTTGGTAAAAAGTTAAACGTGTTACAGATAAGGGACATAAAGGGTAAAATACGGCCCAAGGTTGCGAATATGGCTCATGGAATATAAACTATTATTTCTCTAAATGCGCACTTTTAGTGGCACTGTTGGGGCAAAAACGATTAAATGTTGTACAGTGGTGCAAAAATGGTAAATTATGACACATTGGCTTGAATGAATGCAATTGTAAGTCTTGCAACTTAAACTTGACTTTAATTTTAACTTTTTTTAATTAAAACTTTTAAAGACACGGTGGGGCAAACATGTATCAGGGTACGAATGTAGCTATTGGAACTAGGGGAAAAGGGGAAAATAAGGTCAAAATAAGTATTTGGCGTTTAGAGGCACAGAAGGGCAAGGGGATAAATACTCGTATTGTACCTTGATGCCAGGAACATAAACAAGATAATTTTTCTCCATATGGAATAGTCATTTGTTTTTGAAAGAAATAGGTATAACTATTCTACTGTACCCTAAATAGGGAATAAATAAATGATGAGGCTGCGAAGCGCACCGGGTTAAACCTAGTATATGTATAAAATTGTTGCGTGACTGACTGATCATCGCCCAGTACAAACGGCTGAATCTAGAATCATGAAATTTGGTGGGAGTGTAGTCCTTGGGACGTAGACGTGCAATGAGACGGGATTTTTCGAAATTTGTACTACTAGCCGCATAATGGGGCAAAAAGGGATAAATATGGTACCACCGCAAAATCTAAATGGAATGAGCTAGAATCGTGAATTTGGTGGGGTAGTCTCTGAAATTGGCAGGATTTTTCGAAATTCCAACATTTACGCACACATTGGATTAAAAAGGGATAAATGTGGTACAACAGCCAAATCCAAATGTCAAGAGCTAGAATCGTGAAATTTGGAGTGAGAGTAGCTTTTGCGACGTAAACTAGAACAAGAAGCATTATTTGAAAATTGTAGGGGCACAGTCTTGAATTAGAATTGTGAATCTTGAAGTGTGGGATGTCCCTATGACAACGGATCGGGGTAGTCAGTTTTTTTTGTAATCGTACTTTTCGGGACACAGTGGGGTCAAACGTGTAAAATGGGGTACAGTGGTTTATATATGTTAAACATGGTCCCATGGTGCTAGGGTAGCTTTTGTAACATAAGCTAGGGATCGGAAGGGATTTTTAGAAATTCTAACTTTGAGAGGCATTGGAACTTAAACATGAAGAGTTGTCATGCTTTTAGCAGTACAGTGGGTCAAAACATTAAATAATGTATAGTGGATAAAATGTGAAAAACGCAATTTTTTAATTACTGATGCAGCAATTGAATTGTTTCTCTGGCTGTATGACATGTGGCGCCGTCTTGTTGGAACCACATGCCCTCCACATTCATTTCTTCAATTCTAGGCAAGAAAAAACTGGTTATCATTTCACGATACCGAACACCATTGACTGTTTGCGCTTGACCTGCCTCAAAGGTCCAATGATTCCTCCAGCCCAAAAACCACACCACACAGTGACACGTTGAGGATGCATTTGCTTCTCGTGAATCACTCGAGGATTTTCCGCACCCCAAATGCGACAATTCTGCCTATTGACGAAGCCATCAAGATGAAAATGGGCCTCGTCACTGAAGATGATTTTATCGGCAAAATCAGCATTTTCATGTTGTCTCTCCAATACCCAATTAACGAACTCCCTTCGCTGTCCTTCTCCATTTTTACTAACCTCGTACCTTCTACTAACAAACAATAACAATTATTCAAATGTCAAACAATGACACTTCGAATGTTGCGAGATTTAAAAATTGCGTTCTTCTTGGGACACCCTTTATAAAACAATGTTGTCCGCGAAAGTTTCTATACAAATGTTTACAAAAGTTGTCTATCCCAAAAATTTTCTATAAAAAAAATTGTCTTTGTAAAATTTTATCCCAGAAATTTCTATACAAACTTGTATTCCAAAAATTCTCTATATAAAATTTTATACCATAAATTTTCCATACAAAATTTTATCCCAAAAATGTTCTATATAAAATTTTATCCCAAAAATTTTCTATATAAAAAAAAATTTGCGATAAATAAATTTTGTCCCAAAAACTTTCTATAAATAAATTGTGTCCAAAAAATTGTCTATAAATAAATTTTGTCCCAAATGATTTCTATACACATATTTTGTCCCAACAGTTTTCTATCAATAAATGATTGCCCCAAAAGTTTTCTATAAATAAATTGTATCCCAAAAATTTAAAAATTTTATCCCAAAAATGTTCTATATAAAATTTTATCCCAAAAATTTTCTATATAAAATTTTATCACAAAAATGTTCTATATAATAAGTAAGAAAGTTTCAGTCGGGTAACCCGACTAAGGTATACCCTCACTTTGTGAGTAATGTAATATTGAATATTACACAAATTATTCTGTCAATTTTTGTGGGAGGTACCAGAAGGGGTTTAAGAAATACACCTATATTTCGCTGAACAGTAGATACTTTAAATACATTGCACTGTGCCGAATTGTAACCGTTTATATGGACTGGTATATTAACGTTGAGATATTAAATTGTGGTATAATTTGGCCATTTTGTGTGGGAGGAACAAAAAGGGACGTGACAATAACACCCATTTTTCAATGGACTGTAGGCACTATATAAACATTACGCTGTACAAAATTTCAAGTATTTTTATATACTGGTATTAATGTTATAAGCTGTTAACTTTTGGTACAAAATGGTGCATTTGTGTGGGAGGTACCAAAAGGGGCGCGGCAATAACGCCCATTTTTCACTGGACTGTAGGCACTATAAAAGCATTACACTGTACAAAATTTCAAGTATTTCTAAACACTGGTATTAATGTTATAAGCTTTTAACTTTTAGTGCAAAATGGTGCATTTGTGTGGGAGGTAGCAAAAGGGGCGTGGTAATTTCGCCCATTTTCCTCGAGTTGATAGCGACTAACAAACTAATACTATGTGTGGAATTTCAGAAGATTCGAATACGTATAATAGCAGTTATTAAAGAATCAATATTTCACAACATTTTAACCCTTTGTGGGGGAGGTACCAGAAGGTGTGGGCCAATATGGCCCATCTTCGAACTTAGCCGGAGATAGAAAAAAATATTACCACATACGAAATTTGAAGTCAATCGGTTACTCCTTTCGAGAGTTATCGTGCGCACCAGCCAGCAGACAGACAGACAGACAGACAGACGGACGGACATTGCTCATTCGACTTAAAATGACCCAAAACGGATTTCCGCCGAACATACTTGGGGTCTTACGTCACTCCTTCGATGTGTTACACTTTTTTCCGTAGCAAATGATATATACCCTCGTCACACTAAAGTGAGGGTATAAAAAATTGTCTTTGTAAAATTGTATCCCAGAAATTTCTATACAAACTTGTATCCCAAAAATTCCCTATATAAAATTTTATCCCATAAATTTTCCATACAAAATTTTATCCCAAAAATGTTCTATATAAAATTTTATCCCAAAAATTTTCTATATAAAATTTCATCCCAAAAAGTTTTTATATAAAATTTCGTCCCAAAAATTGTCTATAAAAAAATGTCCCAAATATTTTCTTTAAATAAATTTTGTCCCAAAAATTTTCTACATAAAATTGTATCCCAAAAATTTTCTACATAAAAAATTTTATCCCAAAATTTTTTTTTATTTTCTATATGGAAAAAATTTTAGCCCAAAAATTTTCTATATAAAATTTTATCGCTAAAATTTGCTATATAAAATGTTATACCAAAAATTTTCTATATACAATTTTATACAACTTATATTTAAACCGTAGCAAAAATTAAATGAAATAAGGTATGGTAAGGTAAAATGTTAAACATGCCACAGATGGGGGGCACTGTGGAGCAAAAACGATTAAATATTGTGCAGTGGTGCAAAATTGGTTAATTACGCCACATTAGGCAAAAGGGTTAAATGTGGTGCAAATTCATACCTTTATAGACACGGTTTTATATTGCACCTAGGTGTGTGCTGAAGTCACAACATCTGACTGTCGACTTCATCGCCACCTGTATCAGATTTGGAGCCGTTTGTTTTAACCGCAACGCGGCAAAACTCGCTAAGTGATGGCAACGCCGTCATTGTTGCATTACTTTAGTTCACAACTCAAGTGTACCGCTTACGGCTCACGGCCATAATAAAATCTTACAACAAAATAAACCTTGTTTCTTTCTTTCTTTTTATAAGTCCCGACATCCTGGCGTGGACTTAAACAGTGTGAATGTATGTAGCTATTGGAACATAAACTAGGGGAAAGATGCTAACATATGATCTAAAAAATAGATTTTCAACATTCGTAAGTACAGTGGGGAAAGGGATAATTATTGTAATATGGTGTCAGGTTAACTATACCTAAACAGAAAATAAACAAAGGAAAGCTAGTTAAATATTAAAGGGTTAAAGCTAGTTAAATATATACGTATATGCGTTTCCTTGGGTTTAGATATAAGACACCAGACTAAATCATTAGCTCGACAACACAATCATAAAAAATCGGATAGTACATTGAAATTGAATAGTTATATAACAAAATATTGATTTATTTCCATTTATATAATCTGAATATTTTATCCAATTAGCTGTATTTTTCATTTCAGGAATCCTCTCCTTCGGATACGTTAAATCCATTCAAACACTCATCTGGCAAGCATAAATACTCGTAGACTATTATTTGGCCGCCAGTAAATCTTTTCCCTTTCTGCACCTATTTGTCGATATGGGAAAATTCCAAAGGAACATGAAGGTCTATTCCTAGGGGTTCTTCGGAACTGCTATGTTCATTCATTAAGATGCTGGGGGAAGTTGTTTCATCAAATCGCATCTTCTTGTACTTTCTATAAATTGGATAGCGCACTGCGGCAACAAACACTGGAAATGGAATTGAAAGGTAAAATATGTATATAATTTTTAAATCTAGATTAAATTGTAATTTTAAATAACAGAAAAACATAAAAATTTTATATTGTCTGCACTGAACACTATGTCACAAAAACTAGTAATACAATACTAAAGTCGTGCGGGGCTGACTGTATTATACCAGAGTTCGGAAAAAAACACTAAGGAACGGTTCCTTAGCGTTCTGTACCGTTTCTTCGTCGCGAACGGAACAGTATCGCAACCCTTACAAGATAACAGAATACACTAAACATTTTTTAGTGTTACTGTTCGCGAATGGTTATTTTGAACGAATTGCAGCAATTAATCTAAAAGAATAGCAATTAACGTGGGAGAAATTGATAGAAATTCCAAAAGTTTACAAATTTCAGATGCAGTATACAATGACACAAAATTAAAATTTACAGGATCAGCTCAGTTTAGATAGGGCTTCATGCCTATATATATTTGTCATATCTATATTGGTGTTTTCCTGCTCCAGTATGCAAATTAAATTTAAGAGGAAAAATAAATAACGATATATGCAAATAATGGCGAATTTTCGTATATATCGAGGATGTCCTACTCAAGACCTCCAAGAAGAGCTCTAATTCGTATAAATCTTCAAACGCATTTTAAAATATAAAAAATGCAATGTTCACATCTCAGGAATTTCTTAATAAATATATTTTTTAAAAAAAGAACGGGACTGAACACCTTCTTCAAATTTTCAGCGTTCATTTAGAATATATGGGGCTCATAACTATATTTTTCACAGAACATTAAGTTGGTGCCATTATGTGTAAAATGCTAATTAAATTTGCAGATGCATCGGATGCACTCAAAAACTTTAACGACGCGAACATAAACCCTGCTTGGAAAAATATAACTTACGATCTTTAAAACAAGTAAGAATGTTTCAGTCGGGTAAACCGACTAAGGTATACCCTCACTTTGTGAGTAATGTAATATGGAATATTAAACGAATTATATTGTCAATTTGTATGGGAGGTACCAGAATGTTTTTAAAAAATACACCTATTTTTCTCTGAATAGTAGATTCTTTAAATACATTGCACTGCGCCGAATTAACGTTATGAGATATTAAATTTGGTATGATTTGGCCATTTTGTGTGGGAGGTACAAAAAGGGGCGTGGCAATAGCGCCCATTTTTCACAGTGCAAAAGACACTATAAAAGCATTACACTGTACAAAATTTCAAGTGCGTTTATACACTGGTATTAATGTTATAAGCTGTTATCTTTTGGTGCAAAATGGTACCTTTGTGTAAGAGGTACCAAAAGGGGCGTGAATATGACACCCATTTCTCACTGGACTGTAGGCACTATGAAAGCATTACACTGTACAAAATTTCAAGTATTTTTATGCACTGGTATTAATGTTATAAGCTGTTAACTTTTGGTGCAAAATGGTGCATTTGTGTGGGAGGTACCAAAAGGGGCGTAGCAACATGGCCCATTTTTCTCGAGTTGATAGCGACTAATAAACTAATGCTATGTGTGGAATTTCAGAAGATTCGAATAAGTAGTATAGCAGTTATTAAAGATTCAATATTTCACAACATTTTAATACTTTATGGGGGAGGTACTAGAAGGAGTGGACCAATATGGCCCATCTTCGAACTTAGCCGGAGATAGAAAAAAATATTACCATGTACCAAATTTGAAGTCAATCGGTTACTCCTTTCGAGAGTTATCGTGCGCACCAGCCAGCAGACAGACAGACAGACAGACAGACGGACGGACATTGCTCATTGGTCTTAAAATGACCCAAAACGAATATCCGCCGAACATACTTAGGGTCTTAGATCACTCCTTCGATGTGTTACACTTTTTTTCGTAGCAAATGATATATACCCTCGTCACACTAAAGTGAGGGTATAATGAGCCTTCTTTTGTAAAAAGAAACAGAGAATCGATATGCCAATTTATTTTGAAATCGGGAATGGTGACCCAAAAAGTAGTTCGGTTTGCAATGGAATGAACGATATACGAAATATATAAAACGAATGAGTTTTGACCTTATAAAGGCTGAACTAATCATATGATTGAATATAGGTAAAAGTTGTCAGCAATTCGAGTCATTATTAACAACACGAGTTGTAAAAAAATATTTTCATTTGTACCGACAAATCCCGCTTTTTAGTCTCGGTTTTCCCGACTTTTCGAATTCGGTGTCTGGCAACCCTAGTACCACTACGATAACGTACCGTTCTTAGAACACGACGAACGGTATCACTACGATAACGTACGGTTCATAGAACAGCGTTCCGTTCGTTTTTATATTCGACACCACAGGTCGCAAGTATGAAGCAATCTTTATGAAAATTGGTACAGAGTTATTTCTTAACCCTATTTAAAATGGGGCATATCGGTCCATACTTTGATATAGCCCCCATACGAAGGTCCCTTTCGATAAGACATATTTACGCACTAGAGAGCGCATTTTTTAACCGACCATGCTGAAATTTAAATATTTGTACAGTCCTTAATCTTTAAAATAAGTACATTGTGTACTTTCAATTTGCAGGGTTTTCCAATAAGAGTGATATGATTTCTTTGAAAAAACACACATATTGTTAAGGAATTTCAAAAGTTTTTTATTTAATGTGAAGTACAATCGATACAATTAAGTTCTAAATAAAACGTCATTCAAATGGCCTCCACGACTTCTTCTGCAGGAACGAATTCGATGAATCCAATTTTCGAGCACTTTTTCCACTAAATCAACCATCATCATGAATAATGAATGGCATGTTCAATATTGACTTGTAAAGCTTGAAGAGAGTCTGGTTTATTTCGAAAGACCGATGACTTCAAATAACCCCACAAGAAATAGTCTAATGGTGTTAAATCACAACTTCTTGGAGGCCATTCAATATCACAATTTCTTGAAATAATCGAATCTCCAAACTTTTCTCGCAACAATTCAATTGTTTCATTTGCTGTGTGGCACGTAGTCACAATCGGTCAATGGCAAAAATATAGCTCTTAACGAGAACTAAAATATTGCTCATGGGTGTCAAGGTCGTAGGTCGACTGGAAAGTGTTTTTTTTTATTTAAAAAAGTGAGCTTAGCGCACGAAAATTTGCAATTATTTTGATAATAAAACTGAATAATTTGTAAACGTTGTTCTTGCGTATATCTCTGCATGATGAAATTGTAAACACTACTGAGTACAATGAAAAACAAATGACAGATCATGACATATTATAAATGACCGAAACATCACTTCAAAATCATATCCATTCTATTGGAAAAGCCATTAGAAATTTAAATAATTTTCATTAAGTTAGGTTAGGTTAGGTTGAAGAGAGGAGACGTTTAAACGTCTCATGTCCATGGACATACACTTACGCCAGTGGTTCGGCCTGTTGTGCGCTCCTTCAATAATATTAATTTCGCTTAATATATTAATTTCCTTAATTTTAAGTAGAAACCGTACTTATTTCAAAGGCTCATATGTAAAAAACGTGACCTTCATAAGGGGCTAATACTTATCAAAACATGGACCGATATAATCCATTTTCACTAGAGACGATTTAATTCAATAAGAAGTACAAAAGCCTAAATCTCTGCTTGATGGGTTTAAAAATGCGTCCCATAGAACGCCAAGAAATCTAATAGGAAGGGACCTTTATATGGTAGCAATATCAAAACATGGACGTATGTTCGCCAATTTCACTAGAAACGATTAAGTACAATACAGAGTATAAATTCCTAAATTTCAGCCAGATCAATTGAAAAATACGTTCCTATATTAAAACTTGGAACGATGTACCCCCATTTTTACTAGGAACGATAAGGTCCACTATAAAGTATGAATTCTTAAATTTCAGCCAGATTAATTGAAGAATCCGTTCTCTAGGGCGCCAAGAAATGGCATCGGTGGGACCTTTTAAATTGGGGGGCTATACCAAAATATCGACCGATGAACCCCATTTTTATTACAGACGATTAGGTCCAATATAAAGTGTCAAGCAATATCAAAACATGGACGTATGTTCGTCATTTTCACTAGAGACGATTAAGTACAATATAAAGTATAAATATACGTCCCCATCAAGAACTAGTTTCGGTGGGGGACCTTTATATGGGGGCTATATCAAATTATGGACACATATACCCCATTTTTACAACAGACGATTAGGACCAAAATAAAATACAATTTCCTTAATTTCAGCCAGATCAATTGAAAAATGCATCCCCTAGACCGCCAAGATGTGACATCGGTGGGGATCTTTATATGGGCGCTATATCAAAACATGGTCCGATATGCCCCATTTTCAATAGGGATCATCTCTAGTCTAAGAAATGCCTCTGCACCAATTTTATACTCTGTACCACAGTGTGGTAGCGGGTATAAATATTGTTTTGTGTTCAAGACCTAAAACGTTTTTTGAGTAGATTGAGGGATTTAGTACGAGGGCGATCCCAAAATTAGCCGACTAGACATATAGGTGGCGGAAGAGTTGTTCGAAAAAAATACTTTCGTGAAAAGTGGCAACCTTCTAAAGCATATGATCTAAGTTTCAAGGCAACACGTTATTTCCTTTTTTTCAACACTGAAAAGTAAACGATCTCAGATAATTTGTAAACATGAAAAAAATTGGCCTTAGTCCAAACAATATTAAAACCGAGCTATATTATACTTTGAGGAATCTGCTCCTTCGTTTGCAACTATGAACCAATAAGGAAAGGCAGAAAGTCGGGCGGGGCCGACTATATAATAACCTACACCTCCCTTACAATGCGATAAAGGTAGGCAGGAACATATTATCTAATTCTGAGCCGATAATCGCTAAATTAAGCAATATTCGTTCCTAAATTGAGAAACATCTTTCCGGAAAATATTAATGATCGAAAGTAAAGTACAACTTCGCGGTGATTTCAAATCAGGAGGAACATATATATGGAGGTTATATATAAATCTGAATCGATTTTCCCTGAATACTCATTCATGTAAAATAGAAACCTCTTTCTGTCGAAATTCGTACTGATCAGATATAAAATACAGCCTCTACAGCGCTTGAATTTCAAATCGGGGGTAACATATATATAGGGGCTATATCTAATTCTGAACCTATTTTCTTCGTATTTGGCAGTATTAATTCATGTAATAAGAAACCTCTTTCTGCCGAATTTCGTACTGATCGGATAAAAATACACTTTTTACAGCGCTTACATGTAAAATCGGGGGTAACATATACATATATGGGGGCTATATCTAAATCTGAACAGATTTTCTCCGAATTTGGCAGTATTCCTTCGTGTAATAAGAAACCTCTTTCAGCCGAATTTTACACTGATCGGTTATAAAATAATTTTTTTACGGCCCTTACATGTGAAATCGGGGGTAACATATATATGGGGGCTATATCTAAATCTGAACCGATTTCTTCCAAATTTAATAGTGTTCATTCATATAATAAGAGACCTCTTTCTGCTGAATTTCATACTGATCGGATATAAAATAAAGTTTTTACAGCGCTTACATGTCAAATCGGGGCTAACATATATATGGGGGCTATATCCAAATCTGAACCGATTTTAACTAAATTAAATTGGGATCGTCCTTGGGCCAAAAAAAAAGATATGTGTAAAGTTTCGTCAAGATCGGGCCATAATTGCGACCTGTACTTTGATTACACGAATACATCTACAGACAGACGGACAGACAGACGGACATAGCTAAATCGACTCAGAAAGTGATTACAAGTCGATCGGTATAATAAACAATGGATCTATCTCTTCTCCTTTTGGGTGTTACAAACAAATGCACAAAGTCATAATACCCTGTACCACAGTGTGGTGTAGGGTATAAAAATTGGGTGGCAGAGTTTGAACAGGGCCATACAAGCTGCCAAGACGAACTCCGTAGTTGTCGACCAATTCACGCCAGAAATGGTTAAAAAAATCCCCAAAATGGAAGGTTTGTAAGATAGCTGAAGTAATAGGCATTTCTCATATGCTATACATCGCATATTAACGGAATATTTGATGGTAAGAAGCTGTGCGCAAGATGAGTGCCGCGTTTGCTCACAATCAAGACAATGCATCAATTCGCACATCCACTATTGCGATGGTCAAAATCAATGAATTAAAGTTCGAATTGCTTCAGCACGCACCTTATTCGCCAGATTTAGCTCCCGCGGACAATTTTTTCTTTCCAAACTTGAAAACATTGCTCGTCGGAAAATGATTTGCCAGCAATGAAGAGGTAGAGGTTGCGGTTGATAGTTATTTTCAGGAGCCAGATAGTTCTTACTATAAACTGGTTATCAAAGCTAATGAAAATCGCCAGAAAAAGTGTATCGAAAAGTAGATTATGTTGAGAAATAAATAAACAAATTCTCAAATTTGTAGTGTGTATTCTTTGTTAGATCGGCTAGTTTTGGGACCTCCCCTTGTAATTCCATAAAACCAAAAGCAAAAATTTTTAAGGCAAACTTGTCTCCCATGATAGGCATATTTTTGATCATGTCAATTATATTTTGCACAATTCTAAACTTACCACATGCGATCACATCCAAAATCTTAGAATAGCTACGTTCAGCCAACACATCTGCTATTTGTAACAGTAATATAATTAAAGTGCCGTGAACCCAAAAAGCCACTAAACCTGGATTTTTCTATATGAAAACAAACAAATTAATAAAACTTAAAGAAAATTATAATTATATAAAACAATTCTACTAACCTTTTTAATTCCAATGACCAATAGTATTGATATTATAATCATTCCAATACACGAGATATTAAGGAACAAACTTGTGACAATTACTTTTCAAAATTGTCCGAGAGAGAAAAACCAATCATTATAAAAAAACACATATTTAATTATGTATATGTTTTCCATATCCACCTTTTATAAACAACTTTTCATTGTTTGACTTATCTCCGTCTTCTACGAAGGCATGCGTTTCAATAATATTATAAGTCAATATTATCGCATATAAGATAACGCAAATAATGCCCACAACAAAAGCGAATCTCGATCGAGACATTGTGGCGACTCTGAATTTAATCGTCTCCACAAAATGTACTGAACATCAACTTTTTACAAGATCTAATTACTACTGATGTAAATGCCTATGGATTGTTTTTAAAACCCTATATGTATACAAAAAAAAGAAGAAAACAATTTTTTGTTATCAGCATAAGACAATAATTTCACATTTTTGTTGTTTTTTTTTTTTGAGACTGCAAATAAAAAATAGAAATACAAATTCGAAAAAAAATAAATACAAAACAAATTCATACATTGTTATGTGTTTCATTTGCTCTCAATCTTCTTAAGTAAATAGTACATATTCCAATGTCATTGTTGTCATCCCCATTAATCTTAAAATTATTTTATGACATTATTTTAAATATGATTTCTTCTCTACACGGATGTGTTTTAACATAGTTCCAAAGTTTAACCTAGTTTCTAAAGCTTTAAAGGTCATGTGAGGAAGACAGTACTTTCGAATAAAAAAAACAATTAAAGAAAGTCCGGCTATGTCGACTTTTTTTGGTATTTGTGTTATGTTTTGAGCTTTGGTGTGTTCTGACACATATAGTAAAATTTTATGGCGAACATTTTTGTAGAACATTTCATCCCCGCCCTCACCATTTTAAGGCGTGTTTTTTACGATTTGTTAAAATGGGGCCAAAAATTACAGTTATGTGGGGGAGCTAGAGGGTTAAAATGTTCCACAAAAATATTGGCCTTAATATTCTCTATAAAGTTGCTGAACATACCCTATACAAAAACCAGTAAGGAAAGGCTAAAGTCGGGCGGTGCCGACTATATAATACCCTACACCACTCTCGTAATATTGAATAACTGTGATATATAAATTTTGTAATTCATGAATAAATTGTTTACATAAATTTACTTTTGGGACATTTTATACTTAAATAATACCCTGTACCACAGTGTGGTGTAGGGTATAAAAACGATTGGATCTAAAGAGCCAAATCGGATGAAACATATATATGGGAGCTATAGCTAAATCTTTACCGATTTTCTTCAAATTCGGTAGTGTTGGTACATGGATCAAGAAACTCTACCATTCTAAATTTCAAAACGATTGGATGTAAAATACAGCATTTATAGAACTAAAAGGCCAAATCGGACGAAACATATATATGGGAGCTATAGCTAAATCTTAACCGATTTTCTTCAAATTCGGTAGTGTTGGTTCATGGATCAAGAAACTCTACCATTCTAAATTTCAAAATGATTGGATGTAAAATACAGCTTCTTCAGCCAAATCGGACGAAACATATATATGGGAGCTATAGCTAAATCTTAACCGCTTTTCTTCAAATTCGGCAATGTTGGTTCATGGATCAAGAAACTCTACCATTCTAAATTTCAAAACGATTGGATGTAAAATACAGCTTCTATAGGACTAAAGGGCCAAATCGGACGAAAGATATATATGGGAGCTATATCTAAATCTGAACCGATTTCAACCAAATTCAATAGCGATCTTAACAGCCGCGAAATACTCTAAACTGCAAAATTTCAGAACGATCGGAGTGAAATTTCGACCTGTAGTCGACGAACAACTTTACATGGACAGATGGACGGACGGACGGACGGACATCGTTAAATCGACGCAGCTAGTGATTCTGAGTCGATCGGTATACTTTAAGGTGGGTCTAGCTGTGTTATTTTCAGGTGTTACAAACATCTGCCGTGAAACAAACTTATAATACCCTGTACCACAGTGTGGTGTAGGGTATAAAAATATATTTTTGTTACATAACAGTGAAATACTTACATTTTGGGGTACCATGGTGTTTTTTGAGCTATTTAGGGTGCCTAGACACGTTCAGATTGTATTGATATGTTCACAAAAGTTGTTCAGATTTACGTTGGCTACAATTTTGTCAAGCAATGTTAGTGAAAAATTACGAGCAACGAAGTGAAAAAAAATATTTTTTTCCTTCACTTTTTCAAAAAAAAGTACCGAAAAAATTTGTTTTCGCAAAAAATTTTAAGAAACTTTATTCAGCATATTCTTAGCTACAATATTGCCAAACATAGTTAAGCGGTATCACCAGGTCTGAATTAGTTGTTGGACAAAAGCTGATGACACCTTTTTCGAGGGGTAGCTCCCACACAAATGGACTATTGAAAATGAAAATGTTCAGTAACATAGGGAGCCGTCAAGGCAAAAGGGTTGGGAAGCCCTGCCCTAGATGGTCTATTTTGGGGTCCTATAGGTGTGTGATGCCTACACTCAAGCTCAACAAAACCACATTCATAATTATAATTATAGCTTCATTAAAATCTGTTGACTGTTTCAGAAGCACCATATTTATTTAAATTTTATCGAAATTCCCCCACATAGTTTCAGTAAAATAAATTTTAATTATAAATTTTTTAAACGAATTTAAAATAGCATTAAAAAACTGAAGTTTTGATAGCTTAATTATAGTTGCGATTCCTGATTGATGCTGGAAATATCACTTGCTGCTCCTACTCCTGATTGAATTGGTTCGGTTCTCGATCTCATTGTTGTTGCCAGTCTAATACCACGAGGAAGAATCGATTTAGTCCTCCGAAAATAGAAGCCATGACGTATTTGTTTGTAGTAACTGTAGATGGGAATCCAGATAAGAGTTTGAATACCTGAAATGAAGTTAGAACTTAGAATTTTGCTACATCCGAAGCCTACACTATGAACTACTTACCGAGTACAGTAAATTGTAATAAGTATCTCGTACCGCCGGGAATAGTGCAGGCGCAGAAACCAAAAACAATCAGTAAAATGCCCATCAGAAGCCATGGTACCATAGCTTGATGATTTTGCTTGATAATAAAAAAATAGCTTATTAAAAATATAACCGATAGTATGGGTTTTGTGTAAATATAAGGCAAGCTCTGGTATTCGATCGTTCACTGGGCATTCAAATGGGTTGGTCATGTCGGGGGGTGTATTTCAAGCAGAATACTTCGATATATATAACGGGTTTCCCAATAGGGATGATATGATTTTGAAGTGACGTTTCGGCCATTTGAAATATGAAATGATCTGTCATTTGTTTTTCATTGTATTCAGTAGTGTTTACAATTTCATCATGGAGAGATATACGTAAGATCGACGTTTACAAATTATTCAGTTTCATTATGAAAATAATCGCTCTCGAATTGCAACTTTTCGTGCGCTAAGTCCATTTTTTTTAAAAATCCAAAAAAAAACACTTGCCATTCGACCTACGACCTTGACACCCATGAGCAATATTTTAGCTCTCGTTAAGAGCTATGTTTTTGCCATTGACCGATTCCCGGTCCGACGTACCATTAAGGAGCTAGAGCAAAAATAAACTCTCCGTTCATATTTAAAAATGATGCTAAGTCCATTTTTTTTTAAATCCAAATAAAACACTTTCCAGTCGACCTACGACCTTGACACCCATGAGCAATATTTTAGCTCTCGTTAAGAGCTATCATTTTGCCATTGACCGATTGTGGCTACGTGCCCCACAGCAAATGAAACAATTGAATTGTTGCGAAAAAAGTTTGGAGATTCAATTATTTCAAGAAATTGTGATATTGAATGGAATCCAAAACAAGTTGTGATTTAACACCATTAGACTATTTCTTGTGGGGTCATTTGAAGTCATTGGTCTTTCGAAATAAACCAGACTCTCTTCAAGCTAATTGAACGTGCCATTCATGACGACTTGATATAGAGGAAAAAGTGCTCGAAAATTGGATTCATCGAATTCGTTCCTGCAGAAGAAGTCGCGGAGGCCATTTGAATGACGTTTTATTTAGAACTTATTAGTATCGATTGTACTTCACATTAAATAAAAAACTTTTGAATTTCCTTAACAACAAGTTTGTTTTTTTTTTCAAAGAAATTTTATTGGAAAACCCTGTATACGGCAAGCTATTCTTTTCTATAGTTTAGTGTGCAATCAAATGGGTTGGTCCTGTTGGGGGACCAACCCAGAATGCCTCGATATATGTATATATGTTTTATAAATAAGCACTCGACGCATCGTCTTCCCTTAACCCTGAATAATTGCCATCTAAAGGTAATAATTCTCAGGCTATCTTCGAAGATACGCTATATGTTCCACTCCTTCTACATAGTACCTATCCCCACAAAAGGGTTAACATTTAGTGAAATACTGATTCTTTAATAACATCTATAGTATTTATTCGAATCTTCTGAAATTCCACACATAGTATTAGTTTATTAGTCGCTGACACCTCAAGAAAATGGGTGATGTTACCTCCCAAACAAATGGACGATTTTGCACCAAAAGTTAACAGCTTATAGCTTTAATATCAGTTCATTCAACTTCTGAAATGTTGTACATTGTAATGCTTTTATAGTACCTAGTGTCCAGTGAAAATTGGGCGTTATTGGCAGACCCCTTTTGGTACCTCCCACAAAAATGGACCAATTGGCGTCATTGGTAGGCCCCTTTTGGCTCAAAAATGTATTTACATCTATCAAAATAGGTATTTTTTTTTTGGATAAATACCTATTATGAAACATATGCGCCTCTAAATTCATTTTTAAGCTATGGTTTCTTCGGCAATATTTCTTGGAATGACCCATGGAACAAGAATCGCGATGCGTCTTTGTACATTTTTTCGGCCCCCTACTATTCGGCCCACCCTGGTCGATAGTAGAATCGATTCATGTATGAATTATAAAAAAATTGAGAGTTATGCTGGAAATACCAGAAAAGGCTTGACAAATGCATTTATTTTGGGAAGGATAGTAGATACTGCCAAAGCTTTCCTATTGAATTTTGGTACGACTTTGTCAATTTGTGTGGGAGTTATCAAACCTGTAGGAACTACAGAAGCATTGCTTTGTGTAAAATTGCAAGTACTATTATTTCTTAATTGTTGGCTCTACAGATTATACTTCATTTCTGAAGAAAAACTGGGCCGAAAAGTCCAAAATAGTGTACCCTATCCTAAAGATTGAATGTTAATGGATTTTTTGAAATTATAATTTTTTGGGGAAAAGGTGGAACCAAAAACACTAATTGAGGTCCGCCCTCCTAGAGATTAACAAGAATACGATTTTCGAAATTCGAGCTTTTCTGCATTAACCTCACTCCTAAAGTCGTACAATTTGTACACTAAAGGATTTTTGAAAGTAGTATTAAAATGGGTCAAAAGGGTTCGAACCATTTCTCAGAGTCGAACAAAGAACGGAACGGAGGAAAAAAACAGTCCAGACAGCATATCATATCCCTTAGATATTTTGTGATTAAAAAAATGGGACCAAATAAAAGTACTCTCTCCAACAAATCAAATTTTAACGAATTTAACAAAAGGGTCAGAAGCGGAACATTCCTCTTACATATTCGAAGATTTAGATTCTGAACAACATTTTGTGGTAAATCGGGAACAAAAAGGTTTTCTCACATTACGTACTTTTTTTGGTTAAAAGGGGTGAAAAATGGACTCGGGTATGATATTCTCAACTAAAGATGAAATAATAAAGAATATATATTTTTAGAATGTTGTGATGTGGACAAAATGGGCCCAAATATAGTACCATCTTCCAAAAATTAAATTTAATTTTTTGCAATTCGTTCTTTATGGGGTTAATAGGGATAAAGAGGCCCTAAAACCCACTCCTATAGATTAACTAATGATTTTTGGAGTTAAAAGGGGATTAGAAATGCAATAAAAGGGATAATGTGAAATTTGTACAACTTGTAGACTTTGCCATAAAAAGTCGACAAAATGGGCCCAAGTATTGTACCACCTTTCTTAGACGATTTTTATATTGATTTTCGCAATTCGTACTTTTTTGGTAATTAGGAAAGAAAAAAGGTCCAAATGTGTTACATTCACTTAAAGATTAAACAGCGCTTTTTGGAGTTAGCGGATTTTTGAAATTTGTAATCTTTGTGATATTTTAACAATTCGTACTTTATGGGACTAATTAGACACAAAAAAGGCCTAAATATGGTACCCACATTTAGATATAAATCAATAAGTTTTGGAGAGTTATGCATATTCAAAAAGGGGCCCGAATGTAATATCATCAGCTGGAAATAAATAAATATGAGAATTTTTCAGAGAAGAAATATTGATGTATTTTTGCAATTCGTACCTTTTTGGGGTAAATAGGAAGTTAAAATGTCCAAATGTGGTAGATTCATCTACAGATTACCTATCAAAACATTACCGAATTCCGTACTGTTTGCGGCCACAAAGAGCTTACAAGGGGCCGAATGTGATATTAAATAATAAGATTTTGAAATTCATAGAATTTTTAGATTTCTAAAAGTGAACAAAATTGGCCCAAAAATAATAACTTCTTGCAAAGACGAAATATTAATTTACTTTTGCAATTCGTATTTAATGGGGTTAATTGAGGCCGGTTGAGGCCCAAATATGATATATTTTGGAGTTTAAAATGGATTATGATATCCTTAATTGAAGATGAAATAATAGAATCTTGAAATTAGTAGAATTTGTAAATTTTGGTGATAAAGTGGGCCTAAATAAGTTCGCAATTCGTACCTTTTTATAAATAGGAAAGGAAAAGTTCGAAATATATTACCTTCACCTAGAAAATAACTAATACTTTTAGGAGTTTAGGAAGACAACCAAGTGGACACAATGGGCCCAAATGTAGTAATATCTTCCAAAGGCGAAATATTAATTTCATTCAAAGAAATTGCGAAATATCGAATTTAACTATGGATAATAAAAATATTTATTTAACGAAATAACAAGACCTCGAGCTTGATTATTATTAAAAAAAAATTGATTTTCTATAAAAAGGTCGATTAAAAATATAATCTTCAAAATATTTTAATAATTCGTAATTTATAGAACTACTTGGATACAAAAAATTTCCCAAATATGGTATCCATATAAAGATAAACTAATACTTTTTAGTATTAAAAAGAGACAAAAATGTACATTTTGTAATAAAAAGGGGACATAATGGGCCAAAAATCTAGGAATATTCCAGAGATGAAAAAAAATCACTTTTGGAATTCGTACCTTTTTGGATAACTAAAAGATAACCAGTAAGGAAAGGCAGAAAGTCGGTCGGGCCGACTATATAATACCCCACACCTCCCTAAGGGTCATTGCGATAATAACTTGGAATAATTGGTAAATAGGTAGGAACATATTATCTAATTCTGAACGATAATCGCGAACGATAATAATAAGCAATATTCCTTCCTAAATTGAGAAACATCTTTCTGGAAAATTTTAATGATCGGAAGTAAAGTACAACTTCTATAGCGCTTTGATACCAAATATATGAAGGTTATATATAAATCTGAACCGATTTTCCCTCTCCTCTTTCTGCCGAATTTTGCACTGATCGGATATAAAATACTGTTTCTACAGCGCTTACATGTCAAATCGGGCGTAACATATATATGTGGGCTATATCAAAATCTGAACCGATTTCCCTCAAATTTGGCAATGTTAATTCATGTAATAAGAAACCTCTTTCTGCCGAATTTCGTACTGATCGGATAAAAAATACACTTTTTAAATCACTTACATGTAAAATCGGGGGTAACATATATATGGGGGCTATATCTAAATCTGAACCGATTTTCCCCAAATTTTGTATTGTCTCTAAGTGTATCATAAGACTACTCTCTGTCAATTTTTGTACAAATCGGTTCAAAAATGTTGCTTATACAGTGCATACGAGTATATGCCAAATCGGAGGTACTTATGTATATATGGGAGCTATATGTAAATCTGAACCGATTTTAGCGACCTGTACTTTGAGTACAAGAATACATCTACAGACAGACGGACATAGCTAAATCGACTCAGAAAGTGATTACAAGTCGATCGGTATAATAAACAATGGGTCTATCTCTTATCCTTTTGGGTGTTACAAACAAATGCACAAAGTCATAATACCCTCTAACACAGTGTGATGTAGGGTATAAAAAAGTCAAAATTGGTACATTCACTTTTAGGTTACCTATTAACTATTACCATTTTTAAAATGCATGCTATTAGGCCCAAAAAGGGGTAAAATGGGTCGAATGAATTGAGGGTGAAATAATTAATAATTTTTACATTTTGTGATAAAATGGCCCAAATGTTGTACCTTAACCTTTGTAATATAAAGGGGATATACGGGTCTGTTCTGTAATCACGGCGATTTGAAATCACGGTGATTTTAAAATCACCGGCGACTTAACATCACTTTTGGATTTCGAAATCACCCGAACATATTTCGAACAATCTTTTTTGGGAGGCTATGAATAATAAACCAGGCGATTTCGAACTCTAACAGTGATTGTAAGTCGCCGGTGATTTTGAAATCACCGTGATTTCAAATCACCTTGCTACAGAACAGACCCGATAATGGGCCCAAATATAGGAATATTCCAGAGATGAAATAAAAATTATATTAAATATTGATGTATTTTTGGAATTCGTACCTTTTTGGGGTAAATAGAAAATAAATAGGACAACATTTGGTACATTCACCTAATTTCACCTAAAGGATTACCTACTATTAACTATTACCATTACCATTTTCAAAATACGTGCTATTTGGGCCCAAAAAGGGGTAAAAAGGGCCGATTGTATTGAGGATGAAATAATAAAGAATTTGTATAAAAAGTGGCCCAAATGCGGTACCTCAAACTAATATTACATCTTAACGCATTTTCTAAATCCGTACTATTTAAGGATAAAAGGGGACAAAAGGGTGACCCTGAGATATCCTCCATTGCAGACAAAATAAAGATGCATTTTATAATTTGTACAATTTTTACATCTTGTGAAAATAAGTGGATATAGCACCCTCTTCCAAAACAAAATATTAACGCACTCCCCATGATATCACAATTAATAACACATATGTAATATTCGTACTATGAGTTTGGGGGTCGGTGGTTCGATTCCCACCGGAGGCTCTGGTTTGTCGCTGCAGAAATCAAGCCAAATGGTCTTTTCAATGGGCCTTAAATTAGAGTATAAATTTACTTTGTATTTTAATTCAAATAAATAGATAAATAAATTCATTCTTATTCGACTTAAAAAGGGCCCACATTCGGTACTCTCCCCTGGAGAAGAAACAATAACGGCTTTTGACATTTGTACTTAGGTTAGGTTAGGTTGAAGAGAGGAAACGTTTAAACGTCTCATGTCCATGGACATACACATTTGTACTTCATATTCGTGGGAAAATGATTACGAGTACCAGGGATTAAACGTTTCCTTCTATTCATGAAATATCCGATTGTCTTACCATTTTCACACCCACAATTAACAAAAGAGAAAATATCCACATAAGAATGTACCAATTCAATTCCTCAGTGGCATTGTGAACTTCAGTAACTAAAATGGGGGGAAATATTAATTGTACGAACTGATCATTATTATCTCTAATTGTACAAACCTCTTGAATGGTCAGGAAAAGGTTTTCGGCCATCTTCCCTGGCATCAGGATCATCATCAATTTCACTCTCCGAAAACTCATTGTAATAATTAATTATATCCACAAAATTGTAAAGTATGAAAGACGTATAAAAGATAGTCGAAAATATAGCAATAAAATTGGCGATTTTATGTTCGGAAAACATGATGGCTACTCTGGCAATTTTTTTTTTGTTTTATATTTTTGTTGTCTTCAAAAGATAAGGTTTAAAAATTATTCCGATGGACGAGCATCAATTTAGAGAAAATCGAAACGGATCATTCTATCAATCGATTCAACACGTACTGAAATGCCGATTCTCAATAATGATTGCATTATTTGAAAAATAATTAAAACCAACTGAAACGTGAGCGATTTGTATCGGAAGAGAACAGAGAGATGTTATTGATGTACTCGTATAAGCCGCTGTATATATATATATCTATTCGATGAGCTCACAGCACAGTGGCTTGAAAGAAAATAAATCCGAAAGCAGTAGAAAATAAATGAATAAATAAGTAGAATATAAATTAATTAGTATTCAAATAATAACTATTTACTTGGTAAAATCTTGAACTAAAAATGTTAACTCATTTATTATAAAATTAGCATAAGTTGAAGTCATTGATAAAATGTTTCAAACTCTTATTTTTATTCCCTAAAAAGTGATATTTCAAATATTTACACCAATTGCAGTCTGATAATCCGCTTAAACTATAAATTTGCGATTCCCTCTCAGCACAGTGGGTTCAAAGAAACAAAATTCCTAAAGCGGTATAAAACACATGAATTAGTTTTCAAATAATAACTCTTTATTTTGATAAAAATGTTAACAAAATTATTACAAAATCAGTTTTAATCATTGATCAAATGTTTCAAACTCTTATTTTTATTTTCTAAAAAGGGCACTTCCTAATCAGTGCCCCGATTGTAGATTCACATTGACGCCTGCCACTCGCTTGACCATTAACCGCGTATGAACTAATGAATCCTGATTGTTTCCAAAAGCTCGTTCGACGCATCTTTTTGTAGCAGGTATAGATGGGGAACCACATGAAAACTTGGAGGCCTATATTAAGACAAAAACAGAATTTTGGATCAAAATTTATTTTGTCCAAGAATCAGCCCCAGCAAATACATACCAATGACTATAAAGTCCACAAGATCTTTCATCTGTAAAGCTATAACCGTGGTGCAGAAACTAGTGCCCACAAATATACAGGCCGCAATAAGCCAGGGAGATATAAGTCGATGACGTTGCTATGGAGAAAATAATTAAAATGTCTTAAACTGTATTGAATAGATTAAGTGACGAGGTTGACAATTTAGTTTTTTCTAATGAAAATAATTTTACGGTTCAGCGAAATATGAAAAGACAAAACGATCTTGTATGGGTAGAGAGCGAATCATACAGCGAATTGCTCTGAGAAAGCAATCGCCTGCATCAGTTATGGTAAGGGCCGCGGTAACAGCTACTGGTCGCTCAATACTCGCTTTCATTAAAGGAAAATCAAAAAAGCAAACCGTGTTTTCTAGATCCTCGAAAAATTAAAAAAAAAAACCATTTAACCATCACTCTACATCACGCCAAATAACTGATATTTGGTATAAATACTTCTTATACGGGTTTTCCAATAAAAGTGATATGATTTATTTGGAAAAAAACACTCTTATTGTTATGGAAATTCAAGAGTTTTTAATTTAATGTGAAGTACAATCGATACAACTAAGTTCCAAATAAAACGTCATTCAAATGGCCTCCACGACTTCTTCTGCAGGAACGAATTCGACGAACCCAATATTCGAGCACTTTTTCCAATAAATCAAGCCGTATGTCATGAATGGCATGTTCAATATTGAATTGTAAAGCTTGAAGAGAGCCTGGTTTATTTCGAAAGACCAATGACTTCAAATTACCCCACAAGAAATAGTCTATGTAAAGGTGTTAAATCACACAACTTCTTGGAGTCCATTCAATATCACAATTTTTTTTAATAATCGACTCTACAACTTTTTTTTTGGAACAATTCAATTGTTTCATTTGCTATGTGGCACGTAGCCACAATCGGTCAATGTCAAAAAGATAGCTCTTAACGAGAGCTAAAAAAATAAACTGGAAAGGTTTTTTTTGGATTTAACAAAAAAATTGACAGCATCAGTTTCAAGGTCGTAGGTCGACTGAAAAGTGTTTTTTTAATTTAAAAAAATGGACTTAGCGCACGAAAAGTTGCAATTGCAGAACGTTTATTTTGATGATAAAACTGAATAATTTGTAAACGTTGTTCTTGCGTATATCTCTCCATGATGAAATTGTAAACACAACTGAATACAATGAAAAACAAATGACAGATCATGACATATTACGAATGGCCGAAACGTCATTCAAAAACATATCATCCCTATTGGAAAACCTGATAGCTGCAGCTAACTTGGGAATCAGAATGGGCTACATAGGTCCCGTTATTGATATAACTCCCATAAATAGCACCCTCATTTCTTAACGCCATAGGAGCCATAGATTGATTGAAATTTGATCATTTTTTGATAAAGTACATATTTCCTGAATCACACACACGACCAACGGTCGCAATAGGTTCATGATTTGATGTAGCCCCCTTATAGAGGTCTCTTCCTATTTGTCTACATAAAACTCTATTACTTGTAAATTTCCTGCGATTTGGCAGAATTTGGTAAATTTTTACGTAATACTAACTAAATTGCCTTCTTATCTAAATTGCCTGGTTGCTGGTCCTTTGCAGAGTGCTGCGGACCTGGATAGCTCACTTAATACACTAGAGGACCAAACGAAAAAGACCTTTAAGAAATCGTGTCATATCACTAGGCAAAATGATAAATATGGTGGAATAAGGATCTTAGATCAATTAGTGAACAGTCTTGGGAGATATATACTCGTAGATGGTCGCGATAACACGTTCACCGAATTTGTTTTTCAGTAAGTCGATTGTAACGCTTGCTGTGTAGCTAGTGTCACAGTATTGTTGAAACACATATCGGCGATGTCAAGCTCATCCAATTCTGGCCAAAAATAATGTTCTATCATGGCACGATAGCGCTCTCCATTAACGGTAACATGACGATTATTTTCATCGAAGAAAAATTACGGTCCAATCACACCTCCGGCATGACCACACCACACAGTAATTTATTCGGATGCAGTTGTGTCTCTTGAAGCACATGTGGGTTTGTTGCTGTCCAATAACGCATATTTTGTTTATTGACCAAACCACTCAGCCAGAAATGAGCTTTATCGCTGAGGACGATTATTACGGCCAAAAATTGGAGTTAGGTTTAGGTTAGGGTGGCAGCCGTATTTTTTTATACAAGCTCACATAGACCTATTTAGGTCCCTAGTGTTACCAAGGGCTGAAATGCCCCTCATCGAAACCGACTTCTTTGATATACAAATTTATCGATAGTACGAATATCGGTACTGGAAAGATCTGTTAGGCTGCCTAAAAGGCCGACCCCAGTATGTCCAGTCGTCATTTACTCAGAGCGGGGCAGTAGCATAGCAAGTGCTCAATGCTCTCCACTTCTTCCTGATCTCCACAGCTTCTGCAGAAGTCATTAGGGTCAATACCCAATCTGTTGGCGTGTTCTCCGATCAAGCAGTGTCCCGTCAGAACTGATATTAACGTAGAAAATTTTTGACTCTCTAGTGCGAGGAGATATTTTGATCTTCTCAGGTCATACCTTGGCCAGATTTGTCTAGCTACCCTGCAGGTGCCGATCTGTCCATCTTTCGTTGGACTGCCTGATTGCCTCTTGCCTAAGCCAAAGCTTGCACGTGGATAGTGGCGCACCAATATATGCAAATTCTTCGAGAATTTGTAATGTCGACCCTTTCCTAGCAAGTTCATCGGCTTTGCAGTTCCCCGGGATATCCCTATGCCTAGGCACCCATATGAGTTGTATATTAAACTGCTCAGCCATCTCGTTAAGATATCTGCGGTAGTCGAGGGCTGTTTGTGAATTTAGGGATGTTGCCTCCAGAGAATTGATGGCAGCTTGGCTGTCCGAGTAAATGGCAATGCCAGTGTTGGTTACTATGTTGCGGCTCAGCCACTTGGTTACTTCCCATATTGCCATTTTTTCGGCTTGATACACGCAAAGAAAAAATTCGTTTCTGCGAAACGAAATATTAGATAACTACAATTCTCGTTTACAACGACTGAAATTTCGTTTGGTCAGAATATGTTTCTGTCACAACAAACGAAATTTCAGTTCCAGCAAACGAGAATTGTAGTTGTCTAATATTTCGTTTCGCAGAAACGAATTTTTTCTTTGCGTGTAGACACTGCAGGTATCTGGTAGTCTGTGAGCTATATCCAAACTAAGCTCTGCACAGTGTACTCCGAAGCCAAGCTTCGAACCATCCCTGTAAAAGTGGAGATGGTTTCTGTTACCTGGTATTCTTCCAACCAATTTCTCTCGAAGGTGTACACAGTTGGTATATAGTCCACTCGGTCTGTTACCATAGCACTACACTTTGATATCCTCATGTGACCGTAGTTCTTGTACCTCCACATTGATAGGCAGTTTAATCTTATTGCCGCTTTGGTTGCAACTTCTCTCGCCACAATATTAATTGGCAGTATATGGAGTACGGCTTGTAGAGACTCGGTCGCTGTAGTCCTTAAGGCTCCGCTTATGCTCAGGCAGGCAGTTCTCTGAACCTTTGTTAGTAGGTTGGTGATGGTTAGTTTCTCAGTTGCCGTCCACCATACCACAATGCCGTATAACAGTATTGGACGAACTACTGCTATATATATCCAGTGGACGATTTTAGGAGAGAGGCCCCACCGCGACCCTACAGCCTTTTTGCAGGAATATAAGACGACGTTGGCCTTCCTTACACGTTCCAATACGTTAAGTCTAAATAACAGTTTTCTATCTAGAATTATTCCTAAAAATTTATAAATAAAGATACAAAATTGTTATGTCCCCATGGGAAAACCAGGTACTAAGAGAACACTTTCCTGAATTGACCCCAGAACAGTTCAACAATATTAACCCGTTCATTTGAGATTTGATAGACCATTTAAATCCACCGCCTTCGATGAATTGTATCCTATTATGTTACAAGACTAATTTATGGTGATAATTATCAGATTCCGAGTATCTCGCCAAGTAACTCATTCATGTAGAAAAGTTAGTTCTCCTATTCTTGTCTCTTGTCGTCCTTTGGTAAGACTCTAGAGAGAATTTTAGATGATAGAATCAGAAACAAACTTCGAAGAGAATTATTCTCTCGGAAGAGAATTATTATCTCGGAAGAGAATTATTCTCTCGGAAGAGAATTATTCTCTCGGAAGAGAATTATTCTCTTCTTAAAAGGTAGATTGGTAGACTCTGCTCAACAATGTGTTGTTCATCATAACAAAAGTGCCTCGGATTTGCAAGAGTTCTTTCTGGGAGCATGCCTTGATATACAGGGTTTTCCAACAAGAGGTGTTATTTTGAATCACCCGGTATTTCGGTGGCTGTCACATTTAAAGCTTTTATTCTTTGACATTTGACAAGTAGAAACTATTCCATTACTAAAAATGGAACGATACACGATTCAACAACGCATTGAAATTATTAAAATTCACTACAAAAATGGTGAAAATCTTGCAGTCACAGTTCGCAAAACTAAAGCATTTTTGGGTCGTCGTGAAGCACCTTGTAGGTCCGCAATACAGAAATTGGTGGAAAAATTCAAGTTGTTGGGACAAGTTAGTGATGTGAAGAATAAAACCCGTGCACGTCGCTCAAGAACAACTGAGAATATTGGTGCTGTAGCCCAAAGTGTTGAAGAAAACCCAGGTTTGTCCATTCCTCGTCGTTCTTTGGAATTGGGCATTCCACAAACGTCATTACACCGTATCTTGCATAAAGACTTGGATCTTAAGGCTTATAAAGCTCAGTTAACACAAGAACTCAAACCGGCCGATCATCAACAACGTCGTGTCTTTGCTGATTGGGTCCTTGAAATTCATGAAAATGGTCCGGAATTCAATCGAAAAATCATGAGGCCCATTTCCACTTCGGTGGCTACATCAACATTGTCGCATCTGGGGCTCGGAAAACCCAAGAGTTATTGTTGAGAAGCCCCTCCATCCTCAACGTGCGACTGTTTGGTGCAGTTTGTGGCCCGCCGGGGTCATTGGACCTTACTTTTTCGAAAATGAGGTTGGATCAACAGTTACGGTGAATGGATTGCGCTATCGAGAGATGATTAATGATTTTTTATGGTCGGAGTTGGATGGCATGGCTACGTGTCACACAAGCAACGAAATCATTGCTCTGTTACGGGAAAAGTCTCGAAGAGGTGATCACAATTGGCCACCGAGATCTTGTGATTTAACACCTTGCGACTTCTTCCTTTGGGGGGGCCACGTGAAATATAAGGTCTACGCCAACAGCCCAGCGTCGATTCAAAACCTCAAAGATAGAATTCGTGAGGCTATCGAGGATATAGGGCAGCCACTTTGCGATTTGGTTATGGAAAATTTCATGAAAAGGATATGGTCCTGTAAGCGTGGTCGTGGTGGCCATTTGGCTGATGTTGTTTTTCATTATTAACGGCATACCTTCCTCTTTATTATAAAATAAACATCCGATCATTTATCTCAAAAAATTTGCATTTTTCTTTGATATCAAAATAACACCTCTTGTTGGAAAACCCTTTATTATGTTACAAGGCTAATTTAAGGTGATAATTATCAGATTATCTCGCCAAATAACTCATTCATGTAGAAAAGTTAGTTTTCCTAGTCTAGTCTCTCGTCGTCCTTTGGTAAGACTCTAGACAGAATTTTAGATGATAGAATCAGAAACAAACTTCGAAAAGAATTCTTCTCTCGGAGTCAGCTTGTCTTCTTAAAAGTTAGATTGGAAGACTCTGATCTACAATGTGTTGTTCGTCATATCAAAAGTGCCTTGGATTTGCAAGAGTTCATTCTTGGAGCGTTCCTTGATATAGAAGGTGTCTTTAAGAATGTCCTCCTGTCTGCCATTAAAGCCGAGACAGGAGATAGGAAAGCGACTAGGGGAAACCCTCCAGGTGGAATTATTTCACCACTTCATTGGATTCTATTCTTATCTCTCGGATATTCTGGAGGTCTCCCTGTTGCAACTAACTGCGGTTTAAGTATTAACCCCACTAAGAGTGGGTTAATACTTAATCTCCGAATTTTTATTACCGGCGCTACTGCCAAACTCTGCAAAATTCTTAGGGGGAATTATGGACCGTAAGTTAAATTGGAGGGAAAACAGAGATGCTTGAATTAAGAAAACTTTCGCGGCCCTTTATTTATGCCAGAAATTCATATGTTCCATAAGGGGGTTAAACTCGAAACCAATCCATTGGTTTTACCCTGCAGTGATAAGGCCGGTCCTGAAATACGCTTGTCACTTATGGTGGAGCATTACTGGTACCACACACATGTAATGGTACTAAGTATGGTTAATAAAGTTGCACCTAGTAACCTGACTGGAACGATTAAATCCACGGTCAATGTGATGTATAAGTATCTTGAAGACATCGTATTGGGAATTCTCCCAATTTATTTAATTATAAACAAATCCACGGAACTTACATTGACTCGACTAGCCCAACAAATCCTTCTGTTAGGCACCAACTTTAGACATATTCGGATTGGGGACCTATCTCTGGTTTGTACAGGGACCGACTTCGTGCTTAGTCATGACTTAGTGGATAAGGGCATTATTAAAATCCCCATCTTGACAAAACGGCAGGTTCTACAGATGGTTCTAAGGGTACTGGTTGTGGTATATTCGCCATGAGCTAAATTTTTTCGTATTCCGTATATTAAACAAGTTTTGCTTATAGACTGAGTAAACTGTGTCCACAAGAAATACCCTATTCCATATTTCGATATAACAGTAATTAAAAACATTTCAGTTTTCTCCACTGTGCATAATTTTATTTTCATAGACGAATATATGTTTAGTTATGTGACCTAACCTAACGTTGAACTTACCCCCTATCATTAGTTAACTTACCAAATGAAAGCCCACCATTAGCAGAACCGAAAGTACGGACATTATCAGGTAAACGATCAATTGAGCGATGAAACTGCATACACTAGCAGCTGAAACAAAATATTTAATCATATTTTTTATTACAATTAAATCCCAATTTTGTTATTGTATACACACACCACTGATATTTTTCAACAACATTGTATGCCATTTTTCCAATACTTCATCATCCGTTTCCGGTACACGAATAATCTGAAGATATATCAACAAACCGATACTGTAGAAGACAGTCAGACAGATATACATTACGGTGCAGAATGTAGCCATGACCGATGCTATGGGAAACCACGGCGACGTGTTGGCAACTCTGTCAGACTTTGAGGGCATTTCATTAAACTGATAATTAAATTGTGTTTGTATAAAAATAGTCTCGTTGGACGGACGACTGTGGTTTTTAATATTAATGAATAACGAACAATCTTATCAACGATTTCAAAATGTACTGAGGATTTAATTTTCTAAAGAAGGTTTTATTTGGGAAACTTTACAAAAATACATATTCTCTTGTTTATATGAGAGATGATATTGGCCCATTCTCTCTTTTCATCAGTACCTGATTACACATGCATAGCACAGTGGGTTGCAAGTGGGAAAATTGCAACTAATGATGCAGTGTTTGACTGGTGAAAACATATGGTCCCTATACACAAGACAACGTTTTCGATATTTTCAAGTTTAATGGAAATATTAAAAAATAGTACAACAATTTTGTTCAGAATGTGAAGGCATTTAAACGTTTTTTTTTTATAAATTTGGCAAAATACGTTAGGAGTATGCGTAGGCGGCTTGATTAATACGACAACTTTATCCTGAACCGTAGTACTTCAAAAACATTGCACTGAAGCGACTTTGCCCCGTGTAAAATTACAAAAAGTTTCCGGTAAATAGTATAGAGATTAAAAACGATTCAACATTTCACTAAGTTTTAACCCTTTGTGGGGTAGCTGGCGGTAAGAGTGGGAGAATATAAACCAACTTCGAACATAGATTAGGTTAGGGTGGCAGCCGGTTTTACTAGCTCACATAGACCAAAAGAAGTCCCTAGTGATACCACGGGGCGAGTTCCCCTCATGGGAACCAACCTGTTTGATACACACGAACATCGGTGCCGCCAAGATCTATCAGACTTCCAAGAAAGGCCGACCCCAGTATATCCACGTCGCGACATTTACTCAATGCGGGACAGTAACAAAGCAGGTGCTCAATACTCTTCACTTCTTCCTCATATCCACAGCTTCTGCAGAAGTCATTGTACACAATTTTCAACCTCGTTGAGAGATCCGCTGTAGTCGACGGCTGTTTGTGAATTTAGGTATGTAACCTTCAGAGATTTAATGGCAATCTGGCTTCGGAGTAAATGACGACTTCTTTTATTGTCATAATTTCAGCTAGAAAGACACTGCAAGTATCTGGAAGTCTGTGAGTTATATCAAGACCATGTTATTTACAGTGTTCATCCAGTTCCGAACCATCTTTGTAGAAGTGGAGATTGTTTATTTTTCCTGGTATTCCGCTAACGCGGTTCTCTTGCTGATATTAGCAAAGTTCCTATCGAGATGTTCACCGTTGGTATATAGTCCTCTCGTTTAGTTACCATAGCGCTACAGTGTGATATTCTCATGTGACCGTAGTTCTGGAACTTCCACATTGATAGATAGTTTAATCTTAATACCGCTCTGGTTGCAACTTCTCTCCCCACGATATCAATTGGCGGTAGATGGAATAGGTCTTGTCGGAACTCTGTCGCTGTAGTCCTTAAATCCCCACTTATGCTTAGGCAATCAGTTCTCTGAACTTTCATTAATTGACTGGTGATGGATTGTTTATCAGTTGCCGCCCACAAAACCACAATGCCGTATTATAGGATTAGGCGAACTACTGCTATGTATATCCAGTGGACGATTATAGGAGAGAGGCTCCAACGCGACCTTACAGCTTTCTTACAGGAATATAAGGCAGCATTGGCCTTCCGTACCCGTTCAATACATTAAGTGTGAAGTACAATTTCCTGTCTAGGATTGTACCTAGAAATTTTGCGCTTTCAGAAAAGACAACCTTAGTTCCATTTAGCCGAGGAGGGTTCGCGTCTGGAACCTTATTCCTCCTAGTAAAGGGACCCAATTCTATTTTGTTTGGGCTAACGCTCAAATCACTGCTTCTGGCCCATCGAGCCAATTTGCCACATCTTTGCAGTTACAACATTCCAGATCTAACAGGATTCCATTCACCATTCAAAATAGTATACCTCCCAATCGTCGAACTTAGTCCGACATAGTAGAAAATTTACTTACAAATTTGAAGTTAATCAATCGCTCACTCCTTTTGAGAGTTATCAACAACCAGACAGACGGATGGACGGACATAGCTCTCTAGACTGGCAGATGTTTGGTCTTTACCATTAAAATTAGGTAAGCGAAACATGAGGCAGCTTTTGAAGGTTAATCTGTAGAAATCTTAATATAATTGATAGGCGACTGATTAACGTCCATCCCAACTAGAGAGTTATTGATCTCCTTGTCCGTATCATCGAGGAGCATGTCCTCATCAGATGCTTCGAAAAGTCCGAAAACTCCCCTCAGCTGTCCGAAGACCTGTGTTCGTCCTCGGGAATAAATGGCACCTTCTTTATATTAGAACCTGAGGAAATTATTGGCGCACTTCCAGATGGCTGTGTGGCTACAACGATTGATTCAATTTTTCTTATGTACTTGAAATTATATCCTACAAGTATACACTTCAGAAATATAGTCCCGAAACCATATCTCAGGATTCCATTTGCATATTGTAAGTAAAGGGTGGATTTTTCAATTATGAGAGGACAGGGAGGGTTGTAAACTCTTAACGCCTCGAGAATAATAGCCGAATCGGATGGGTGACTAGGGCGACTAGGAATGTCTCGAAAACATCCTACTGAGATCCCCCCTCAGACCTTACCCTTCACCCACCCTCGCCTCTGAGAAGCCGTTTGCAGATCTAGCGAACTAGCATCACCTAAAGCTATAGTCTTTACGCTCCAAAGATGTCATCTTTTTGTCATATCTTTACAGATTGGTTTAGTCCTCTAATGACAGCGAGGCATTGGGCCATAGGTTCTGATTCCACAGGACACCGCTCTTGTCCTTAGGGATGTTACCACCCACATAACTTCTGTCCACAACGGCCATCACTAGACTCCCTTTCGCTACTTCACTGAAGCATTTGGTAAGTGTTGTAACGTAAAAGTCGACGCTCGTTTTTACTCACACACCTATTTTTTTTTAATAAAATTGAAATAAATACTGATTTAAATATAAATATCTCTGAAGTAAGCCAGTCATGTTTTATTATTAAAAGGGATATATTTAATATATTAAATATTGTATCCTTTGAGTTCAGTCAAGTTCACATTTCCTGGATGACATGTGAATTACTTGGGTATCCATAATAGTTACTACCTATTACGGACGTGTATCACATTGTTCGGCCAGAATTATAAAGTATTTAATCAAGCGTAATAGGTACTACATAATACGGGAATGTGTCAAAAAATCTACAGTAATCAAATCTTGACGTAATAGGTACTACCTAATGCGGTCCCAAAGTATGGTATAAAAGGAGGAGCCTGACCGAATAGGAGTTAGATGGTGAGGAGACGTGAACGAGTACGGATATCCGGTTGAGTATGATTTTGTTAATTTAAAAGTCGGCGATTAAGCGTGAGGTTGAATCCTCTGCTACAGCATCTTCTAGTACCGTCCTAGCGTGAGGTTGAGTCCTTTGCTCCAGCATTTTCTACTACCGTCCTAGCGTGAGGTTGAATCCTCTGCTCCGTCGAATTCTGTCTTCGTTGCCGCCATTAGCGTGAGGTTGAGTCCTCCTGTCTTCGTTGCCGCCATTAGCGTGAGGTTGTATCCTCTCCTCCGTCACATCCTGTCTTCGTTGTCGTCATCAGCTTGAGGTTGAATCCTCTGCCCCATCGAATTCTGTCTTCGTTGCCGCCATTAGCGTGAGGTTGAATCCTCTGCTCCAGGATTTTCTACTACCGTCCTAGCGTGAGATTGAACATTCTGCTCCGTCATCAGCGTGAGGTTGAATCCTCTGCACCATCGAATTCTGTCTTCGTTGCCGTCATAAGCGTGAGGTTGAGTCCTCCTGTCTTCGTTGCCGCCATTAGCGTGAGGTTGAATCCTCTGCTCCATCGAATCCTGTCTTCGTTGCCGTCATTAGCGTAAGGTTGAATCCTCTGCTGCGTCGAATCCTGTCTTCATTGCCGTCATTAGCGTGAGGTTGAATCCTCTTTTCCGTCGAATCCTGTCTTCGTTGAGTTCATTAGCGTGAGGTTGAATCCTCTGCTGCGTCGAATCCTGTCATCGTTACCGTCATAATCGTGAGTTTTTATCTTCCTCGCCGTCGTAGCCGGCCTGCATTCCTGCCACCGTGATCTGGAATCCCTTGCCCATCATATACACTATCGAGAGCATTAATCTTAGAGAATTTGTAGATTTTTTGCATACTATTTTAATTAATAAATCCATTTTTTATACCCTCACTTTAGTGTGACGAGGGTATATATCATTTGCTACGGAAAAAAGTGTAACACATCGAAGGAGTGATCTAAGACCCTAAGTATGTTCGGAGGAAATCCGTTTTGGGTCATTTTAAGTCGAATGAGCAATGTCCGTCCGTCTGTCTGTCTGTCTGTCTGTCTGTCTGTCTGTGTGTCTGCTGGCTGGTGCGCACGATAACTCTCGAAAGGAGTAACCGATTGACTGCAAATTTGGTATGTGGTAATATTTTGATCTATCTCCGGATGAGTTCGAAGATGGGCCATATTGGTCTACTCCTTCTGGTACCTCCCACACAAAGGGTTAACATTTAGTGAAATATTGATTCTTTAATAACTTCTATACTACTTATTCGAATCTTTTGAAATTCTGCACATAATATTAGTATATTAGTCGCTATTAACTCGAGAAAAATGGGTGAAGTTGGCATGCCCCTTTTGGTACCTCCCACACAAATGGACCATTTTGCATCAAAATTTAACTGCTTATAACTTTAATACAAGTGCATAAAAATGCTTGAAATTTTCTACAGTATAATGTTTTTGTAGCGCCTATAGTCCGGTAAAAAATGGGCATCATTGTACAGCCCCTTTTGGTACCGCCCACACAAATGGCCCGTTTCGTACCAAAGTAAACGGCTTGTAACTTTAATACCAGTGCATACAAATACTTGAAATTTTGTACAGTGTAATGCTGTTGTAGTGCCTATAGTCCTGTAAAAAGTGGGCGTTATCACCCCGCCCCTTTTTGTACCTCCCACACAAAATGACCAAATCATACCAAAATTACATAGCTCGTAACTTTAATATACCAGTGCACACAAACGCTTATAGTTCAGCACAATGCAATGTATTTAAGAATGTACTGTTTACCGAAAAATATGTGTATTTGGAAAACCCCTTCTGGTACCTCCCACACAAATTGACAGCTTTATTGGTGTAATGTTATATATTACATTACTCACAAAGTGAGGGTATACCTTAGTCGGTTTACCCGACTGAAACTTTCTTACTTGTTTTAATGATCAAAATAATATTTCCTTCTTTCTCTCTCGCATCGTCTCAAAAATTAATAATTGTAACTGAACCTGGTCCCGCTGAGATTTGCTCCTTTTGAAAGTGTAAACACGTCGTTACAGTGTCCTGTTGACGGTGATGTTAACACAGCTAAAGTTGTGGCCCTATCGGACGACTTTAGGAGCATCCATGACATTCTTAGCCCAGGCAAAAAACTGTTTTTTTCTTCGCCTGCCTAATGTTCCATACTCTTAATTCATTATAAAATCAATTATTATTATTAAGAACATATATTATTTTTTTTAATCTTTAAATGTGGTTTCATTAATCCGACTATATGTGTCACCCATGAACCCTTGATACGTATGACTTCTCAAAAAAAACATGAATGAAAATTAATTACAAACTGAATGGAATGGAATAATGTACACACGAGGATTTAGACAACATATACACAATACAAATTTTATTTTTAATTACGACAAAATTTTTTGGTATAAACTATGTGATCTTTTTTCGACTTCTTATACTGGATCCATAAAAATATTCTTGATAAACTTTGTGAGCCTTGAAAATAAACATATGTATATCTTTTAATAATTATTAGAAAAAAATCTTTCTATTAAGCAAATATGCCAAACCTTATGAAGATTGTTTGAAATCTGCATTATTGCTAATATAAAGATCATCTAGGGGTTATTTGTTATCTCACCATTGCTGTGAAATTACGTTGAAAGTTGTACTAAGAAACTAAGTGTAAATGGACTCAATTTGAATTAAAATAAAAGCAATTTGTATTTATTTGTTTAAAATAGAAGTAGGAATGTTCTTTGCCAACAATTTTAATAAATTGCCCACTATATGCAGAATTATTACAAACAGAATCTTCATATATACCCTCCAAATGAACGGAGACTTTATTAGTCTTTATACTGAAAGCAGAAAGGCCTTCCCATGCGGGACCAATGGGCCTTCCGTCCATCAATCTTTCATCGATCTTGCTGAAGACTCAGAATGAATACATAGATATCAAAGGCTACATATAAATATACTGTAAAATATGGATTCATAAAATGATTCTAAGTCGATCGGTATATTAAACGATAAGTCTATCTCATCTTCATTCAGTTGTTACAAACAAAATCACAAATTAACAATATCCTGCACCAGACAGGTGTAGGGTATAAAAATGTCAAATGTAGAATATCGAAAATTGTTGATAATGTCTATTAATTCTTCATAATCATAATTCTGTAGCATAGGCATCGAATGATTTTAGGACATTTTAAGTCATTTAAGTATCCATCCGTCTGTCTGTCTGGGTGTTGCGCACGATAACTCTTGACAAGAGTAACCTTCATATTTTTCATGCGAAAATATTTCATATTTCTCTTCCGGACTAAGTTCGAAGCTGGGTCATATTGGTCTACGCCTCCTGGTACCTCCCCCACAAATGGTTACAATTTAGTGATATATAAAATTAAACGAGCGCCCCAGTAGGTGAGTTGGTAGCGTACTCGCCTATGAGTTTGGGGGTCGTGGGTTCGATTCCCACCAGAGGCTCTGGTCTGTCGCTGCAAAATCTAGCCACATGGTCTTTGTAACCCGGCTTTTCCCTGGACCGTAAAATTAGAATATAAATTTAAATTGTATTGTAATTCATTGACATAAATAAGTAAATAAATACAATTAATACTGCATATGCAACTACCGGATTTAGCCGAACATATAGACCTATTGAGGTGCCTAGTGCAACTACGAACCCAGGTCCCCCCTCATTGCAAACAACCTGTTTGATACACAAAGTTTTCAATAATACGAATATCGGTACTGGCAAGGTCTGCCAGACTTCCGTTTAAGGCCGACTCCAGTATCCAAACGTCGTCTACTCAATGCCGAGCGGAAACAAAATAGGTATTCAATGATTTTCACTTCTTTCTTTTTTCCACAGCTTCTGCAAAAGTAATAAGACTTAATTTCCAAAGTCCTGGTATATTGACCGGACAGACAGTGTTCCGTCAGAACTGTTAGAGTCAGTTCTGACACTCTTTTTCTCTATAGTGCGAGGATATATTTTAACCTTCATATTTTGGCCAGACTGAGCCACTTGGTATCTTCCCATATTACCATTATTTCGGCATGATAGACACTGCAGCTATCTGATAATCCGTAAGCTATATCAGGATTAAGTTATTTACAGTGTAATCAGAAGCCAACCTTCTTCCAAACCATTCTTCAAACCATCTGTATAGATGTGGATATAGTTTATATATCGGTAATCGCCAATCCATTTCTCTCTGGCAAGTGTCTCCATGACAAAGTTCCACTCGAAGACGTACACCGTTGGTATATAGTATATTTGGTCGGTTAGCACTACAATGTGATACCCTCATGTGACCTAGTTCTTGTACCTCCACATAGCTAGACAGACATAGATCTTAATGTCGCTCTGGTTGCATCCTCTATAGCCACAATATCAATTGGTAGTATTTGGATAGGACTTGTAGAGCCTCTGTCGCTGTAGTCCCAAAAGACCTGCTTATGCTTAGGTTTAGGTTAAGGTTAGGGTGGCAGCCTTATTTTTTTATACAAGCTCACATACACCAGTTTAGGTCCCTGGCGTTACCACGGGCTGAAATGCCCCTCATCGAAACCTACCTGTTTGATATACAAATGTATCGCCAGTACGAATGTCGCTGCTGTAAAGATCTGTTAGGCTGCCTAGAAAGGCCGACCTCAGTATGTCCATTCGTAGTTTACTCAGAGCGGGGCAGTCGCATAGCAAGTGCTCAATGCTCTTCACTTCTTCCTCATCTCCACAGCTTCTGCAGAAGTCATTAGAGTCAGTACCCAATCTTTTGGCGTGTTCGCCGATCAAGCAGTGTCTCGTCAGAACTGATACTAACGTAGACAATCTTTGCATCTCTAGTGCGAGGAGATATTTTGATCTTCTCAGTTCATACCTTGGCCAGATTTGTCTAGCTACCCTGCAGGTGCCGATTTCTGTCCTTCTTTCGTTGGACTGCCTGATTGCCTCTTGCCTAAGCCATAGCTTGCACGTGGATAGTGTCGCACCAATATATGCAAATTCTTCGAGAATTTGTAATGTCGTCCCTTTCCTAGCAAGTTCGTCGGCTTTGCAGTTCCCCGGGATATCCCTATGCCCACGCACCCATATGAGGTGTATGTTAAACTGCTCAGCCATCTCGTTAAGAGATCTGCGGCAGTCGAGGGCTGTTTGTGAATTTATTTATGTTGCCTCCAGAGAATTGATGGCAGCCTGGCTGTCCGAGTAAATGACAACGCCAGTGTTGGTTACAATGTTGCGACTCAGCCACTTGGCTACTTCCCATATTGCCATTATTTCTGCTTGATAGAGATGGCAGGTATCTGGTGGTCTATGAGCTATATCCAGACTAACTCTGCACAGTGTATTCCGAAGCCAAACTTTTCATCAAGCTTCGAACCATCCGTGTAAAAGTGGAGATGGTTTCTATTACCTGGTATTCCTCCAACCCATTTATCTCTGGCGGGAATCATAGCGATGTAATTTCTCTCGAAGGTGTACGCAGTTGGTATATAGTCCACTCGGTCGGTTACCATAGCACTACACTTTGATATCCTCATGTGACCGTAGTTCTTGTACCTCCACATTGATAGGCAGTTTAATCTTATTGCCGCTTTGGTTGCAACTTCTCTCGCCACAATATTATTTGGCTGTATATGGAGTACGGCTGTAGAGACTCGGTCGCTTAGTCCTTAAGGCTCCGCTTATGCTCAGGCAGGCTGTTCTCTGAAACTTTGTTAGTATGTTGGTGATGGTTAGTTTGTCATTTGCCGTCCACCATACCGCAATGCCGCATAACAGTATAGGACGAACTACTCTATATATGTATATCCAGTGGACGCTTTTAGGAGAGAGGCCCCACCGCGACCCTACAGCCTTTTTGCAGGAATATAAGACGACGTTGGCCTTCCTTACACGTTCCAATACGTTAAGTCTATATAACAGTTTTCTATCTAGAATTATTCCTAAAAAGTTTGCACTTTCAGAAAAGACTAGATCTGTTCCATTTATCCGAGGTGGAGGGTCCACATGTGGGACATTATTCATCCTAGTAAAGAGAACCAATTCTGTCTTGTTTGGGTTTACGCCCAAACCGCTGCTTCTGGCCCATCTAGCCAATTTGTTCACCTGTAGAATGTCTCGGAGGACGTTTTCGAATTTTCCACTCACTGCGATTGCCATGTCGTCCGCATATGCCACGACCTTGCAGCCACAACGTTCTAGATCTAGCAGGATTTCATTCACCGGTAGGTTCCAAATTAGTGGAGACAGTACTCCTCCTTGTGGGGTCCCTCTGTTTACAAAACTTGTTAGAGTTGTGGGTGAATGTTGTTAAAAGTCCCTTCTATGTCAAGAAACGCCACCATGGTGAATTCCTTGAAATGCCGGGACGATTCGATAGTGCTCACAAGTTCGTGCAGGGCTGATTCTGTAGACTTCCCCTTATAGTAAGCATGTTGGTTCACCGACAGGAGTTTTGTATCCAGGATTTCCCTAATGAAATAATCTAAAAGTCTTTCCAGACCTTTCAAAAGGAAGGAGGATAGGCTAATTGGTCTGAAGTCTTTTGGCCTAGTGTGTGATATTTTCCCCGCTTTAGGTATGAATACCACTTTGGTATCCTTATGCTTATGCTTAGCCAGTCAGTTCTCTGAACCTTTGGTAATTGGTTGGTAAGGGATCTTTTATCAGTTGCCGTCCACCACAATGCAGAACAGTAGTATTGGACGCACAACTGATATATAAATCCAATGTAAGATTTGAGGAGAGAGAATCCAACGCGACCATACAGCTTTCCTGCAGGAATATAATACGATGTTGGCTTTCCTTACACCTTCGAGTACATTAAGCCTGAATAAAAATTTTTAATTTTCAGAAAAATATAGCTCAGTTCCATTTAGCTGATGAGGATTCACATGTGGAACCTTATATATGCTAGTAGATAGAACCAATTTTATTTAGTTGTTTGGGTTAACGCTCAAACCACTGATTCTGGTCCAGAACCGTAGGATGTCTCTGATCCGACAGTTGACATATGCCACGTCTTTGCAGCCACCACGTTATAGATCTCTCAGGATTCTATTGACCGCTAGGTTCCAAATTAGTGGAGACAGTGCTCCTCCTTGTGGGGTCCCTCTGTTCACAAAACTTGTTAGAGTTGTGTTGGACCCAAGATGTATGTTATGCTTCAATTGGGCAGCCTTAGAGTTAGTCTAGTTAAACTAGAGTCCTGCCTTAGATATTAGAGCGCCGCAATTATCTCTTCAAGAAATACCACAATAGTGAATTCCTTGAAATGTGGCGATGATTCGATAGTTCCCACCAGTTCATGCAGGGCAGATTCTTGTTGTCAGCATGCTGTTTCCCCGACAGGAGTTCTGTATCCAGCTTTTCTCTAATAAAATAATCTAAAAGCCATAAGTATATTCAGTTTTTTCCTTCTCCTGTAAAGAACCAAAAAATAAAGATACGCCCTTTCTATTTTAAGCCATCGATATGGGGCCATCGATATGGGGTCCCTGATCAATATTTCGAGGTGTTACAAACGGAGTGACAAAATTAATATACATCCATCCTATGGTGGAGGATATAAAAAATTACAAGACAAATATTTTTAATCCAAGTTTTTTATTCAAATTATATCAAACCTAATTAGAACATTATTTTCTTGAAATTATACCGTTCAGGTGCGGTGGGATTTTGTTCGTCGTGTGCAGCAGGGGTAGGCTGGGACTCGGTTGTAGCACCGTGACGTAGGCTTTTGTAGAGACCAAAGATGGGATACCACATAGCGGCAATGAATACTGAAGAAATTAAAGTGAACAAAAAAAATCACCTACAACTCTCCCATATTTTTTATTGAACAAAACTTACCCATACTTGCGAAGGTTGTTAAAAATGCAATCTTCGACTCATCTTCAATGTAAACGAAAATTAAATCACCGACAACATCGATAATTGAGATATAAATCCATGGAGCCATAAATTTATGATTGGTCTGAAGAGAGAGAGTGCGAGGAAATGTCCATTTTACAATACTTAGGCATACAGACTAAAATCTATTGAAGTCAAAAGTACCTTCTTAATGCCCACTAGCAGAAAGATGCAGGCAATTAACATAGTAATATCAAATACCAGTTCGATTGTATAGGAGACAATTTGCTCATCTGCCAATTTCACAAAAAAAAACACAAACAATCATTACGTTAAATATTTTAATTTATTTAGAAATCGTTGGTAGTTTCATTACTTACGCCTTAAGTCAACCTCCACATTTTCCTCATAACTCTGGTGGGCATCAGGATCAAAAATATCTTCGTCTACCTTTTCTACTTTTGATACAGGAGCTTTCTGGTTCAGATCATGCAGACCAATCAAACTAGTAAACACAAAAAGAACGGCCAACGTATAGAGGAAAGTGCTAACACCAGCAACGAATAAGGGCCACTTGGGACAGGTCATCTTGAAGATAATTGTTCTTTTGGCTTGGTTAGGCTAGGCAAGCCAACGTAGTGAATGAACACTCTCGCAACACACACGGATCAAGATGTACTGAATCCGTCTTGAAATGTAGTCTTCTACAAAATATTACATATTGTAAATCTGTCATTATATAGTCTACTATTGTTACTACTTTGAATATTCGGCAGAAGTTGAATGCTTTAGTGCTAGAGCATGAAACTCGCTGACAAATCTATGACCCTCCTGGCCTCAGCCAAAAATGGTTGATACCATAATAATCTCTCGATTATTAAGGTATCAGTCTCCTCGTAAATAACACATAAATATAAGTGTGGACGGAAAAGTAAGAGAATCTCTATTGAGTAATCAAAATTGTTTTTGCTATAGAACATCTGAGCTGAAATACTAATAAAATCACAGAATATTCATGCTCTAAAAATCAGAACACATATCTAAAATCACAGATACTCGGATAAAATGTTTTCGCTGAGAATCTGAACACAGATATTCTATAGACAATTTTTGTACAGAGAAACATATTTTCTATTGACAATGATTGATCTGAGAATATGAATTTTGTAAAGTAGCTTTAGGTTAGAGTGTCAGCCAGCTTTGCCAGCCCAGCATGCCCCTCATAGAAACCAACCTGCTTGATAAACAAATTTATCAATACGAGTAGTATGAATATCGTCGCGGGAAAGATCTGTCAGACTTCCTAGAAAGTCCGTCCCCTATATATCCAGACGTCGTTTACTTAATGAGGGACTGCAGGTGTTCAATGCTCTCCACTTCTTCCTCAACTCCTCAGCTTCTGCAGAATTCATTGAACTAAAATCCCAACCTTCTAGTCTGTTCGCCGCTCAGGCAGTGTCCCGCCAGAACTGACACTAATGTAGACAGTTTATTTTCCTCTCTAGCGCGAGGAGACATTTTGAACTTCTCAGTTCGTATTTTCATTGGACTGCCTGATTGCCTCTTGCCTAAAATAAAGCTTGCATGTGGACAATGGCGCACCAATATATGCAAATTCTTCGAGCATTTGTAATGTCTTCCCTTTCATAGAAAGTTCTTCAGCTTTGGGTCTCCCCGGGATATCCCTATGTCCAGGTAACTATATAAGGTGTATGTAAAACTGTTCAGCCATCTTGTTAAGAGATCTGCGACAGTCGAGGACTGTTTGTGAATTTAGGGATATGGACTCCAGAGAATTACTGACAGCCTGAATGTGCGAGTAAATGACAACGCCTTTGTCGTTCACTAATTTGCCAATCAGCTACTTGGCGACTTCCCTTATTGCCATTATTTCGGGTTGATAAACACTACATAAATGTATCTGGCAGTCTATGAGCTATATCAACACTGAGTTCTATACAGTGCACTCCGATGCCAACCTTATCATCAAGCTTCGAAGCATCTGTGTGTAGAAGTGGGGACTTTTTCTATTTCTTGGTGTTCTGCCAACCCATTCCTCTCTGGCAGGTATCTAAGTGGTGAAGTTCCTCCCGAAGGTGTAGACCGCTGGCATATAGTCCGCTCGGTCGGTTACCATAGCACTACATGGTGATATCCTTATGCAGCCGTATATGTGTATACATATATATACACATATAACAGGTGGCGCAAAAGTAACCTTTCGATGTTTTTTGTGCCAAAGTCACCGACCGATTATTGGTCAAATAAATAGTCAGCAATATTCCGCGTTCTGGAGCAGTGTAGCGTAACATTGTTTATTATCGTGTATTTCGCATGTGTTTACTACACAAATGTCAACATAAGGCATTAGGGGCCAATCGCAAAATTTATAGCATTTTCTGACAGGAGGATTACTTTTGCGCCACCTTGTATTAGGACGGGTCAGAAAAAAATATCGCCGTTGTCCGCATCTCAAATGAAAGTCGTGAATAACTTCGGTCCTATTAGAGCGAGAATCACAAGATTGGTACTGTTTTAAGCATAGATTGATACGTTTTAGTCCAAGATGTGTGATATTTGGAAGAAAAGCCTGAATTTTAGAGGTTATGTAATATCGGTCTAGCTCACTGGCGGCTCAAGATATAGGCAAAATATTTTGAGTTCAACAAAACAAGCTTTCATTTGAGATGCGGATAATCGCGATATTTTTTTTCTGACCCGCCCTAATGTACTTATATATTATAATTCCTTTTATTCCTGCAGGAACATATGGCCTCAACAAATTTATTCTATTCGACTTTGTCTATGGCTAGTATCTTCAGCTCATTGCACGATTTCTTTATTTCGGCTGGATCTGAATCAAGTTGCAGACGTCAAGTTCTTCCTCTTCTTCTGCTACCCTGAGGATTCTAGTCAATGGCATTTCTGGTTATGTCGTCTTTGGCCATCTCAATTTTCGTCGTTTAATTTTCTTAGGTACCTGAGGCATTTCTTATACCTTGACATTAATAGACAGTGCAATTGTAATACCGCTCTGGTTGCAACATCTCTCGCTCAGTTGCTGTAGTCCTCAACGCTTCGCTTATGAATAGTCAGGCGGTTCTCTGAACCTTTGATTACTCTCCTTACTTCTGCTATAACCCCCTCAAATTAATATGCATATACAAGGTTTTCCAGCAAGAGGTGTCATTTTGAATCACCCGGTATTTCGGTAGCTATCACTGTTGAAGCTTTTATTCTTTGTCATTTGACAAGTAGAAACTACGCCATTACTAAAAATGGAACGATACACGATTCAACAACGCATTGAAATTATTAATATTCACTACAAAATTGGTAAAAATCTTGCAGTCACAGTTCGCTAAACTAAAGCATTTTTGGGTCGTCGTGAAGCACCTTGTCGGACCGCAATAGAGAAATTGGTGGAAAAATTCGAGCTGTTGGGACAAGTTAATGATGTGAAGAATAAAACCCGTGCACGTCGCTCAAGAACAACTGAGAATATTGGTGCTGTAGCCCAAAGTGTTGAAGAAAACCCAGGTTTGTCCATTCCTCGTCGTTCTTTGGAATTGGGCATTCCACAAACGTCATTACACCGTATCTTGAATAAAGACTTGGGTCTTAAGGCTTATAAAGTTCAGTTAACGCAAGAACTCAAGCCGGCCGATCATCAAAAACGTGGTGTCTTTGCTGATTGGGTCCTTGAAATGCATGAAAATGATCCGGAATTCCATCGACACATCATCTTGACTGGGGCACAGAGAAGCCTCTCCATCCTCAACGTGTGACTGTTTGGTGCGGTTTATGGTCCCGCGGGGTCATTGGACCTTACTTTTTCGAAAATGAGGTTGGATCAACAGTTACGGTGAATGGATTGCGCAATCGAGAGATGATTAATGATGTTTTATGGTCGGAGTTGGATGGTATTGATCTGGACAACGTTTACTTTCAACAAGACGGCGCTACGTGCCACACAAGCAACGAAACCATTGCTCTGTTACGGGAAAAGTTTCCGGATCGTGTTATCTCTCGAAGAGGTGATCACAATTGGCCACCGAGATCTTGTGATTTAACAGCTTGCGACTTCTTCCTTTGGGCCACGTGAAAGATAAGGTCTACGCCAACAGTCCAGCGTCGATTCAAGACCTCAAAGATAGAATTCGTGAGGCTATCGAGGACATAGGGCAGCCACTTTTCGATTTGGTTATGGAAAATTTCATGAAAAGGATATGGTCCGGTGAGCGTGGTCTTGGTGGCCATTTGGCTGATGTTGTTTTTCATTATTAACGGCATACCTTCCTCTTTATTATGAAATAAACATCCGATCATTTATCTCAAAAAATGGCATTTTTCTTTGAATACCAAAATAACACCTCTTGTTGGAAAACCCATTTCCTACGCGAAAAGTTAACCTTCACATCTTCTGCACAACTTGTGATATCGGGATTGATGTCGGCTACCTACCCTCCTTTCGTTGTCGGAGCATTCTCTTGTAGACGGCACATGTATAGAGGAAAGTGCAAAATCCAGCAACGAATAAGGACCACTTGGGACAGGTCATCTTAATGATAATTTCTCTTTAGGCTAAAATAGAGTCGAAACGAAGTGAAAAATCTCAAGACACTTTTTAGCATGTACTGAATGCAAAAATCCGCTCTGCTATATAACATTAAATATTAGAAAATCTCATGGTCATTCATATAAAGCAAAAGAACAAACAAAAAAATGAAAAGAAAGTCTAGTATTGTTGCTACTTAGAATATTCTGCAATAGTTTAATGTTTTAGCGCTAGCATGAAACTCGCTGCCAAATGTATGACCCCTGGCCCTAGTCCCAAAAATAATGATACCACAATAATCTTTTGAAATTCTAGACATATGTATGTACATTCTAGACATACATAAATAAATCTGTGGACGGACAAGTAAGAGAATCTCAGTCGAGTAATCAAATATTTTTCTATAGAAAATCTGAGCTCAAATACTAAGAAAAATACATACATACATTCATATGTATGTATGTATATAACAAATTTGACAAATAACAAAATATTTTTATTAATCCACAAGTTCTTTTTATTTGGAAAATCCCAGAAATTCCATAACCAATTTCTCCAAAGTTATTCAAATTATATCAAATTTTACGAGAACATTATCTTCCTGGGATCCTTCCGCTAAGTTCGACAATTTGAAATTATACATGTACAGGTGCGGTGGCAGTTTGTTGAACGTGTTGAAAGTATGCGGGAGTCTCATACGTACTTTCGATGGCAGCTGGGTTAGATTTGGGCTGAGTGTTAGCATGGCGAAGCTTTTTGTAGACACTAAAGATGGGGAACCATATAGCGGCAATGAATACTAATGAAATTGAATTAAAAGAAAGAAAGAAACAAAATTCACACACAACCCTTACAAAAAAAACTGCAAAAATATTTTAGCACAACTTACTCATAAACGCAAAGGCTGCAATACTTGCAAGCTCCGACTCCGATTCCGATTCATCAAAGTAAGTCATCACTAAATCACATACGACTTCGATAATTGAGAGATAGATCCATGGAACCATAAATTTATGATTGTTCTGAGAGAGATAGGAAGAGAGAAATTACTTACGAGACTAGATCTATTGAAGCCAAAAGTACCTTCTTAATGCCCACAACCAAGAAGACACAAACAATCAGCATAATAATATTACCAACAAATTCGACTACAAGGGTGGCAAGTTGATCGCCTGAAGAATCCACAAAACAAAATACGAAAGTTATGTTAAACATTTAAAAAAAAATTCTAGTTTCATTACTTACGTGTAAAGCTAACCCCCACATCTTCTTCAGAACTTGTGACATCAGGATCAACTGAGCCTTCGGCTCCGTCCGTTGCCGGAGTATCCTCGTACAAAACATGGAGTCCAACGAAACCAGTAAACATTAAAAAAACGGTACATGTATAGTAGAAGGTGCAAAGGCCAGCTACAAATAAGGACCACTTGGGACAGGTCATCTTGATGATAATTGCTCTTTAGGCTAGGATAGGCTCGCAAACGAAGTGAACAATCTCAAGACACGGTTCAACATGTACTGAATGCAAAAATCCGATCTTCAATATAAAATTAAATATTTGAAAATCTCTACATAGATTAATGGACGTTTAAAAAAAGAAAAAGATCAAACAAAAAAAAAGCGAAAAGAAAGTCTAGTGTTGTTGCTACTTTTAATATTCTGAAGTAGTCTAACTTCTCAGCGATAGAAAGGAACATATATATGTATATATACATATATGTATATGACCTACTTGGCCTCAGCCCCAAAAAATTATGATACCATAATAATCTTGAAATTCTAGTCATACAAAACAACTGAATAAATCTATAGGAGGACAAGTAAAAAAATCTCTGTCGGGAAATCGGATTGTAGCAGAAAAATATTTGTTTATAGAAAATAAGAGCAAACATTTTTGATTGAAAATTCGTACTCAGCTAAATAGAGCAAATGTGTTCTATAGAAAATTCAGTCAAACAGAACAAAAATGTTCTGCAGAAAAAATCTGTTGCTCAGCCAAACAGGACAAACATTTTCTATAGGTTTCAGGTTTTGGGTGGCAGTCAGCTTTGCCAGCTTACATATATATAGACCACTGTAGGTCCCTAGTGATATCACGTGCTCAGATACCCCTCATCGAAGCCAACAAAGTTATCAATAGTACGAATATCGTTGCGGAAAATATCTGTCAGAATTCTTGAAAGGCCGACCACAGTATATTCAGACGTCGTTTACTTAATGAGGGGCAGTAGCAAAGCAGGTGCTCAATGCCTTCAACTTCTTCCTCATCATCACAGCTCGGGCAGAAGTCAATGGACTCAACATCAGCTCTTAAGCTCACTTCAGTTCACCAGATCATTAGTTCTTTAGTTCACCAGCTCTTTAGCTCACCAGCTAAAGGCAGCTGATTAAATACATCTGATTGGAACATGAATAAAATGAGTTGAATATAGTGGGTGACCCATGTAATGGTTCCTTGTTGAACTACGGCTTGTGTGAGCTTTGACATATTTAATGACATTCCCGATGTATCAAATATTCAGTACAAGGTTTGCGGTTTACGAAATGGTTAAGTTTACGCTTGAAGAAAATTGGGAAATATTGAAAACTTACTTCCAAAATTGTGAGTCAACAAAATCAAAAATCATCTTTTCAGATGAAGCTCATTTTCACCTCGGTAGTTATGTTTATAAGCAAAACTGCCGCTTTTGGAGCTCAGAAAACCCACACGTAACCATGATAAATCCAATTCATCCTCAACGAGTGAAGATGGACTGGCGGCATCATTGGTCCGTTTTTCTTCGAAAACGAGGAAGGAGCTGCCGCTATCGTCAATGTCGATCGTTAACGTGCTATGCTCAGAGATAATTTGTTTCCAAATGTTGAAGATAATGACGTGGACGATGTGTGGTTTCAAAAGGACGGCGCTACGTGCCACAAAAACAACGTTACGTGTGTTCGAAAATCACATAATTAGCCGAAACGGCGCGCCGTGTATTTAAATGCTAGTTATATAACAGGTGATCCAAGAAGAGATACTTTTTTCAATAGCCTTTTTTTGACAGATCACGTGTGATTCATGCCGTCATGTTATTTTTGTTAAGTATTGTTTGGCATTTCATCATGGAAAGACTTACGCCTGCACAACGTTTACAAATCGTTCAACTTTATTACGAAAATTCACGTTCTGTAAGAAATGTGTTTCGTGCACTTCGCTCAACTTATGGTCAACATAATCGGCCTACTGATCGTACTATTCGCAAATCCATCACCCATCATGAGACCCAGCATTCAATATTGGATAATATTCGACCGAATAGACCACGTCCAGCACGCAGTGAAGAAAATGTAGCCGCCGTAGCTGAGAGTGTACACGAAGACCGTGGAGAGTCGATTCGGCGCCGTTTGCAGCAACTCGGACTGACGTATGGAACGACTTGGCGCATTTTACGTCGAGATCTTAAATTGAAAGCATACATTCCCAAGCGACATCGCTTCGCTATATGGGCTCTTGAAAAGTTCCAAGAAGATCCGACGTTTTCGAGCCAAATTTTGTTCAGCGATGAGGCCCATTTCTGGCTCAATGGGTATGTAAACAAGCAAAATTGCCGCATTTGGTACGAAGAGCAACCTGAAGAGATTCAAGAGCTGCCACTTCATCCAGAAAAAACAACGGTTTGGTGTGGTTTGTGTGCCGGTGGAATCAACGGTCCATATTTCTTCAAAAATGATGCCGGTGAGAACGTAACCGTCAATGGCGACCGTTATCGTGCCATGATAACCGACTATTTGATGCCTGAAATTGAAGCTCGTGATCTCGGCGACATTTGGTTTCAACAAGACGGCGCCACTTCCCACACATCGCATCAATCAATGGATTTATTGAGAGAACACTTCGGGGAGCAGATAATTTCACGTTTTGGGCCAGTCGATTGGCCACCAAGATCGTGTGATATCACACCGTTAGACTTTTTCCTGTAGGGATATGTAAAGTCTAAAGTTTATGCGGACAAACCCGCTTCGATTCAGCCCTTGGAGAAAAACATCTCGCGTGTCTTTCGCCAGTTACCAGTCGAAATGCTCGAACGAGTCATCGAAAATTGGACTCAACGGATGGGCCATCTGAGACGTAGCCACGGCCAACATTTGATAGACATAATCTTCAAAAAATAAATGCCAAAGAATGTTCTTTCAAATGATAATAAACATTCCCCATTCAATTTGAATTTTCTGTGTTTTTTTTTTCTTTAAAAAAGTAGGGAACCTCGAAATGCTATACAATCCGATTTCTCGACAGAGATTTTTTACTTCTCCTCCTGTAGACTTATTCAGTCGTTTTGTAAGAATAAAATTTCAAGATTACTATGGTATCATTATTTTAGGGACTGAGGCCAAATGGGTCAGATGTACATATATTGCACCGAGTTCCTTTCTATCGCTATGACGTTAGAATACTGCATCATATTCAGAGTAGCAACAACACTAGACTTTCTTTTCGCATTTTTTATTTGTTCTCTTTTCGTTTTTAAAATTACCACTGGTCTATGAAGAGATTAAATATTAATGTTATATTGAGGAATATTTAAAATATTTAATGTTATATTGGGGATCGGATTTTTGCATTCAGTACACGTTGAACCGTGTCTTGAGATTGTTCACTTCGTTTGCGAGCCTATCCTAGCCTAAAGAGAAATTATCATCAAAATGACCTGTCCCAAGTGGTCCTTATTTGTTGCTGGTCTTTGCACCTTCTTTTATACATGTGCCGTCTTGTTTATGTTTACTGGTTTAGTTGGACTCCATGATTTTTACGAGGATACTACGGAAGCAAAAGGAGCCGAGGTAGCTGAAGGCTTAGTTGATCCTGATGTCACAAGTTCTGAAGAAGATGTGAAGGTTAGCTTTTCGCGTAAGTAATGAAAGAACAAAAATTTTTTTAAAAATTATTTAACGTAAGGTTTGTGTTTTCTTTTGTGAATTCTTCAGGCGATCAGCTTGCCAGGCTTGTAGTCGAATTTGTAGGTGATATTATTATGCTGATTGTTTGTGTCTTCTTGGTTGTGGGCATTAAGAAGGTACTTTTGGCTTCAATAGATCTAGTCTCGTAAGTAATTTCTCTCTTCCTATCTCTCTCTCTCTCAGAACAATCATAAATTTATGGTTCCATGGATCTATCTCTCAATCATCGATGTCTTCTGCGATTTAGTGATCTTTTACATTGAAGAATCGGATTCGGAGTCGTATATTGAAAGTATTGCAGTCTTCCTGTTTGTGGGTAAGTTCTGCTAAAATACTGTTGCTGGGTTTTGGTTAGGGTTGTGAGTAAATTTTGTTTTAATTTAATTTCTTTAGTATTCATTGGCCCTATGTGGTTCCCCATCTTTAGTGTCTACAAAACACTTCGCCACGTTAAAACTCAGTCCAAATCTAACTCAGCCGCTATCAAAAGTACTTATGAGACTACCGCATACTTCCAACACGTCCAACAAACTGCCACCGCACCTGTACATGTATAATTTCAAATTGTCGAACTTAGCGGAAGGATCCCAAAAAGATAATGTTCTCCTAAAATTTAATATAATTTGAATATCGTTGGAGAAATTAGATTAGGATTTCTTGGATTTTCCAAATAAAAAGAACTTGGATTAATAAAATAATTTGTTATTTGTTAAATTTTGTATATATATCCATTTCGAGGTTCCCTACTTTTTTTAAAGAAAAAACACAGAAAATTCAAATTGAATGGGGAATGTTTATTATCATTTGAAAGAACATTTGAAGGAACATTTTATTTTTTGAAGATTATGTCTATCAAATGTTGGCCGCGGCTACGTCTCAGACGGTCCATCCGTTGAGTCCAATTTTCGATGACTCGTTCGAGCATTTTGACTGGTAACTGTCGAACGTGACACGCGTGATGTTTTGCTCCAAGGCCTGAATCGAAGCGGGTTTGTCCGCATAAACTTTAGACTTTACATATCCCTACAGGAAAAAGTCTAACGGTGTGACCGGCCCAAAACGTGAAATTATCTGCTCACCGAAGTGTTCTCTCAATAAATCCATTGATTGATGCGATGTGTGGGATCACGAGCCGAGATCACGAGCTTCAATTTCAGGCATCAAATAGTCGGTTATCATGGCACGTTTTTGAAGAAATATGGACCGATGATCCCACCGGCCCACAAACCACACCAAACCGTTGTTTTTTCTGGATGAAGTGGCAGCTCTTGAATCTCTTCAGGTTGCTCTTCGTCCCAAATGCGACAATTTTGCTTGTTTACATACCCATTGAGCCAGAAATGGGCCTCATCGCTGAACAAAATTTGGCTCGGAAACGTCGGATCTTCTTGGAACTTTTCAAGAGCCCATAGAGCGAAGCGATGTGGCTTGGGAAGGTCGGGAGGCTTCAGTTCTTGCACAAGCTGTATTTTGTATGCTTTCAATTTAAGATCTCGACGTAAAATGCGCCAAGTCGGTCCATACGTCAGTCCGAGTTGCTGCGAACGGCGCCGAATCGACTCTCCACGGTCTTCGTGTACACTCTCAGCTACGGCCGCTACATTTTCTTCACTGCGTGCTAGACGAGGTCTATTCGGTCGAATATTATCCAATAATGAATGCTGGGTCTCAAGATGGGTGATGATGGTGTTGCGAATAGTACGCTCAGTAGGCCGATTATCTTGACCATAAGTTGAGCGAAGTGCACGAAAGACATTCCTCACAGAACGTGAATTTTCGTAATAAAGTTGAACGATTTGTAAACGTTGTTCAGGCGTAAGTCTTTCCATGATGAAATTCCAAACAATACTTAACCAAAATAACATGACGGCATGACTCACACGTGATCTGTCAAAAAAAGGCTATTGAAAAAAGTATATCTACTTGGATCACCCGTTGCATCTGAACCACTTGGCTTCAGCCCCCTAAAATAATGATACCTAGTAATCTTTAAATTATAGTCTTACAAAACGACTGAATAACTCTAGAGGAGGAGAAGTAAAGAAATCGTTGTCGAGAAATCGGATTGTAGTAGAAAAATATGTATTTATTTATCTATATATATAAAATTGTTGCGTGACTGGCTGACTGACTGACTGACTGACTGACTGACTGACTGATTGACTGACTGATCATCGCCCAGGCCAAACGGCTGAAGCTAGAATCATAAAATTTGGTGGGAGGGTAGTCCTTGGGACGTAGACGAGCAATAAGGCGGGATTTTTCGAAATTCGTACTATTAGCCGCACAATGGGGCAAAAAGGGATAAATATGGTACCACCGCCAAATCTAAACGAAATGAGCTAGAATCTTTAAATTTGGTATGAGGGTAGCCCTTAGGAGGTAGACTCTGAAATTGGCAGGATTTTTCGAAATTCGAACATTTACGCATACAGTGGGGTAAAAAGTGATAAATGTGGTACATCAGCCAAATCCAAATGGCAAGAGCTAGAATCGTGAAATATTGTGTGATGGTAGCCCTTATGAGGTAGACTCTGAAATTGGCAGGATTTTTCGTAATTCGAACATTTACGTACACAGTGGGGTAAAAAGGGAAAAATGTAGTACAACAGCCAAATCCAAATGGCAAGACCTAGAATCGTGAAATTTGGTGTGAGAGTAGCTCTTGGGACGTAAACAAGAACAAGGAGTGATTTTTTTTAAAAATTTAGAGGCACAGTGGGACAGAAAGGTATAAATATGGTACCACCGCCAAATTTAAAGCCTAATATTAGAATGGTGAAAATTGAAGCGAGGAGTGTCTTTATGACAACTGATCGGGGTATTAAGTTTTTTTTTGTATTCGTAGTTTTTGGGGCACAGTGGGGCAAAAAGTGTAAAATATAGTACAGTGGCTTAAAATGTCAAACATGGACCAATGGTTCCAGGGTAACTTTTGGAACATAAACTAGAGATTGGAAGTGATTTTTAGTAATTCTAACTTTAAGAGGCACAGTGGGACACGACGGGTTAATTATGGAGTATGGGGAAAAAAGGGAACAATCTGCCAAAATTGGAACTTAAACATGAGATGTGAAGAGTTTATATGGTTTTAGGAGCACTGTGGTCAAAAACGGTTAAATAGAGGAGTGGTGAAAATATGATTAAATATGTTACAGTCGTGGAAAAAGGTTTAAGTACGCTATCGTGGAGACACATTTTAAATACGAGTACGGTACAGTGAGACAAACATTTGTTAAATATGGTACAGTGGGTAAACATTTTGTACAGTGAGATAAAGAGTTGAATGGGGCACAGTTGTGCAATAAGGGTTAACTATGGTACAGTGGGGAAAAATGTGTTAGAATGGTACAGTGGGACACAAATGGTTAATTATGGTACAGTATGACAAAAATGGTTACAGTGGGCACAAATAGTAAAATATGGTAACGTGGAACAAAATGGGTTAAGTATGGTACAGTGGGGCAAAAAGCGTTTACTATGGCACAGTGGGGCAAAAATGTGTTAACTATGGTACAGTGGGGCAAAAATGGTTAAATATAGTGGACAAAATATAGTAGGACAAAAAAGTGTTAAATTTGATTCAGTGGACCCAAAAGATTAAATATAGCAAAGTGGGTCAAAAGCGTATATTTAGTACAGTGGGTAAAAATATGGATGCAGGGAGAGAGGGTAAGTTAAATATGAAATAAAAATGATTTTTTTTTAAATGTATGCTTTTAGTAGCACTGTGGTGCAAACAGGTTAAAATTTTGATGCACTGCAATTATGTAGCACTGTGGTGCAAAAAGGTTAAAATTATGATGCAGTTGGGGCAAGCAAAAATTGTTCAACATGTTACAGACGGAAAAAAATGTGTTGAATATGGTTTAGTGGAGAAAAAGGTAGGGTGAAACAAAAAAGTTAAATACGGTAAAATGGTTAAATGTGGTAAGTGGGGAAAAAAGGGAACAAAATAGACTCAGATATGTATAAAAATTCGTACTTTAGAAGCACAGTGTACACTGATAGAAAAACCGTTCGTCACCATGACGAATCAGTTTCGTCAATATATCTTCGTACTGGTGACGAAAAGTTTCGTACATGCGATGTTTTTGTACGTCAATCGAACGAACACGATCATCAAGTCATGTTTTTGGTGATTTCGAAATTCGTCGAGAGAACGATAAGGTTTCATTCCCACGACGAAAAGATTTATTTGGCCATTTTGCTGAAAATATGATCAAACGAAGCAATCAAATTATAGTTTCTGCTTAAATGTACTGTTCTATATGCGTTCTGATTACCTTTGTTAAATAATTTTTTGTAAAAGATCAATTTAAAAAATAAGACATGCGACGTTGTTATGTTCGTCCACGTGTGTGTTCCACGCAGCACCGATTGGTTCAAACAAACCGCACTGGCACGGCGTAACTGATGTTTGTTTAACAAAACATCAAACACATGCATACTCGTACATGCAGCTCGACAAGCTGTATAAGTGTGAAACATTTGTGCTATTGGTCTGTTGGCAAATACATTACTTGATGTGATTATTTTTGATTTAAAATAGCAGAAGTAATGAATACTTCTCGTTTGTTTGATTTCAGCCTTACCTGATAATAACTGCGTCTCGAAACGAATATTCACAACTGAACCTAGCAATGCAGTCAAATAATTATATTTTCCATACCATTTTAAATGGTTTAAAACTAGAAGAACATTTATTGGAATTTTTAAAATTTAAATAGTCATGGGCATGAATTCGTCGTGGTGATGAATGGGATTCGTCGTGATGATGAATGGGATTCGTCGTGGTGACGAATGGAATTCGTCGTGGTGATGAATGGAGTTCACCATGGTGATGAATAGAGTTCATCGTGGTGATGAATGCTATTCGTCATGATGATGAATGGGGTTCGTCGTGGTGATGAATGGATCATCCTGAGGACGAAAGTTTTTGGAAACAGAAATTTGTCATGGTGACGAATAAATTCATCAAGAGGATTATTCCGTACGTTAGCTGACTTTTGACGAAAAAATAATCGTGATGATGTACAAATTCGTCGTCATGACGAAGCTTTTGCTATCAGTGTAATAAAAAGTGTTTAATATGGAACAGTGGTGCAAAAGGTGTTGAATGTGGTCCCTGAGTGCAAATGTAGCTCTTACAGCATAAACCAAAGCTAAGAAATTGATTTTTTCCAAATAGGTTTTTCTACTTAAACCGTAGGGAAAAAGTTAAATAAATGGCACAGATAGGGGACAAAAATGTTGAAATACGGCCTAAGCTTTCGAATTTGGATTTTGAAATATCAATTATCATTTTAAAATATTGTACAATCGTGCAAAGTGGTTAATTATGACACACTAAAGGTTAAATGTGGTACAATGGAGCGATTTACTTTCGATTTTAAAAATTCGTACCTTTATAGACGCAGTGGGACAAACATGGTTTTATATTGTACCAGCGTGTGAATGTAGGTATTGGAACATAAACAAGAGGAAAGTTGCTAACGTATGAACCAAAAAAATAGTTTTTCAACGTCCAGAGATACTGTGGGAAAAGGGATAAATATTGTACAATGATGTCAGGGTAACTGTTGGAACATAAACTAGAAATGAAACGAGAGTTCGTATTTTATATATAAAAGTAATCAAATCTTCTTCATTTTGCACCATATGTAATAATCATGACATTTTGAAAGAAAGAGGTATAGCTATTTTACAGTACCCTAAACAGAAAATAGATAAAAGATGGGGGCTGCGAAGGGCACCGGGTAAGCCCAGTTGAAAATAAAAGCAAACATTTTCGATTGAAAATTCGTGATCAGCCAAACAGAGCATATATGCTCTATAGAGAAAATCTGTTGCTTAGCCAAAACAGAGCAAACATGTTCTATAGAAAACACATGTTGCTCAGCCAAACAAATCAAAAATGTTCTATAGAAAATCTGTTTAGGTTTAGATTAGGGTGCCAGGCATCTTTGCCAGCTTACATAGACCAATGAAGGTCCCTAATGATACCACGGATCGGATGCCCCTAATCGAAATCAACCTGTTTGATAAACAAAGTTATCAATAGTACGAATATCGGTGCGAGAAATATCTGTCAGACTTCCTCGAAAGGCCGACCCCTGGATCTTCAGACGTCGTTTACTTAATGAGGGACAGTAGCAATGCAGTTTCTCAGTGCTCTCAACTTCCTCCTCATCACCACTGCTCCTGCAGAAGTCATTGAACTCAACACTCAACCTTATGACCTGATCGCCAATCAGGCAGTGTCCCGTCACAAGTGACCCTAACGTACTTAGACAGTATTTTTCTCTCTAGAGCGATGAGATATTTCTCAGTTCGTATCTTAGCCAGATTTTATAGCCTGATTGCCTCTTGCCTAAGCCAAAGCATGCACCTGGATACTGGGGCACCAAAATATACGATTTCTTCGAGAGTTAATCGGCTTTGCAGTTCCCCGGGATATTCAAATGCCCAGGCACCCTTATAATGTGTATGTTAAACGGCTCAGCCATCATGTTAAGATATCTGCGTTAATCAAGGAATGTTTGTGAATTAAGGGATGGTAGCCTGGCTGTCAATGACAACTGTAACGACGACTAGAGTTGGGCACATTAGTTCTTTTAACTGATCGCTCATTTTAGTTCAGTTCAATAGAGGGAACTAGTTCGTTCATTTAATTCACCAGCTCATTAGTTTACCAACTCTGTAGATCACCGCGTCTTAAAATTTCTTAAGTCTTTTCAAAATATATCGTTCACCACTTACTGTGGTCACATATCTAACGTTTTCATTTAGGTCAATTCTCAGACTGTGGTCAGTGCAGCAGTGACCAAAGCAATTTTCACTCTTTCTAAATTTTAAAAAGTCCACTATAAGCTATGATCCTATTAATTTCTGTGTATACAAGTATACTGATCTCCAAGGAAAATTGAAAATTTGTATATTTTGACGAGTTGGCTTTTAGTCTTAAAGCATATATGTATACATTCTAACTACATACTAACTAGAATTTGGATCAGCTTCTGCTACTGTTTTGATATTGTTTAATTAATATTGCTCTGTTCTTGGCTGAGCAACATATTTTCTATGGAACATTTTTTCTCTTTTCTTGGCTGAGCAACAGATTTTCTATAGAAAATTTTTGTTCATTTCTTGGCTGAGCAACAGATATTCTATAGAAAATTTGTGCTCAGTTCTTGGTTGAGTAACAGTTTTTATATAGAAAATGTTTCCTCATTTCTTGGCTAAGCAACATATCTTCTATAGAATATTTTTTCTCTTTTCTTGGCTAAGCAACTGATTTTCTATAGTTTTTGCTCTGTTCTTGGCTGAGCAACAGATTTTCTACATAACATTGTTGCTTTGTTTTTGAATGATCAACAGATTTTCCATAGAAACTGTTTGCTCTGTTTTTGACAGAGCGACCGATTTCCTATAGAAAATTGTTGCTTTGTTTTTGACAGATCAACAGATTTTTTATAGAGAACTTTTGCTCTGTCCTTTTCTGAGCAACAGATTTTCTATAGAAAATGTTTGCTCTGTTCTTGACTGATCAATATTTTTGCTCTGTGCTTGGATCTGCTCTGGTATTACGAACTGTAGCGGGATGTCAACAGACAGACGGACATTTTTAAATCGTTGTAAGTTGAGCTTGAGTCAAAAGGGTGCAGAAATTCAAATTGTCTTTCACATTATTGGGCATTATTTAAAATAAATAATCACAAAAAAATATTACCAAAAAGTTGATTTTCACTTTAAAAAAAAATAATTTACTTTGCAAAAATATTAGCAAAGTTCAAAAAGTTTATCAATATGACGGCCTGCGTGGAGATTTACGCATGAATAGCCCATAGAAACCAGACTTTTTAGAACATCTATCTTTCGATGATTGGAGGGGTTGAAGGGTAAAAACTATATATTTTTCGAATACAACAATAAACAGTATTTGATGTTACATTTAATACATTCAGAAAAAGTGTTATAACTAAACAAATGATCATTAGAAAATATTAACAAGAAACTTGAACAAAAATACAAACGGACACATGATTATTATACATACGAGTACTTAAATGTATGAATTTAGGTTACTTCGTGAAATAACATCACATTTATAAATTTTGATATTGTTAAGATTAACTTCATTTATAATTTTTTTTTAAGTGTTTTCCCAGTCAGATACTCTGAGATACATCGGATCATGATATTACATATTAGTCAAAAGTATTGGGATCTTGCATTACGGAGACGAAACTTTGACTTATAAGGGTGTCCCGCGAAAAAATTGCGTTTTAAAATTGTTGTAAAAAAAGGCGGATAAATATTTTTCAATGATTTTTCCTTTGTTGAAATGCCTCAACATTTCGGTTACTAATGGAACACCACTGCATTTTCTATAGAAAATCCCATTTCGGCCACATTTTCTATCAAACATTCAATTTCAACGAAATTTTCTATCAAAAATTCAATTTCGTCGAAATTTTCTATCAAAATTCAATATCAACGAAAATTTCTATCAAAATTTCAATTTCGACGAAATTTTCTATCAAAAATTAAATTTCGACGAAATTTTCTATCAAAAATTAAATTTCGACGAAATTTTCTATCAAAAATTAAATTTCGACGAAATTTTCTATCAAAAATTCAATTTCGACGAAATTTTCTATCAAAAACTAAATTTCGACGAAATTTTCTATCAAAAATTAAATTTCGACGAAATTTTCTATCAAAAATTCAATTTCGACGAAATTTTCTATCAAAAAGTAAATTTCGACGAAATTTTCTATCAAAAATTAAATTTCGACGAAATTTTCTATCAAAAATTAAATTTCCACGAAATTTTCTATCAAAAATTAAATTACGACGAAATTTTCTATCAACAATTCAATTTCGACGAAATTTTCTATCAAAAATTCAATTTCGACGAAATTTTCTATCAAAAATTCAATTTCGACGAAATTTTCTATCAAAAATTCAATTTCGACGAAATTTTCTATCAAAAATTCAATTTCGACGAAATTTTCTATCAAAAATTCAATTTCGACGAAATTTTCTATCAAAAATTCAATTTCGACGAAATTTTCTATCAAAAATTCAATTTCGACGAAATTTTCTATCAAAAATTCACTTTCGACGAAATTTTCTATCAAAAATTAAATTTCGACGAAATTTTCTATCAAAAATTAAATTTCGACGAAATTTTCTATCAAAAATTCAATTTCGACGAAATTTTCTATCAAAAATTCAATTTCGACGAAATTTTCTAACAAAAATTCAATTTCGACGAAATTTTCTAACAAAAATTAAATTTCGACGAAATTTTCTAACAAAAATTCAATTTCGACGAAAGTTTCTAACAAAAATTCAATTTTGCCAAATTTTTCTATCAAAAATTCAATTTCGACGAAATTTTCTATCAAAAATTCATGAATTTAGGTTACTTCGTGAAATAACATCACATTTATAAATTTTGATATTGTTAAGATTAACTTCATTTATAATTTTTTTTTAAGTGTTTTCCCAGTCAGATACTCTGAGATACATCGGATCATGATATTACATATTAGTCAAAAGTATTGGGATCTTGCATTACGGAGACGAAACTTTGACTTATAAGGGTGTCCCGCGAAAAAATTGCGTTTTAAAATTGTTGTAAAAAAAGGCGGATAAATATTTTTCAATGATTTTTCCTTTGTTGAAATGCCTCAACATTTCGGTTACTAATGGAACACCACTGCATTTTCTATAGAAAATCCCATTTCGGCCACATTTTCTATCAAACATTCAATTTCAACGAAATTTTCTATCAAAAATTCAATTTCGTCGAAATTTTCTATCAAAATTCAATATCAACGAAAATTTCTATCAAAATTTCAATTTCGACGAAATTTTCTATCAAAAATTAAATTTCGACGAAATTTTCTATCAAAAATTAAATTTCGACGAAATTTTCTATCAAAAATTAAATTTCGACGAAATTTTCTATCAAAAATTAAATTTCGACGAAATTTTCTATCAAAAATTCAATTTCGACGAAATTTTCTATCAAAAACTAAATTTCGACGAAATTTTCTATCAAAAATTAAATTTCGACGAAATTTTCTATCAAAAATTCAATTTCGACGAAATTTTCTATCAAAAAGTAAATTTCGACGAAATTTTCTATCAAAAATTAAATTTCGACGAAATTTTCTATCAAAAATTAAATTTCCACGAAATTTTCTATCAAAAATTAAATTACGACGAAATTTTCTATCAACAATTCAATTTCGACGAAATTTTCTATCAAAAATTCAATTTCGACGAAATTTTCTATCAAAAATTCAATTTCGACGAAATTTTCTATCAAAAATTCAATTTCGACGAAATTTTCTATCAAAAATTCAATTTCGACGAAATTTTCTATCAAAAATTCAATTTCGACGAAATTTTCTATCAAAAATTCAATTTCGACGAAATTTTCTATCAAAAATTCACTTTCGACGAAATTTTCTATCAAAAATTAAATTTCGACGAAATTTTCTATCAAAAATTAAATTTCGACGAAATTTTCTATCAAAAATTCAATTTCGACGAAATTTTCTATCAAAAATTCAATTTCGACGAAATTTTCTAACAAAAATTCAATTTCGACGAAATTTTCTAACAAAAATTAAATTTCGACGAAATTTTCTAACAAAAATTCAATTTCGACGAAAGTTTCTAACAAAAATTCAATTTTGCCAAATTTTTCTATCAAAAATTCAATTTCGACGAAATTTTCTATCAAAAATTCAATTTCGACGAAATTTTCTATCAAAAATTCAATTTCGACGAAATTTTCTATCAAAAATTCAATTTCGACGAAATTTTCTATCAAAAATTCAATTTCGACGAAATTTTCTATCAAAAATTCAATTTCGACGAAATTTTCTATCAAAAATTCAATTTCGACGAAATTTTCTATCAAAAATTCAATTTCGACGAAATTTTCTATCAAAAATTCATTTTGATTTGAATAGAATTTTTGATAGAAAATTTCGTCGAAATTGAATTTTTGATAGAAAATTTCGTCGAAATTGAATTTTTGATAGAAAATTTCGTCGAAATTGAATTTTTGATAGAAAATTTCGTCGAAATTGAATTTTTGATAGAAAATTTCGTCGAAATTGAATTTTTGATAGAAAATTTCGTCGAAATTGAATTTTTGATAGAAAATTTCGTCGAAATTGAATTTTTGATAGAAAATTTCGTCGTAATTTAATTTTTGATAGAAAATTTCGTGGAAATTTAATTTTTGATAGAAAATTTCGTCAAAATTTAATTTTTGATAGAAAATTTCGTCGAAATTTACTTTTTGATAGAAAATTTCGTCGAAATTGAATTTTTGATAGAAAATTTCGTCGAAATTTAATTTTTGATAGAAAATTTCGTCGAAATTTAGTTTTTGATAGAAAATTTCGTCGAAATTTAATTTTTGATAGAAAATTTCGTCGAAATTTAATTTTTGATAGAAAATTTCGTCGAAATTGAAATTTTGATAGAAATTTTCGTTGATATTGAATTTTGATAGAAAATTTCGACGAAATTGAATTTTTGATAGAAAATTTCGTTGAAATTGAATGTTTGATAGAAAATGTGGCCGAAATGGGATTTTCTATAGAAAATGCAGTGGTGTTCCATTATTAACCGAAATGTTGAGGCATTTCAACAAAATTTCGTCGAAATTTAATTTTTGTTAGAAAATTTCGTCGAAATTGAATTTTTGTTAGAAAATTTCGTCGAAATTGAATTTTTGTTAGAAAATTTCGTCGAAATTGAATTTTTGATAGAAAATTTCGTCGAAATTGAATTTTTGATAGAAAATTTCGTCGAAATTTAATTTTTGATAGAAAATTTCGTCGAAATTTAATTTTTGATAGAAAATTTCGTCGAAAGTGAATTTTTGATAGAAAATTTCGTCGAAATTGAATTTTTGATAGAAAATTTCGTCGAAATTGAATTTTTGATAGAAAATTTCGTCGAAATTGAATTTTTGATAGAAAATTTCGTCGAAATTGAATTTTTGATAGAAAATTTCGTCGAAATTGAATTTTTGATAGAAAATTTCGTCGAAATTGAATTTTTGATAGAAAATTTCGTCGAAATTGAATTTTTGATAGAAAATTTCGTCGAAATTGAATTGTTGATAGAAAATTTCGTCGTAATTTAATTTTTGATAGAAAATTTCGTGGAAATTTAATTTTTGATAGAAAATTTCGTCGAAATTTAATTTTTGATAGAAAATTTCGTCGAAATTTACTTTTTGATAGAAAATTTCGTCGAAATTGAATTTTTGATAGAAAATTTCGTCGAAATTTAATTTTTGATAGAAAATTTCGTCGAAATTTAGTTTTTGATAGAAAATTTCGTCGAAATTGAATTTTTGATAGAAAATTTCGTCGAAATTTAATTTTTGATAGAAAATTTCGTCGAAATTTAATTTTTGATAGAAAATTTCGTCGAAATTTAATTTTTGATAGAAAATTTCGTCGAAATTGAAATTTTGATAGAAATTTTCGTTGATATTGAATTTTGATAGAAAATTTCGACGAAATTGAATTTTTGATAGAAAATTTCGTTGAAATTGAATGTTTGATAGAAAATGTGGCCGAAATGGGATTTTCTATAGAAAATGCAGTGGTGTTCCATTAGTAACCGAAATGTTGAGGCATTTCAACAAAGGAAAAATCATTGAAAAATATTTATCCGCCTTTTTTTACAACAATTTTAAAACGCAATTTTTTCGCGGGACACCCTTATAAGTCAAAGTTTCGTCTCCGTAATGCAAGATCCCAATACTTTTGACTAATATGTAATATCATGATCCGATGTATCTCAGAGTATCTGACTGGGAAAACACTTAAAAAAAAATTATAAATGAAGTTAATCTTAACAATATCAAAATTTATAAATGTGATGTTATTTCACGAAGTAACCTAAATTCATACATTTAAGTACTCGTATGTATAATAATCATGTGTCCGTTTGTATTTTTGTTCAAGTTTCTTGTTAATATTTTCTAATGATCATTTGTTTAGTTATAACACTTTTTCTGAATGTATTAAATGTAACATCAAATACTGTTTATTGTTGTATTCGAAAAATATATAGTTTTTACCCTTCAACCCCTCCAATCATCGAAAGATAGATGTTCTAAAAAGTCTGGTTTCTATGGGCTATTCATGCGTAAATCTCCACGCAGGCCGTCATATTGATAAACTTTTTGAACTTTGCTAATATTTTTGCAAAGTAAATTATTTTTTTTTAAAGTGAAAATCAACTTTTTGGTAATATTTTTTTGTGATTATTTATTTTAAATAATGCCCAATAATGTGAAAGACAATTTGAATTTCTGCACCCTTTTGACTCAAGCTCAACTTACAACGATTTAAAAATGTCCGTCTGTCTGTTGACATCCCGCTACAGTTCGTAATACCAGAGCAGATCCAAGCACAGAGCAAAAATATTGATCAGTCAAGAACAGAGCAAACATTTTCTATAGAAAATCTGTTGCTCAGAAAAGGACAGAGCAAAAGTTCTCTATAAAAAATCTGTTGATCTGTCAAAAACAAAGCAACAATTTTCTATAGGAAATCGGTCGCTCTGTCAAAAACAGAGCAAACAGTTTCTATGGAAAATCTGTTGATCATTCAAAAACAAAGCAACAATGTTATGTAGAAAATCTGTTGCTCAGCCAAGAACAGAGCAAAAACTATAGAAAATCAGTTGCTTAGCCAAGAAAAGAGAAAAAATATTCTATAGAAGATATGTTGCTTAGCCAAGAAATGAGGAAACATTTTCTATATAAAAACTGTTACTCAGCCAAGAACTGAGCACAAATTTTCTATAGAATATCTGTTGCTCAGCCAAGAAATGAACAAAAATTTTCTATAGAATATCTTTTGCTCAGCCAAGAAAAGAGAAAAAATGTTCCATAGAAAATATGTTGCTCAGCCAAGAACAGAGCAATATTAATTAAACAATATCAAAACAGTAGCAGAAGCTGATCCAAATTCTAGTTAGTATGTAGTTAGAATGTATACATATATGCTTTAAGACTAAAAGCCAACTCGTCAAAAAATACAAATTTTCAATTTTCCTTGGAGATCAGTATACTCGTATACACATAAATTAATAGGATCATAGCTTATAGTGGACTTTTAAAATTTAGAAAGAGTGAAAATTGCTTTGGTCACTACTGCTCTGACCACAGTCTGAGAATTGACCTAAATGAAAACGTTAGATATGTGACCACAGTAAGTGGTGAACGATATATTTTGAAAAGACTTACGAAATTTTAAGACGCGGTGATCTACAGAGTTGGTGAACTAATGAGCTAAAGTGAGCTGGTAAACTAAATGAACGAACTATTTCACTCAATTGAACTGAATGAATTTTGAACGAGCGATCGCTTAAAAGAACTAATGTGCCCAACTCTAGTCGTCGTTATCGTTGTCATTGACAGTCTGGCTACCATCCCTTAATTCTCAAATATTCCTTGACCAATGATGGCTGAGCAGTTTAACATATACATTATACGGGTACCTGTGGATTTGGAAATTTCGTCGAAATTGAATTTTTGATAAAAAATTTCGTCGAAATTGAATTTTTGTTAGAAAATTTCGTCGAAATTGAATTTTTGTTAGAAAATTTCGTCGAAATTGAATTTTTGTTAGAAAATTTCGTCGAAATTGAATTTTTGTTAGAAAATTTCGTCGAAATTGAATTTTTGTTAGAAAATTTCGTCGATATTGAATTTTTGTTAGAAAATTTCGTCGAAATTGAATTTTTGTTAGAAAATTTCGTCGAAATTGAATTTTTGTTAGAAAATTTCGTCGAAATTGAATTTTTGTTAGAAAATTTCGTCGAAATTGAATTTTTGTTAGAAAATTTCGTCGAAATTGAATTTTTGTTAGAAAATTTCGTCGAAATTGAATTTTTGTTAGAAAATTTCGTCGAAATTGAATTTTTGTTAGAAAATTTCGTCGAAATTGAATTTTTGTTAGAAAATTTCGTCGAAATTGAATTTTTGTTAGAAAATTTCGTCGAAATTGAATTTTTGTTAGAAAATTTCGTCGAAATTGAATTTTTGTTAGAAAATTTCGTCGAAATTGAATTTTTGTTAGAAAATTTCGTCGAAATTGAATTTTTGTTAGAAAATTTCGTCGAAATTGAATTTTTGTTAGAAAATTTCGTCGAAATTGAATTTTTGTTAGAAAATTTCGTCGAAATTGAATTTTTGTTAGAAAATTTCGTCGAAATTGAATTTTTGTTAGAAAATTTCGTCGAAATTGAATTTTTGTTAGAAAATTTCGTCGAAATTGAATTTTTGTTAGAAAATTTCGTCGAAATTGAATTTTTGTTAGAAAATTTCGTCGAAATTGAATTTTTGTTAGAAAATTTCGTCGAAATTGAATTTTTGTTAGAAAATTTCGTCGAAATTGAAATTTTGTTAGAAAATTTCGTCGAAATTGAATTTTTGTTAGAAAATTTCGTCGAAATTGAATCTTTTTTGTTAGAAAATTTCGTCGCAATTGAATCTTTTTTGTTAGAAAATTTCGTCGAAATTGAATTTTTGTTAGAAAATTTCGTCGAAATTGAATTTTTGTTAGAAAATTTCGTCGAAATTGAATTTTTGTTAGAAAATTTCGTCGAAATTGAATTTTTGTTAGAAAATTTCGTCAAAATTGAATTTTTGTTAGAAAATTTCGTCGAAATTGAATTTTTGTTAGAAAATTTCGTCGAAATTGAATTTTTATTAGAAAATTTCGTCGAAATTGAATTTTTGTTAGAAAATTTCGTCGAAATTGAATTTTTGTTAGAAAATTTCGTCGAAATTGAATTTTTGTTAGAAAATTTCGTCGAAATTGAATTTTTGTTAGAAAATGTCGCCGAAATTGAATTTTTGTTAGAAAATTTCGTCGAAATTGAATTTTTGTTAGAAAATTTCGTCGAAATTGAATTTTTGTTAGAAAATTTCGTCGAAATTGAATTTTTGTTAGAAAATTTCGTCGAAATTTAATTTTTTATAGAAAATTTCGTCGAAATTGAATTTTTGTTAGAAAATTTCGTCTAAATTGAATTTTTGTTAGAAAATTTCGTCGAAATTGAATTTTTGTTAGAAAATTTCGTCGAAATTGAGTTTTTAATAGAAAATTTCGTCGAAATTGAATTTTTGTTTGAAAACAAACAAAATTTTCTATAAAAACCTACTTTTGACAAAAATGTCTATAGAAATTCAATTTTGACCAATTTTTCTAGAAAACACCATATCATCCGGATTTTCTACAAAAACGCCAATTTCGACAAAATAAGCTAAAATAATTAAATTTCGACCAAATTTTCTATAAGAATAAAATTTCGACATAATCTTATGGTGATTTCGATTCTGAAAAAATGTTGGCCCGTCGACGCGTTATTCTGAAAATCATTTGCCCTTTTTAGATGGAACTGATTTAGTGTCTCGATATAAACGTAGCACCTTTTTTAAAATTCCAAAATGTGAGAATAATTTTAGGATAATTTAAAAACGTCATCAGTAAAACAATCTTTTGCACCTTTTCTAGAGCTATTTTGCATTACCGTTTATTGTACAAAAAATCATCTTCTCTTTATACTGTAAAAAGAGCATTTTGTAGTTTATTTTATTTTACGCTTGGCGTTATTTCATCCACCTTTCTGTCCCGAGATTTACATATAATAATCCCCACCGAAACCACCGGGTGGTGGGAAATGATCGGGGTTAGGATTAGGTCTTATACTCCGATCGGGTGGTCCAAAGGGATCAAAACGAGGACGTGGTCCAGTGCCAGGTCCTAAGCGAAATTCCGGTTGGGAGGGGAATGGAAAGAGGTTACCAGGACCGCCGCGACCCAAGGGATCTAGATCACCACGTCCAACTTCGGGGAAGCCAAAAGGTGGAGGACTGAAAATAACGGGAAAATGTCTAAAAAAAAATATATTGTGTTAAATATAGTACTATTGTATACCCTCCAAACGGACGTCTAGGTTCACCGATACGAAATGGATCTGAATCTGGAATACCAAAGGGCTGTCTAGGTGGGCCTATACGCAATGGATCATTATCCGGATTTGAAGTAGAAGCTGTGGTTTGTGTGGTAACAGCACGACTGTTGCCTGAAAATACCTAAAACAAAGAAATGGTTAATTATTTTTGATTATCATTGTAATTATATTCAAAGAAACAATAAAGGAAATCTTATAATATCTAAAGTCAGATTAGTAATTACAAAAATAATCTAAAATACCGAATAGGCGAGGTGCCATTTATGCCCTATGACCTCAATTCAAATAAACGAATAGCATCTCTATTAGTTGAAATTTGTCATTAAAAGATGGCATATGGGTGATACAGTGGTAGACAATCGTTGGAGCGCACAAAATTGTTTTAAGTTTTTTTTTGATGAACAAATTGTTTTAAAAACTTTTTTCCTCCAAATCAACAAATTAATATAAAATTATATATAAAGCGATGGACATTCGTTTGAGCCCACCTTATTAAGAAATATAAAGCCTAAAATTGTTTAAGATAAAATTTCCGGTTTGTGCCCATGCCTTTGGTCGCTTGGAGGCAAGGATTGAAGGACTATCTTTCTGAAATTTTATTATTTAGGAGTTTTGGTCGAATGTAAGGTCAAGAAATATCCAAAACTTAATTGAGTCCAAGCCAAATCTGACTTTTTTGCAATTCAGAATAGTGTTGGACTTGCTAAGCATTAATACAAAGAAAATATTAGTTTAAAAAATTGTTTAGGCTATATTTTTATTATCTATCTATATATATAAAAATGGAAAAATGTTTATATGTATGTATGTATGTGTTTTATAGACACCTAAACTACTGGACCGATTTTAAAATTTTTTCTTCTGTTTGAAAGCTATTTTGTCTGGGATGGTTTTGGAAAAAATTTTTTTGCAAAAAGTGGGCGGGGAAAATGTTGGCGTGGCAAATCGTTTGTTTGTCTGTCTGTTTATGTGTTTGTTCCAGCATAACGCCTAAACTACTGAACCGATTTTTTTGAAATTTGGTGGACAGATAGACCAATGCCTGGGAAGTGACATAGGCTACTTTGATTTTCGATTTACCGCCGAGTGATTTTCGACCATTTGACCGCTGAGGCTCCTGTTAGAGCTAGAGAGCTGAAAGTTTCAATACACATAGACAGGAGTGTAAATATGGGGCAACGAAGTGGACCGGGACCAGCTTGTTTTTTAATAAAGTGCTCTCAAACGAATGTCCATCACTTTCTTCATTTTTTTATTTATTTTGTCGTATAATTGTTTGAAATGTGTTTCTTTTTTAAAATAATTTCTAAGAATATGGAGAAATGACAGGGATTTGGGAAAAAATATTCACAAAATAGTTTTCCTAAAAACTTCAAAAAAAATTTGTGCGCTTAAATATTTCATTTCATTTTATTTATTAACATCAATGCAAAGTAAGCCAATTGGCCAATTACACATGTATTGTAAGAAAAAAATAACAAAATTAAAAATATTTTAACAAATACTAAATAATAATACAAAATAGTTTTCCTAAAATACTTCAAAAAAAAGTGTTGTGCGCTCCATTTTCCAAAGTAAGCAGCCATCCGGCTCAGTTTGTTTTAGATCTGTAAAAATACAATTTCGGAATTCAATTTTGACAAATTTCACGAATTCAATTTCGAGGAAATTTTTTATAAAACATTAAATTTCGACGAAATTTTCTACACCAAATTAAATTTTGAAATAATTTTCAAAAAAAAAATAATAAATTTAAACGAAATTTTCTAAAAGACTGTAAGATACTGTTTCATCTTTGGATTTTTTCAATTTTGTTCTCCACGAACGATGTGGATTTTCAATGGAGTTTTGAGTCTTGCCTTTCTTCAGTACTCTCCATTTTCCCTTTGAGGCGAAGAATGATACGTGAATGGGACGATAATGGCTATAAGTCTCCTCGAATCTCCTACTGTATTTCCATACCCAACTTGGCTTTTACAGCATATATGGAAAATAGATCTAGAGCTAATTGGAGTATTTTTTGCAGATCTAGAATGTTTAAAAAAACACCTTGCATAGCAAACTTTTTTTATATTTTGTATTTCAACGACATTAAGGGTAAACATATATTTTTTACTTATATATGTATTAGGCCTGGTCAATTTGTGGGGAGGTAAAAAAAGTCCCCATTGCTCAGTGAAAATCGTATTCTAGGGATCAAAATAAGAAACTTTGCCGAAGGAACCATACCTCTAAAACGAATTCTGATGTCCAGGAATTTGGGTCGAACTTTGCTGATTTTGTCATGTAAAGTTCCAAAAACGGTGATTTTTTTGAAATGTTTGTATGGGGAACCCCCCAAGTGAGTTCCAGGGGGTGTACCACTGGCATGGGTGGATCGGCCCTCCAAAGTTAGTGGGGGTCGGTCATACATTTGGACTCGATTGGAGCACTCTAAATGGGTCAAAGTGGAATTTTTTCCGGGACATCAGAATTCGTTTTAGAGGTATGGTTCCTTCGGCAAAGTTTCTTATTTTGATCCCTAGAATACGATTTTCACTGAGCAATGGGCGACTTTTAAATCGACCCGCCCTAATATGTATGTAACTAAAACAGTAAATTATAATTTTTATTCGTTCGGTTGAAAAATTGCCTGCAAATATTCCATATTTTGTTCCGTATTATTTCTATCCTCTAGCAGCCCTCTTGCATCTTCTCCCGATGTTCTACTTTCCATTGATTTCGAATGCTGGAGATGAGGCGATCTGACGTTGCCAACAAAATATTAAATAGATCTTCGTTTGTAAAATTTCGAGATATTTTTCTGGTATTGTGCTCTCTATAAAACCTGTAATCCTTATTTTATTTTTTATGGGCTTCCTCTGATAGATCTCCGATGGGACCAAATGATGCTTAATGGCATCTCCTCCATGATCATCATTAAATTTTTTTAGCATCAATTTGTTTATGACACGCAAGTACATCGATAATTGTTTTAAATCTTGAAATGAGATTTATATCAACACCATTTATTTCAGATGCTTTTTCGGGATCAGAAAATAACCTTCTTGCTGTATTCCCATCATGGGTATTGCCTTATCCTTGTTTTGGTTGGTCTATAATCAACCCACATTTGAGAAATTCATCCTGAACATGTTACTTTTTTAAATTTCTTAAATCCTTATTGGTGTCATTGTTTCTTATTGATCCTGTAGGTCCAAAATCCAAATGATAACTGATTTTAAGTATTTGTTCCATAAATCGTATTCTTGTATGTAGTGGCGATAATCCAAATTCATATGGATCAGTATTATATTCTGATTTTTCCGGGACTTGGTTTAATTTGCTTGACGTAGATTGACATATAATGCAGCTGGATGAAGCCTTTGTGTCAGTCAAAGCCTGGCCAACTTTTCCATCTATCATCGTTAGCACTAATTGGTAGTTAACTTCAATTGTCTGGCCTTCAATATATACATCTAATGGCTGCAGTCTTGTAATTTGGGTTCTAATATCATTGACTTCTTTTTTAATGGTATCATGAGTTTCTTTTTTAAATTCAAATTTGATTGGTTTGCAGTATTTCGTAGAAGATGGTGTTTGATTTTTCCAACTATCCTTTGTCTGCATCGTACTGGTCGAAGGTTCCGAGTCTTCCAAATTCTTTATCAATCGCAATGGCACAAATGACACCATGGACATATCTCCGTCTAGAGTATTTTCACATACAGATTGCTTGTATTGTTTTTGTCCAGAAGAACCATCATATCCCCATTTGCAAAAGAGAGATAACTTGCAGTTCCCATATTTCTTCACATCATGTCCTTTAAATGATTGTAGCAAGCGTTGAGCTTTATGATTAAGTAGGTCTTGAAGTTTTACGTCTGCCGAACACGATATGATTTGAATAGTGTCCGTTGGTGGCAAACAGTCCTTTTTAGCAGCAAGTATGTGATGATATGATGGATGCAGATTTGAGCCTTTTTCAATCGACGCAACCTGAGCTGTGTATATTGGTGCTTTGTCAACTTCAAATCCAAAAATAATTCTAACGCGTCTTTATTTGAGAACTGTTTTTCATCGCTTGGAGTTTGAATACTCTTAATAATCCGTCGTTTTGCTCTCAGAGCGATTAAAACTTTTTTAACAATTTCGTCTTTTGTGCGTTGTTTTTGTGATCGCAATTGATGTAACACGCTTTCTGCAATAGTTTCACATCAGATTTCTTCATTGACATCCTTAAGTTTCCGCCTTTTAGAATTAACCCTCTATCGATAATAGTTTGCTAGAAATGACAATTTCCTTCTACAAAAATTGCGTTTTTTCAAAATTACATAAAATATTTGTTTCCAGCAGCACACCACGCCCACAATAATAAATATTTTGATCTAATTTTTTGGCAACCCTTGTCTCAATTTGTTTGCTATTGAATGACATTAAAATTTTAGAAATCGGCGATGACAAAAAATTTGACTTTTGGCCAGTAAAATTCAATTCTGAACCACAGTGCGTCGTCATTTCCTTCTGGTTGGAAAGAACAAAAATAGTACCTATAAAAAAGAAAGACTCTACTCAGGCTTTCACTGATTACAGTCCTATTTCGATTTTGCCCATTTTTATACCCTCACTTTAGTGTGACGAGGGTATATATCATTTGCTACGGAAAAAAGTGTAACACGTCGAAGGAGTGACCTAAGACCCCAAGTATGTTCGGAGGAAATCCGTTTTGGGTCATTTTAAGTCGAATGAGCAATGTCCGTCCGTCTGTCTGTCTGTCTGTCTGTCTGTCTGCCTGTCTGTCTGTGTGTCTGTGTGTCTGCTGGCTGGTGCGCACGATAACTCTCGAAAGGAGTAACCGATTGACCTCAAATTTGGTATGTGGTAATATTTTTTTCTATCTCCGGCTAAGTTCGAAGATGGGCCATATTGGTCCACTCCTTCTAGTACCTCCCCCACAAAGGGTTACATTGTTGTGAAATATTGATTCTTTAATAACTGCTATACTACTTATTCGAATCTTTTGAAATTCCACACATAGTATTAGCTTATTAGTCGTTATCAACTCGAGAAAAAAGGGCGAAGTCGCCACGTCCCTTTTGGTACCTCCCACACAAATGCACCATTTTGTACCAAAAGTTAACAGCTTATAACATTAATAACAGTGTATAAAAATACTTGAAATTTTGTACAGTATTATGCTTTTATATTGCCTACAGTCCAGGGAAAAATGGGTGTTGTTGTCACGCCCCTTTTGGTACCTCCCACACAAAGGTACCTTTTTGCACCAAAAGTTAACAGCTTATAACATTAAAACCAGTGTATAAAAATACTTGCAATTTTGTACAGTGTAATGTTTTTATAGTGTCTATAGCCCTGTGAAAAATGGGCGTTATTGCCACGCCCCTCTTTGTACCTCCCACACAAAATGCCCAAATCATACCACAAATTAATGTCTCATGACGTTTATACCAGTGCACATAAATGCTTATAAGTCGGCACAGTGCAATGAATTTAAAGTATCTAATGTTCAGCAAAAAAAAAGTGTATTTGATAAACCCCTTCTGGTACCTCCCACACAAATTGACAGAATAATTCGAGTAATATTCATTACATTACTCACAAAGTGAGGGTATACCTTAGTTGGTTTACCCGACTGAAACTTTCTTACTTGTTTCAAAAGTAGTTGAGCACATTTTAAAGTCTCAAATGTCATTTTATTTGGAGGAAAATAATATGCTTCATGATGCTCAGTGTGGTTTTAGAGCCAAAAGAAGCACTTCTTCATCTGAGTGGCGCGGTATGTATATGGACTAAACCGACGTATTCATGTGACGCCCTACGAAACAAAATTGGTGGGCTGTAATGTTGTTGCATTTGTAAATTTACAGTTACTTCTGTTTTTTTAAAAACTGATTAAAAGTCAGGCTCCCCTTTTTTGTGTCAATCGATGGTGTTTTGTCATTCAACTAGGAGAAATCAATTAAATATTCTTAGGGTTGCCCATCTAATGAATGTATCGTTTCTAATGATATGAAAAATTTTAGCATTTCGCTCCCTATACTCTTCAATAGGCTACTTCACCACTTTCAATAACATTTTAATTTGTTATTATGCAAAACTGCGCTTAATTAAAGTTACATAAAAATCTTGAATTAATGTTTCTATTTTATGGAACACTTTATAAATTTGTCCTTATATTAGGATTTTAGTTATCCTAAATAATTTTCTGTATACCCAATCTGTTATTTATTATTATTTTTTCCTTATATAATTACTTTGGTTTAAACAAATCATTATGTACCAATTTGTCTTAATTTTCTATAAAAAAATCAAGATCGACATAATTTTCTATAATATAATATTTCTTTAAAAATAAAATAATATAATATTTCTCTAAAAATAAAATAATATAATATTTCTCTAAAAATAAAATAGAATGACACTGAAAATTAACATAAGGCCACCACAAACGGAATTATTTTTAAATATTAAATACAATAATTGTTAACATCAATGTACGAAATAAATGGAAATGGAAATTGACTTGTTTTGAATATAAATTTATGAGTTTTATACGAGTATTTCGAATGGAATTTTTGCATTTGCAAATAATAGCATTTCCAACGCTAATATTATTTACATTTCTTATTAAAGTCGTTTTGGACAAAGCAAAATTGAAATTACAGAATCGCAGCCACATTGGGCATAAATAAATAAATAAATAAAATATAGCATCCAAGTACATAATGTAACGATTAAGAAGCAACCTTTATATGGAGATACATAGAAACAAGCCTATGTCTATGATCCGCCGGTACATGTTTGCCGGCTGCACTTTAGCCACACTTGTAACAGACAGACGAAAAAACAAATCGACTCACAAAGTGATTTGGTCTTGAGGCTGTGTCTGGAACTATTGGTTTGCTTTTCTTTAGGCTAAAGCGTATTGTAAACACAATTACACGTTTCGTGTATAGTATTCGTCGAAGGGATCACATATCTGACTACGTTAAACGCTTTCTGGGTTGCACTTTTGAAAATTTTGTGCATTTCCGTAGTTTGTCTCTGTTTTATAGCATAAATAAAAATAATATGCTCTTACAATTGACCAGAAGGTTTACTTTTTCGCGATCTACTAGGAACCCACAAATTCTTATTCCTAGGATCTGGAAAAATATTTATGCTAGATCCTATTTGGTCAGAATAGCACGAAGTTGGAATGGACTGCCTCATGAGTTGCGAATTTTCTCGCACTCTAATAATGTTTTTCGTTTGAAACTATTGGAGTTGTTTGCTTCGTAATTTCAGTCATCATAATGTAAAAGACTTAATTTTGTATACTCCTATATCTCATAATATCAGTATTAACGAAAATATTTGCATATCACTTCAAATGTTCTTTCATTACTTCGTAATTACTCAAAGGCTACATAAAGTGCTAATAATTATCTTTTTGTTTGTTCATCTACTATCGTTTTTCAATTTAGGTTACTACGTACATGGACCTTTTTATACCCTCACTTTAGTGTGACGAGGGTATATATCATTTGCTACGGAAAAAAGTGTAACACGTCGAAGGAGTGACCTAAGACCCCATGTATGTTCGGAGGAAATACGTTTTGGGTCATTTTAAGTCGAATGAGCAATGTCCGTCCGTCTGTCTGTCTGTCTGTCTGTCTGTCTGTCTGTCTGTCTGTCTGTCTGTCTGTCTGTCTGTCTGTCTGTCTGTCTGTCTGTCTATCTGTCTGTCTGTCTGTCTGTGTGTCTGCTGGCTGGTGCGCACGATAACTCTCGAAAGGAGTAACCGATTCACCTCAAATTTGGTATGTGGTAATATTTTTTTCTATCTCCGGCTAAGTTCGAAGATGGGCCATATTGGTCCACTCCTTCTAGTACCTCCCCCACAAAGGGTTAAAATGTTGTGAAATATTGATTCTTTAATAACTGCTATACTACTTATTCGAATCTTTGGAAATTCCACACATAGTATTAGCATATTAGTCCCTATCAACTTGAGAAAAATGGGCGAAGTCGCCACGTCCCTTTTGGTACCTCCCACACAAATGCACCATTTTGCACCAAAAGTTAACAGCTTATAACATTAATAACAGTGTATAAAAATACTTGAAATTTTTTACAGTATTATGCTTTTATATTGCCTACAGTCCAGGGAAAAATGGGTGTTGTTGCCACGCCCCTTTTGGTACCTCCCACACAAAGGTACCTTTTTGCACCAAAAGTTAACAGCTTATAACATTAAAACCAGTGTATAAAAATACTTGAAATTTTTTACAGTGTAATGTTTTTATAGTGTCTATAGCCCTCTGAAAAATGGGCGTTATTGCCACGCCCCTTTTTGTACCTCCCACACAAAATTCCCAAATCATACCACAATTTAATGTCTCATAACGTTTATACCAGTGCACATAAATGCTTATAAGTCGGCGCAGTGCAATGAATTTAAAGTATCTAATGTTCAGCGAAAAAAAGGTGTATTTTATAAACTCCTTCTGGTAACTCCCACACAAATTGACAGAATAATTCGAGTAATATTCAATATTACATTACTCACAAAGTGAGGGTATACCTTAGTCGGTTTACCCGACTGAAACTTTCTTACTTGTTTCCCTTTTCTTTAGGTTTTATATGTTATGGCCGGGGAGCCAGAGGATTGGTTGTTTGTGCTCTTTTTATAAGTTTTGCTAATTATAGGTTAAGATTATAACTCAGGTTATTTTAACAATGTAATACCTATAATTGATTGGCCTTATTGGCTTTATATTACGATTATGGATTCAATAAATAAATCGATCTTTTTAATTAACCACGAGTCTATCTATGGCTTGCTCTGTATAGGGTACATATAAATAACATATTCTAATCTCACCGGTTCCAATAACTCCTTGCGGTAACGATCTGTCAACTGAGAGGCGGTTGGTATCATTTTTGTTATGTTTCCCTTGAGCTCCTTTACCAACTCTTCGGCATCCAGGCCAATATTGGAAACCGCATGCGTTTTCAAATCCATTAGGGTAATGATTAAAGAGCCCTCTGTCCTCAAGCCCAACAATAAATACAACTGTTTGTTGTGCACATATCGTAAAGCATAATTCTTCTCATCGTCATTCCAATTGTCGGGTAATAATTCCGTAGCCGACTCTTCGTCATCTGCGCTTAAGGTTTTCTACAAGAATTACATTATTTAATGAAAGTGGTATAACTATTTTCGTATGCCCCCGCCTTACATCGTCTCCCAGGCCAATGCATCGAAACTGGGAATGTTTTGTTAGGACAAAATGCACCAGAGCAATTAGCAAGTCATCTTTCTTGTTAAGCTGTTTTTCAATGGTTTTAAATAGCAAATCCCAACCGTAGAAAAAGTCACATTGACCGGTCGACATATTTGTATGACTTTTGTATGTAAAATTAAATAAATTTTTAATTATATCTGTATTTTATTGGCGAATTTCACAATTTTTTAATCTTCTTCCTTTTGTTTTGTTTCAGAATAATTTTGTTATTTTTTGCGTTTTTTTTGCAACATAACAGCTGTTTAGAGGGATATTTACGGGAAATTTTCCATTTTGTATGCAGAGTTGTATTAAGTGTATGAAATAGAATGACACTGAAAATTAACGTAAGGCTACCACACACTATGTGATGTTATATATATACATATAACAGGCGCGGTAAGTCATGTGGGACTCTTCAAAATAAAAAAAGTAGCATACGATGCTCCATTTGCTGCATAATTCTGAGTTTGGGGTCAGACTCATGGGCGTTAAAGTCTAGTTTAGCACTACTCCAAAGATTTGCTTCATTTTTTGATATTTGGTTGGAATTCTACTTCTGAACAAAGTACAAAAATTTATCGGTCTGGCCTGGTTTCAAGTTAAAAAAATAAAGTCAAATATGTTTGTCCACTTTTACGCTTATGTTAAGGGGTTTACAAAATATTACATATGCAATTTTGATAAGGGAGCAGTTTTCGTGTTATGCTATTTCTAAGTATTTTTATCGAATTTATTAAACATTTTCTTTTTGTGCAGTATTTCAAAAAATTAACTTTAGGAAGATTACTGCAAAGGCTTTGAAAATTATAAGATGAACATTTTTGTGGGCCCTCAGAAATTAACACATTTTCTCTATAAAATGTTACTGTATTGCCTAAAATTCACAAATATACTATGGGAAAATGACCGCTATCAAAATTTGAAATATAGTCTTTTGGAATGTCCTTGCCATAAGCTTTCCAACGGATGAAAATTAACGAAAATATATAAAAAACAAAAAACAAGTAAGAAAGTTCAGCCGGTAAACCTTATGAATCCCCTCACCTTGAGTCCCAAAAATATTCGTAAATTTATTTACGTTTTTGTTTTAATTATATAATTATCAATTTAAATTGCATTTAATAACTTTAATGTACTGGTATTAAAGTTATAGGCTGTTAACTGTTGGTGCAAAATGGTCCATTTGTGTGGGAGGTACCAAATGGGCGTGCCAATATAAATACAATAAAAGCATTACACTGTACAAAATTACAAGTATTTGTATGCACTGGTATTCAAGTTATAAGCTGTTAACTTTTGGTGCAAAATAGTCCATTTGTATGGGAGGTACCAAAAAAGGCGTGTCAATGACGCCCATTTTTCACTGTACTCTTGGCAATATAAAAGCATTACACTATAGAAAATTATAAGATTTTGTATGCACTGGTATTAAAGATATAAGCTGTTAACTTTTTGTGCAAAATAGTCCATTTGTGTGGGAGGTTCCAAAAGGGGCATTCCAATGACGCCCATCTTTCACCATCTTTACTGTACACAATATCAAGTATTTGACCAACTAATATTAAAGCTATAGGCAGTTAACTTTTGGTGCAAAAAGATCCAGTTGTGTGGGAGTAACCAAAAGGGGAGTAGCAATTTCACCCATTTTTCTCGGGGCAATAGCGACTAATAAACTAATACTATGTGCGGGATTTTGGAAGATTCGAGTAAGTGGTATAGAAGTTATTAAATAATCAATACTTCACTAAATGTTAACCCTTTGCGGGGGAGGTACTAGAAGGAGTGGACCAATATGGCCCATCTTCGAACTTAGCCGGAGATAGAGAAAATATTGCCGCATACCAAATTTGAAGTCAATCGGTTACTCGAGAGTTATCGTGCGCACCAGCCGGCAGACAGACGGACATTGCTCATTTGACTTAAAATGACCCAAAACGGATATCCGCAGAACATACATAGGGTTAGATCACTCCTTCGATGTGTTACACTTTTGGCCCGTAGCAAATTATACATACCCTCGTTACACTAAAGTGAGGTTATAAAAACGGATTCAGAGATAGTACCTTTCGATTTGGTATCAAAGCCTTTTCTTTCATAAAAATAAATGTCTAATTTTCCAAACAGCCTCCAAAAGCAAATTTGAGCGGGGATGTAGCCTTATTTTTATTTATATCGTTGTTGACGGGGCGCACGTGGAGAGATAAAAACTACTCCCACTCGAAGTCCCTTGTAAACCCACGCTGCGATGCCACGGCATATAGAGGATAGTGTAACATCCGAGCCCCAATTTTTGAACACTATTTTCGTAACTTTTGGACTCAGGACCCTCAGGACACAAAAAATGGTCCCGGTCCCCGACATAGTCAATATTTATTTATATGAATTACAATACAAAGTAAATTTATATTCTAATTTTAAGGTCCAGGGAGAAGCAGGGTGACAAAAAACCATGTTGCTTGTTAATTTTTGTTGCGACAGACCAGAGCCTCTGGTGGGAATCGAACCCACGACCAGAGTATGAAGCCGCCGAGCCGAGCCGCCGATTTTAGCCGCCGCCGACCTTTTTTCACCAGCCGAAGCCGCCGCCGATCTCTGCGGCTAAAATCGGCTGAAACACATCCGCCGTTCCATAGAAAAACTTTTAAATATGGATAGATAAAATTTACTTTTTTGATAAGCAAATAGCTATATAGCATATATATTGTCCCCTTAGTAGAAGAATAATGTGTATGCATATACACTATTATTTTTTATTGCATTCTAAGAATCAACGCAATTGGTTCTATATCTGGTGAAATTCTACTTCCATAAATAAGGTGTTTGAAATTGTTCATTAATAAATAATAATATCGAGTTTCAATTTCACAAAAACTTCAAAAATGACTTTCTCCAAACGACAAATAAATTATACTCGTACACTATTCATTTATTGGGTGAACGATATGGAAGTGAGTGATTTTCGCTTTGATTCGTTTATTGTCACAAGCGGGAGCATAACATGTCTTAAAAATCATAATATTGATAGTAATAGAAAAATAATTATAAAATTCTTTTTTAAAGGAAATAAGATTTTTTATTTATTATTAGATTATGTACATATAGAGATAAAAATATTTTCGGAAAAAATCAATGGAGTATTAAAGAATAGTATAACATATAAATTAATACCTCCGTTCTAAAGAATCAATCAAGTTAACCTCAAAACAGTAGAGGTCATTCTACTTAAAACACAAGTTAATTCCACACAAATTTAAAATTTCACTAAAACGTTGATTCGCCGCTCCTGGAAACAACCGGTGTCGACTTAAGCTATGTATAGACGAATGGCGGAAAAATGCAACCCTGTGAACGTAAAACCGTGTGAACATACAATTTTTGTCTTGCAACGTTGGCAGAAAAGTCATTGTGAGATAATTTGCAGATTGTAATAAGTTTGTGCATGTGACAACGGCACTATTGTCAGAAAAACATTTTATTGGCCACTGTCTATAAAATATTTTTATTGGCAATCCTGCATATAAATATTTTCAAAATGTATTTTATATATATTAAATTGTAAGGGTTTCTTTCAATCGTCTGCCTACCAAACTGTCATTGTCCGTACATTTGCGGCACTTTAACAGGGTTTATAAAGTTGTCCGATCTGACAATCGTCTATACATAGCTTTAGCATACTTTGAAAATAGAGTATATCATAGAGACGCGGCAAATTTTTCACCTCACAATATCTTACAATTAACGTAAAAAAATCTATTATTTAAGAATAAATACCAGAGCTTAACTTTTCAACTATTATTTTAAATGTTAAAATGTCTATCATAGAGCCGCCGTATGTCAATATTATGTCGGCTTAGCCGCCTAGCCGCCGCCGCCGATCTATAATTTTCAATGGCAGCCGCCGCCGCCAGTTTTGGCTCGGCTTCATTCTCTGCCCACGACCCCCAAACTCATAGGCGAGCTCGCTACCAACTCACCTACTAGGGCGCTCCATAGTCAATATATTGTACTCAAACTAAAGGTAATGCCATGTAGAGCCAAAATATGAAAAAAAAAAATAAAAAGTGAATCCAGTAGGTCCCTAGGTGCCAATGAAAGGGGATCTGGATCCCCCAAAAATCTATATTATGCTCAAACGAAAGGCAATGTTATGCCATAGGCCCCTAGGGTCCAATAAAAGGGGACATGGGTCCCCTAAAAATCAAATCAAAGTGGATCCAGTAGGCCCTAAGGTCCAATATTTTGGGGACTTGGGTCCCCATATTCGTTACGCCTTGAAAAAGGGGGGCTCAGTCTCACAAAATCTATATTATACTGGAAACTATTCTTAAGCAAAAATATTATGCAAAAAAAGTTTTAAAAGGCCCCAGTCACATCCAAAGAAAAGTATTTCATTTACAAAAAGAAATGAAATTTTTTCCAAAAAAAAATCGCCAGTTTTTTTTTTAAAAATTTCGCCAGCGGCGCTTCTACATATGCAAACATGTTTTGGTAATTATTTTCCTTGAATTTTTATCACTAAAACGCATTTTAGCATTTATTAATACAGAAAAAAATTAAAATTGTATACAAAAAAACGCGCGATTATAATAATTCACGCCATACACCTTCACTTCCTACTAATTTCTCTTAAATAATTATCTTAAAAGGCATTTTGCATTTATAAACATAGAAATATAAATGTCCAACTTTTACTTTGGCACCAAGAAATATTTAATATTACCTCTATCACAATTTTTCACAACAAAATTAATTTTTAAACCCATTTTGTGACGTTCAATGTCGAAATATTATCAAAAAAAGTGTCCAACTTTTTTTGGTGGGAGAGATCACGTTAAAAAAGACGCCTAATTCCGTGAGTACACCCAAAAAAAAAAGTTTGCTGTTAATAACAAACATCGTCTGCTAATTTTCAGCAAACCTTTTTTCTGCTAATACAGCAAATTTTCTGCTGTAATAGCATAAAGTTTGCAGTTTTGCATTAGCAAACGCACTGCTGAAAAATTTGCAGTTTGCTGAAAATGTTTGCTGTTAATCAAAATATGAGAAAATAGGACAAAAGTTGCAAGAATTTACGTGATAAAGTTCAACTACCATTGAAAATCAAAAAGGTCAAGGTCATTCGTGCGCTGAGAAAAGTATATATATAATTTGTCGGCGATATCTATTTTCCGAGTTACGGTTCTCAATATTTTTATTTTTTCATTGGATTTTATAAATATTGGAAATAGGACATGGAAATAGAGCGATTTCAAAATCTAAGTACCGGACATACAATTAAAATTAATCTATTGCGTTTAGATTTTACTTTCTAATGTTTTATATTTTAATGAACCCAAACCTAAACATTAATATTTTCAGTGCGATTTTTAAAAATGCTTATAAAGTGCAGATTCACACAAGGCAATTTTTTTCAAGCAAGTGTCAAAGTTTGTAGGAGAGAGTGACAGAGAGGTCTTTCCGCCAGCCTCTCTCTCCTATAAATTTGGTCACTTGCTTGGAAAAAATTGCCTCGTGGGATCCAGGACTAAGTCTTGTGTATGCAAAAACACAAGACCACAGGACGGCAAATACTTGTGAAATTTTTGGTTTGAAATCGAAAGTCCCGATTTGCGTTCCCACGGCTATTCCTGATTGTATTGTTGTTGTTTCAATGTGCGAATGAAAAACAAAACGTCAGATTGATTCCTCCCTTTCCAACTGCCGCCCCTACAAACACTGTTAAGCCGCTGATAAAATTGCCTCGTGTAAAGCGGGAAGAACACAGACCCCATCAACACATGCGGCAATTTTCCATGCAATTCGGTGTTTGTAGGAGAGAGGCATGCGGAAGATAATGGGGAAAGTAGATTCTTGTACTGGCAAACCGTTTTGTGTGTTTTATTCGCACTTTGCTGCCTTTATCTTCTACAAACACCGAATTGCCTCGCGTGAATCGGGACATAGACATGCTTCATTAGTCCTGAATCACATTAGACATTTTTTTCAAGCAAGTGTCATAGTTTGCAGGAGAGAGGCAGAGATTTTTTCCGCCTGCCTCTCCTAAAAATGTTGACACTTGCTTGGAAAAAATTGTCTCGTGTGAATCTGTACTTACGGAAAAAAGAAAATTAAAAAAAGAAGCGGCGTTTAATTTACATTCCTTGCCATTGAAACCATTTTTTTTCCATTAAAATGTGCTTGTGATAAGTTATACATATATTCATATTTGTGCAGATGACAAAATCTCAGATTAAAGGCCCTACTATAATATTCATAAGCAATTCCGTACGGAATGTGCGTTAAGTTTCGCACCCTGCTTAAGCAAATGGGAACTGAGAGAACTTAACGAAAAGTTCCCTTAAGTACATTAGGCATGTTTTCGTTACAAGCTAGCACTTTTAGTTTAGCACTTTGCAACGAAAACAACCGACTGCCACTAACCGACACATAAGCAATAAGTGGCGGATTTTCACTATCTGGTAGCAATGGTGTCATGAGTTGCGAAGAAAGAACAGTGCGAAACAGACAAAAAATTCGTGAAAAGTATTTATAAAACCTATATTTACTATTCTATGTTCAATTGTTTACACTCTTTTTGCAAATATTGAAATAATTTCCCATTTTTGTTCTTCTTCTTTCCGCTAATTCATAATAATTGATAAAATCTCTCCAAAAATGGGATGCCATATTGCTAAATGTAGGGTGCCCAATCTGGCAATATCATACTCGATTAAGACAGCAACACAAGCACCAAACTTCATCGGGAACTAATAGTGCTTAAAAGTGCTTAGCTCCCCATACAAATTAAGCACTTATGGTGTAACGAAAACACGCCTATTATAGTTTGGCACATACGATTTCATGCATTCGCACAGTTTCTTAAGCTAGCTTAAGCATATTATAGTTGGGCCTTAAATGTTTATTTCGCATATCAAAAAAATTGACAGACGTAATGTGCTTTCACTAGCATTCAAGAGTAGCCCTCTTTAGCAGACATCGTGCGCCGTCGCACAGTGTATTATGAGCGGCAAAAACTCCCAATTTTCATAAGGCCCAATCTCGAAATTTTTGATTCCAATCTGTAAAGAACATTCCAATTAACTAAATCTTCAATGGTTTTGCCGATATCTTGGCGAAATATCGCGGTACAAGCATTTGAAATTCATAACTGGTACAATGGTTCCAAAGTTTATCATTTAAGAGAGTATTTTGTAAGCCCATATCTCCGAAACTATGAAACGCTTAGGAACTTCGTTTAATTCTTACTATACAGAACCTTTTGAGGTGTTTTTTTGCATTAAAAAAAATATAATAGTGTTGTCATTTTCCTATTTAATCTGTGGTTTACTTGTAAGTTGCAAAAAATCAAGGCGTTCCATTTTCTCCAGGATAAAACTATACTTCCGAGGCCGACCGAGGTCTTGTCATTAACAAAAATTAATAAACTAGGGACTTAGTTAAACATTGCAAAAAGAAAATTCTGCCTATACCTGCCTATGTTGATTTATTTAACGAAATGTTACAACCTACTCGGCTAAAAAAAATACAAAATTCGTTATTTTTAGTCCATGTTGCTATGTATTGAACAACTTTACCAAAGCATACCTTAAGGGGCAAATAATAAATTGACTGCAAATATAACAAAAAGCATATAAAGCATGTATAAAAGAAAGTTGATCTTGAGCCGAAAGAGTATCTCAGTTTAAATCAACTATTACAGACCAAATTAAACGGCAACCGACATGAACAACTAAATATTCATATAAGCAAACATTTGTTTGCCAATCTAATATATATTCATGCCTCATTGTTTGTGTCCTTTCTACATATATTCCTAAAAGTATGCTTTAAAAATAACGTATTATTAATGAACACATTGCTAAATCAATGATGATTTTTTCTGGATAGTTGGAATGATTGATTAATTAACAAAAAACTGTAAACTATTTCATCATGATTTTTTGTGTAAATGTTGAGCTAATGTATTACGCTTTAGTTACTTACTTTGTTCTATGTACTGATTTACATCGATCAAAAGATACAAAGCGTTTTACAAAAAAATTTCCTACAATTTCCAACATCGTATAAAATTTAAATTGATATATGGGCGTTGGGCGTGGCACTTGCAATTTTTATATAATTGAGGACTCAAATACAATCTCTAAAAGTGATTTGTAATAATATTAATGCTAAATTGAGAAAAATACTAAGATTTTGAATTTTAGGTTATGTGGGAAGTAGGCGTGGTTATGGGCGGATTTAAACAAAAAATTGGGTTTTTGCTAATTAGGCGAAATGAGTGATATGTACAAAATTTCAAAGCCCTAGCTCAATTCCTTCTAATTTTTGCCGCGTCTTGTGTGAAAATATTCCACTGTGCGTCGCCGGCTAAAATTGAAATTTTAGTTCTGTTTGTTAATTCGCATTACTAAGGCATCCCTCTGGCGGAGTAAAGAAAACTTTTTGGCAAAGAGATCACATCCATCAAAAAGATAATGCAAATGATTTTAATGAGTAAAACTATTCCGGGGGACAACTTCGACCATGCTTACAAATGGCTAAGAAAATAAATCGGTTTAATATTTCCCGAAATTGTTTATGCCTTGGAGGATAGAAGGTACAGGACTGAAAATATTGAACGGTGGATGGGTGTTTACGATTTCTTAATGAAATTCATAAGGATGCGACACATAAAGACCCACGTTATCAATTTATGAAGTCGCAACAGGTAAGCGTACACAAATTGCAAATTAAATTCACTATGATTGTGAAAGGCTTATTTCTGGTTGTTTTCATAATTCTCAGCAAGCAGTGTCCTATTACAACCCTCTAAAACGGCAACAAAAGATGAACTTTAATTTCATAGCAAATATATGCTGTCCATACAGAGAACTTGTGAAAGCGATGGACTAGCAATTTATTTCCTTGTCCACTTTTCCAAATCGCATACACGTCTTGGAAGTGTGACCCTAATGAAAATATCTGCAACAACTCGTAAGTATTTTTTTTCCTTTTTGTGATTCGTTTAACGAAATGGCAACATTGGTTTTTTACTCCATATGCTCCAACGATGGTCGCTAATATCCGAATCATGAAGCAACCTTTTGGCTCCAAGAAAACTCGGAATAATGTAGTCTAATTTGGATGTAATCCATGGATAAGATAATTTTGCCCAATTTTTAGCTCTGGACATGTACAATTACCGTGTCTATAGGTTGAACCCAACACATTGGCCAACATTGACAGGGTTCGCGTCGATGTCGTACGATTTATGTTCTTTATATTTATCCTTCGGAAAAAAAGAAGATAATTATTAATGACAGTGACCAGTAAGTATTGTTTGTAGATACTCTTATTGCTATTCAATTTTACTAAATGATTTCTTTTTCATTTATATTTTTAGATCAAGCGTACATACAGATTTCACAGTTCGAAACGCTTATCAATACATGGGCTGAATAACTTCAGGTTGGAATCCTGATTGATATACTCTTCTCAAATATCAGGAAAATATAAAATTTGTATTTCTTTTATTAAAATAAAAAAAGAACAAGTAAGAAAGTTTCAGTCGGGTAAACCGACTAAGGTATACCCTCACTTTGTGAGTAATGTAATATATAACATTACACTAATAAATCTGTCAATTTGTGTGGGAGGTACCGGAAGGGGTTTTTCCAAATACACCTATTTTTCGGTAAACAGTAGATTCTTAAATACATTGCATTGTGCCGAACTATAAGCGTTTATGTGCACTGGTATATTAAAGTTACGAGCATTGTAATTTTGGTACGATTTGGTCATTTTGTGTGGGAGGTACAAAAAGGGGCGGGGTGATAACGCCCACTTTTTACAGGACTATAGGCACTATAACAGCATTAGACTGTACAAAATTTCAAGTATTTGTATGCACTGGTATTAAAGTTACAAGCCGTTTACTTTTGGAACGAAACGGTTCATTTGTGTGGGAGGTACCAAAAGGGGCTGTACAATAATGTCCATTTTTTACCGGACTATAGGCGCTAAAAAACATTATGCTGTAGAAAATTTGAAGCATTTTTATGCACTTGTATTACAGTTATAACCAGTTAAATTTTGATGCAAAATGGTCCATTTGTGTGGGGGGTACCAAAAGGGACTTGCCAACTTCACCCATTTTTCTCGAGGTAATTGCGACTAATATACTAATATTATGTGTAGAATTTCAGAAGATTCGAATAAGATGTATAGAAGTTATTAAAGAATCAATATTTCACTAAATTTTAACCCTTTGTGTGGGAGGTACCAGAAGGAGTAGACCAGTATGGCCCATCTTCGAACTCATCCGGAGATAGATCACAATATTACCGCATACCAAATTTGAAGTCAATCGGTTACTCCTTTCGAGAGTTATCGTGCGCACCAGCCAGCAGACAGACAGACGGACGGACATTGCTCATTCGACTTAAAATGGCCCAAAACGAATATCCGCCGAACATATTTGGGGTCTTAGGTCACTCCTTCGATGTTTTACACTTCTTTTCGTAGCAAATGATATATACCCTCGTATCACTAAAGTGAGGGTATAAAAAGACGTATGCTAGAATAACAAAAATAGTTTGTTCTTCCAGCTGCTTTTTTCTGTTAAATAATAGCAAAATTGTTTGTTAAAAGGACTGTTTTAGTTTCCTATAGTAGCAGGCAAATTTGTGTGCTAGAATAACAACCATAGGGTTTCTAAAATAACAGACGATGTCTGCTTTCCCTTTTTCAGCAGACACAGACTGTTGAAACAACAAACATTTTTGCTAATGATACTCACAAAATTCTTTGAGTGTAGGAATATACTCACGTTAAATGGGGATTTAAATTTGACTATCACCTCCACGCGGTAATCCCTGGGTAACGCCAACAATAGCAATAACTGAGCCGTAGGATCCAACTTTATTGGTCCCTTGCGCTCTACTAGATCCATGTTTTTCCCAATATTTCGTTTATTTTGAATTGGGGCCCAACTTACACACTCCGGGGACTCGCTGGATACACTTTTTTATATATTTTTTCATATCCTTTCGTTTGAGTATAATATTGATATTTGAGACCCTGATCCCCCACAATATTGGACCCTAGAGGCCCACTGGATCCATATTGTATATTTTGTTTTTCATATTTTGGCTCTACATGGCATTTAGGTCCTGAGGGCCCCATGGGTTCGAGCCCCAAATTTTGACCTTATTTTCGTATTCCCGGTGACATTTAGAAGGGGGTACAAAAAAATTTTTTGGAGGCCCCATAAAGTGCAATTTTGCCTTCACAATTTTTTCAATCTCTTCGTTTTTGTTTTTATCCCCTCACCTTAGAGAGGAGGGTATATATCATTTACTACGAGCCAAAAGTGTAACACATGGAAGGAGTGACCTAAGACCCCAAGTATGTTCGGCGGATATCCGTTTTAGGATTTTGTACAGTGTTATGTTTTTATAGTACCTACAGTGCAGTTAAAAATTGGCGAAGTTGACACGCCCCTTTTGGTACCTCCCACACAAATTGTCCATCTTGCACCAAAATTTAACAGCTTATAACTTTAATACCAGTACATACAAATACTTGAAATTTTGTACAGTGTAATGTTTTTATAGTACCTATAGTCCAGTGATAAGTGGGCGTCATTGGCTCTCCCTTTTTGTTATCTCCCACACAAATGTACTATTTTTAACCAACAGTTAACGGCTTATAACTTTTATACCACTGTGTACTTTAAACATATTAAATGCATTTTAATTGATAATAGTTTAATGAAAACAAAAAAAAAAACTACGAATTTTTTTTTTGGGACTGGAGGGGATGGTATTCATTAGTCGGGCTTCCCAACTGAACTGTCTTACTTGTTTTCAGAATAATTTTGTTATTTTAGCAACATAAGATCAGACTCACACTAGACAATTTTTTCAAGCAAGTGTCATAGTTTGTTGTTTGGAGAGGCAGGCGAAAAGAGCTCTCTGCCTCCCTCTCCTACAAACTTTGACACTTTCTTGGAAATAATTGGCTCATGTGAATGTTTAGGGTATGGGTAGCAAACTCGATTTCAAATGTATTAAAATGTACTACATCTACCCCCACAAATACGTATTTGGACAGCTGTAGTACATATAAATACCTTTTAAATATCAGTTTGACAGACGCCCGACGCGTTCACGGGTATTTAAGAAGAGGGATATTTAAATTCGTGAAATGCATTTATAAAACATAAATTCACTATTCTATTCTATTCTATTCTATTCTGTTCAATTGTTTACACTCTTTTTGCAAATATTAAAATAATTTTCCATTTTTGTTCTTTCCCTTAATTTACAATAGGCATGTTTTCGTTACAAGCTAGCACTTTTAGTTTAGCACTTTGCAACGAAAACAACTGACTTCCACTAACTGGCACATAAGCAATAAGTGGCGGATTTTCAATATCTGGTAGCAATGGTGTCATGAGTTGCGAAGAAAGAACAGTGCGAAACAGGCAAAAAATTCGTGAAAAGTATTTATAAAACATATATTTACTATTCTATGTTCAATTGTTTACACATTTTTTTGCAAATATTAAAATAATTTCCCATTTTTGTTCTTCTTCTTCCCGTTAATTCACAATAATTGATAAAATCTCTCCAAAAATGGGATGCCATATTGCTAAATATAGGGTGCCTAATCTGGCAACATCATACTCGATTAAGACATGAACACAAGCACCAAACTTCATCGGGAACTAATAGTGCTTAAAAGTGCTTAGCTCCCCATACAAATTAAGCACTTATGGTGTAACGAAAACACGCCTAATAATTGACAACAATCTCTCAAAAAATGAGATGCCATACTGCGAAATATATGATGCCCTATCTGGCAACACCATACTCGATTCAGACAGGAACACAAGCACCAAACTTCATCGGGAACTAATAATGGTTAAAACAATGACAATTTAATACTATAGACGTCGCATGGTATTTACAGACTTCATCCGCCAGGTGGCGTCCGAGCAGCCTTTCTCTCATTCTCAAATTCCTCTTTCAATTATTTCTTTGTCAAAACATACAGACTTTTTTGTACTCTCCAATAATTTCTGAGAAGGGAGTGTGTTTTTAAGTTTGTTTTGTTGTTGAATGTTTTGATGTTGGAATATAATAAAATTATTGATGAAAATCTTTTCTCTCTTTGCAGAGTAAATAAAAGTATCTATCCTCTCTTTGCAGAATGCTCTCCTTACAGTTTAGCCAGACAAAGCGCCATCTTCAATATGCAGACATACTAAACGAATTGTCAAACTCCATGCGACGTCTATAGTATTCAATTGTCATTGGTTAAAAGTGCTTCGCTCCCCATACAAATTAAGCATCTATGGTGTAACGATAACACGCCTACCAGTGTTACCGTTGGAAAATTTCAGAAAGTTGCACAAAAAGGGGATTTTTCCGAAAAACGGGGCACACGTTCATAAAAATAAAGTGGCATGCTTTTTAAGGTAAGGTACAATAAAATCAAAACTTGTACACATTTTCTACAAATTTGTAAAGAAATTTATAAAAAAAAACTATATGTGTACATGACATTACATTTTATGGGCCTTGTCACAGAGCTTATTATAATGAAATCCAAAGCGCTAAATTATTTTTATTGCTGAATTGCTGCAATTTTCATGTGGACCTGATATATATAATTTTCTGCTTTTAACTACGAATTTCCGAACGGCATCTGTGATATGTCCATATATCGGAATGGACATGATCGGGTTATGCAATATATTTCGATAATAGTAGCTGTGTTTTACTCTAAAACTAATTTAAAAAGCTACACAAAACAAATTTTGTGATATATACTATCTAAGTAAATATATGAAATATCATATATTTTACATTTATTTTTTTATTTATCATTACTTGTTGGCAATTTATTGTCTTCATACGTTATTTACGTACATTAGTACGTAAAATGCTGTTTAAATAGTGCAAAAATATAATTTTTAAAAAAGTGGCAGAAGTGTATAAAAGTGGCACCAAAAATGTGAAAAGTGGCACATTTAGTATCCCAAAAGAAAAGGGGCGCAAAAGTATCACGGCTGAAAAAAAGGGGCAAAACTGCCCCTTTAGTCGCACAACGGTAACACTGATAATTAACATAAGGCCACCACACACTAAAGCGCCGTGGCCACACATCAAACTGTTTGATCAAACTCTTGTATGTGTTAGTAAAATTTTGTTTTGCTTATCACGGCCACACATCAAACTCATGTCATCAAACTTCATTTGATTTTATTTGCCATAAAGCCGGCAAACTTCGATACACTTCAATAAATTCGAGAATAAAATTATTTTCTTCCATTTCCAGTTTTTCTTCAAAAAAAAAACACTTGTCACCAAAAAATAAAACACTTTTAACACTTCGAAAACAAATCAAAAATGATAATTGAAGATATTTTGACACACGCACATAAAACCGACGTCAAATCTCTGCCGCGTCGACGCAAATATCTAAATGGTTTTGATATTTTTTTACTCTCTCATCAAACCATACGTGTGAGTTTTTTTTACCAACACAATCATAAAAACTCGAGTTTGATGAGTCAGTTTGATGTGTGGCCATGGCGCTTAAGTGATGGTATATATAACCGGTGATGGTATATATTAAAAAGTAGAATACGATGCTCGATTTGTTGCATAATTCTGAGTTTGAGGTCAGACTCATGGGCGCGTAAGTCTTGTTTAACACTACTCCGAAGGTTTGCTTAATTTTTTGATATTTGGTTGAAATTCCACTTCTGAACAAAAAACAAAGTACAAAAATGTATCGGTCAGGCCTGGTTTCGAGTTAAAAAAAATATAGTCAAATATGTTCGTCCACTTTTGGCCTTAATAACGCTATGTTATGGCGTTTTAAAAGTATTACATACGCAATTTTTAAGAGAATAGTAAAGATCTAAATTTTTAAGTATTTTTATCAAACTTATTAAAAAATGTTCTTTTTGTGCAGGATTTTAACAAATTGATATTAAGAAGATTACTGCAAAGGCTTTGAAAAATATAAGATGACCATTTTTGTGGGCCCTCAGAACTGAACACATTTTCTCTATGAAATGTTACTATATTGCCTAAAATAAAAACTATGGGAAAACGACCGCTATCAAAATTTGAAATATGGTCTTTTGGAAAGTCCTTGCCATAAGCATTTTTATAACTCGAAAACGAGGTTGAACGCAAATATTGATTTAAGATTATTTTGTTCCAAATAACCCCATTCAAATGTTGGACGAGTCTAGCAAAAGTACAGCAGTTACAAAAAACCCTAAAAAAACATGATATATGACTCAGAAACATCTTAATTATATTTTCTATTAATTTCTCTTATTTGAACATTTAATTACTTATTATTTATTATAGTATTAAACAAGTTTCGCATACATTTCTCCTTTTTTCATCGTTTCAGTGATATTAATAAATGCAGCAGATTCCGCCGTCCGTTTACGATTTTCTACGCTACCAAAACGTTACGTTTGCCTAACCCAGCCTTAAGACCGCTATTAGTTCCACAAACGTATCGTAACGTTTAACCAACTCATCTAATAGCAAAACACGTTTGTGTCACTAATCTATTCGTTTATCACATTGGCACTGTAGGGTAGAGTTTGGAGCCGAGGCAAAATGATCGGCAGCGCGCGGCTCAAGTTTTTTGATTAACGGCGGCGGCGATCGGCTAAGCTGACTAAAAATAGAAAAAACGGCGGCGCTGGCATGTTGTTTTGGTTTCTTCGAACTTGGGTGATCAATTAAACGAAAATGCAACTTAAATTAGTTAAAAGCAAGAAATCCAGAAAGAGGGCCAAATACAGGAAATTTTGCATATGCTTTGTGATTATGCGATTTCCCATTGCAGATGACGTTATATATACATTTATCGAAAATGTACAAATGTTCAAAGTATTTCCAGCATTTGTTCGCAGTTCCGCAAGAAATAGCTATTTTAGCTGCATCAATAGCTAGATTTTTCTTGGATAATAAACCTTGTTAGCAATCTATGTCATATGTGTGATCAATCACAGTTCCTTCATAATCGGAATACTCCAAATCATTAGGCTTGGTGAAGTAATTGGTAATGTTCTTTTGCGTCATTGTTAAGAAATTAAGTGTAAATTGTAACATTGCAGATAATTCTAACGGTTCTTTAAGTGTCAAGATGAGAGATTTTTATTTTATTTATTTATTCAAACAAGTAATTTGAAGCCTTATGGCCAATGCAGTAAATTACAGCACAATACAGTTGAGATAACTACTCAAAAAATTTCGAAATTTGGGAGAATATTCTTTGTCAAGTAATTTTTATCGGGGACTGAGTTGAAGCCGATGTGAGCAATTTGTATCGGTGGCGTCGCACGGATTGAAATAATGGCCGCAGATCGTGCCGCATTGGCTCCTATCTCTGCTGTAGGGTATCTCTCAAATACCAGTGAATGCGTCCGGCGTGCATACAACAACAGACAGACGCCGGACGCAATTCACCGGTATTTAAGAGATGCCCTTAAATACTAGTGAAAGCGCCCGACGTCTGTCAACGTGTTGTTGTGTGCCCAGAAAACAAGGGAATGAAATTTAAGTTTGATAGGCAGGCCCCTTCACACTAAATAACAGGTCACCTATATCTACAGAATATAAATTATATATTAGAGCATTTCTTAAATACCGGTGAATTGCGTCCGGCGTCTGACAAAGTGTTATTGTATGCACAGAAAACAATAGGATGATATTTGAGTTTGACAGACGCCGGACGCATTCACCGGTATTTAAGAGATACCCTTTCAGTCTTCATTGAAACAGAGTTGCCATATTTTTGGAATCGTAGTGGAGAGTTGCCATATTTTGGAATTGATTTGGATTTTCGATCGTAATCTCTTCCGATAATACCCGGAATACATATGGACATATATGCACATTACTTCAGACGACAAGTATTTGTCATATGATGTAATAAACACGTAAGAACAGTGATCGTGATCAACACGAAAAGGGTTGTTTAAATTTTAAGATAGTTTGTATGAATATTTTTGTATTCTGTGGTAACGACATTAGTCCGAATTTACACTAGGCAAGTTTTTTCAGCAGCTTATCATCAAATTCTCTTTTGAACTTGCACGAATAACTCAAAACGTTCAGGGAGAGTTTTTTCCCCCCTCTTGACGACTCCCTCTCTCTCCTACAAAACGCCGATAATCTGCTGAACATTCAACCAATGTAAATAGGGACTTAGATATGGGAAAATATTGTAGATGCCACATGCTGGCAATAATTCATAAAGCCCACCTTCGCGCTATAATTGCATCCGATAGTTTGCAAAACATGTGACAACACAACAGGCCGAACCACTGGCTTAAGTGTAAGTCCATGGGCATGAGACGTTTAAACCTCTCCTCTCTTCAACCTAACCTAACCTGTGACAACACTATGCAAAATAATCGAACACGGCCGGATAATGACCAATGTTGCCATGTCCTTTTCTGAAAGTTTTATAATGAAGTCGCCACCCAGTGAAAATGCATACCCAATCGTAGTAGTGCCATCTGTTTTATTAAAAATCGTTTATTTATATATACGAGAATACATAATATATAATTATATGTGGTTACATGTGGCAATTGATACCAATTTGTGATTGGTATTTTTGAAGGGCACAAACATAACGATTTTAACATAAAGATGTATTTCGAATTTCCAAAGCTTTTCCTGAATATGCCTTAAAGTTTTTTACTTGAATTTGTCTTGTCTATATAAGAAAATCCCCGAAAAGGATTTAAGTACTTTGGAAAGAAATGGGTTATATTAATGGGGATCGAACCGGGGGAGACCATAAAGATCAAAGATGTATCAATCTTTGAATGATACATGTATTTCAAATATGTTAATGGTTAAAGTACTACAGACGATCTTCGAAATGCCTATGGGTCCCAGCGATCGCATCTTGAAACTGGTTCGGTATTTAATAATTCAAAATCACACATACTTTAGTTTAACAGGTCCTTAGTCCTTTCGGAGAAACTAGGAAATTAGTCGGTCGGCACTCTCCCCCTGACCCGACCTGCGTGTGGCCCTGGGAAACAACATTTTGCGATTTTACGATTCTTGAATCAAGATGGCGGCGACTTGTTTGTCAACGACGCACTGACAGACCAACATTCCCCACTCTTTGCCTCTCTCTCTAGCGCTCTTGCTTCGGTGAACGATTCAACACATAACGACTGACCGAACAAAAACGAAGCGGCCGCCATATTGACAATTGTCTGTTCATACATATATTTTTTCGCATACGAAGACACAGCAGCAGCGAGTCTTGAGTCGCAAGAAAGAAAAATCTGTGAATTTGTTTATTGATAATGTATTAGAAAAAATATTAAAAAGTTAACCGATATTATCTGGAAAATGTCAAAAAGTGCATAAATAAGCAACAGTGTGTGTGCGTGTTAATGAAAAGAAACGAAAAACAGTGGCAAAGGGAATTTTTTTTGTTGACGGACGGACTGAAAAAAGCAAAGCGAAAAGGCAAAGAAATTTATAAAATACCAAGTTCCCCAGAAGAAGACACAATACAGAGTGTCTGCTCTTGCCAAGAAAAGTGAAAAAGTGTGGACATAATTTTGGGATACCAGTGGAAATTTTGCGTCCAGCAAGTTGTTGAGAACATTGCTGCAAAACATGAGTGAGGGAGCAGGAGGGAGCTCCAGCTCCGCCGCCACCATGGTCTCGCCATCCAATGTGGCCGATAATAAAGGTTTGTATACGAGTGTGTCCGTGTGTGTGCGTGAATTTGGTTTGGTTGTATCATTTCTATTGCCATTAAAAATTGCGCCAATTTTTTTGGTTAATAGAATAAATATTCATGTTTCATTAGTGAATTATGCATAAAGAAATGAGAAAATGATGATTAGATGGCTATTTTTTGTAGTATTTTTTTTCATTGTGCTGCGGCGACAAAAGAGATGATGCCTGCCATTTTGTTAAAATACAGCGAATTCGCAAGACATGCTACTACCATTTCGGCGAAATGCAGCGAATTACAGGTACCATGTTATAGCTTAGCATAGACAAACACCTTTCGACATATCGCGCAGAGTTGTACGGGTAGTAGCTATAATCACTTGGTTGAATTACTGTTGCGCTGCTATAATGCACGAGAAAGCTTTTTCGGGGAAAGTGTTCGTTTTAGGTTTGGGGCTTTGCTAGCGCCATCTTGCGTCGTTGATAAGAGCTTTTCATAATTTCAAAGCTCTTTTCAAGCTTTTGGCAATTGATATTAATTAAAAAAGACTTGTTCGAGCTTTTAAGTAATATTATTTGCATAGACGTATCGGAAGATGAACGTAACGTAAACGGATTGTTAAAGAGCAGCTTGAGTTAGGTTGAATAGAGGAGACGTTTAAACGTCTCATGTCCATGGACATACACTTAAGCCAGTGTTTCGGCCTGTTGTGCGCTCCTTATCTATGATTTTTATACCCCACGGGTTACAGAAAATCGGTACTAAACACGAATTTTCTCAGTATCTTCCATTCGTATCCTCTGAGATGAGTCAAGTTTGGCAATATGTCGGAACCGAAATATCTGGATCTTGCATGCGCGAAAGCTGGGCAGTGACACAAAATGTTCCATCGTTTCGATGTTTTCCCTGCATGACCTGCACTCGTCGTTTTCTGCTAGTCCTATGCGACGAAGATGTGCCTGCAAGCTTGAGTGTCCCGTTACAACACTCATCATCTTACTAATCTCGATCTTGTTTAGTTTCAGAAAACTACTTGTTTTCTTCTCATTTGGGTCACCCCACAGTATCTTTGCAGTTGCTCCTACAGTTGCTCTATTCCACACAGTTTTGTGAGCCATCACTGCCCAGTGCTTCAACTCATCCTTCGTGGCTTCAAAAGGTTTCCAATTTTCCAAGTTTATTACCCGAAGTTTTCTGCCCTTTGAAGCCAAGCTGTTTGCTCGTTCATTTCCAATCACTCCGCCGTGTGTCCCGGTACCCATAAAATACGCAGTTGGCCATAGACTGAGTAATTATTTATCGTTCTTTTACAGTCTAACACTGTTCTGGATTTGACCTTTTCCGATGTAATTGCTTTGTTTGCCATTTGGCTATCTGTGAAGATGTTGGCATATTTAGGCTTTGTGGTATTACTGAGCCAGTTAACACACTCTGCGATTGCTCGAACTTCTGCTAGAAATACATACTGTGTTATGGTCTGGGAGGCGGAAGTAAAGTTCGACTTCTGGTTCATCAATAAAAAGTCCCAGACCCGTCCTTCCTCCTAGCCTGGACCCATCAGTGTAGCAGCTGGTTCCCACTGGCACAGTGTTCCGTCTTCCCAAGAGCGTCTGCATGGAACGAACGAATCACAGGTAGCTGTAAGCCGCACTTCAGGAAAGCGGTCGGAGATTTCCGTTGTTTGAATATGACCGACCAGTGATTGTAAGATCTTCTGATGGTACGACGTGTGGTCTCGATTTATCCATTCACCCATCACTTGTTGACGTCTTGCTGTGAGCGCTGCCTCATACTTTATACGGATATCTATTGGTTGGATATGCAGTATAGTCGCTTTTTGCGATTCTAATTGCCCCGCTTATGCCTAGACAGCACTTACGTTGCACTTTTTGCAATGGTATTACGAGGTACTTCTTGTCCATTGGTGTATTATTGGTCTAATCCTTTCGTCATGCTATCCAGTAGTCGATTTGTATGCAAACTAAAAAAAGTTTTCTAATTTCTATAATTTCAGTGTTATTAAGCTCGATAGACTTTACAAATTAGCTAATAATAATAACATTCCTAAGATCAATGTCAAGGAAGTTATGGCGATAAAAGTAAGAAATTCCTGCCGTCTGCAACGCAGGAAATGTCTCCACAGGAAAGTGCCATTGCTATAATTTGCATCAAAATCGTACTAGTCGTTCTCGAGTTATTCCAAACAAAATACCCCCAAACATGTCAAATTCTTCTATATGATTAACACCGGGAACGATATTGGACCGATATACATATATATTTTCCCGGTAGTTGTTGTTTTGTAGCAGCTTGAAGACGCTGAGTTGATAATCCCTGAGTCTATTTCTGTTAAATACTTCGTATCCAATTATCGCGGGAACCTTATGTTGTTCATTACGTAAAGAAAGAAGGAATTCGGTTCAGATTTAGGTATATCCTCCTTATAATATATGCATTCCCGATTTGCAGTCGTATTTTATGCCTGAGTTGTACTAAATTGGGTACATACATATGTATGATCAAAAATAGCTAGATACATAGTGAAATTTTCATTCAATAAATATCAGCCACGAACACCACGGAAGGAACCAAAAATCAAACTTCAGCCAACATCACCCGCACGCGAAAAAAATGCATTTTATTATTAAAAAAATAAACTCATTTTTTTTTATTTTCCTCCAATTACAGTTGTAAAATTCGAATTCCACCCCAGCCTCGCTGAAGAGGAAAGACGTTTCTATTTGAAAGCCTATCCAACAGTTGATGTGGTTCGTGATCGAAAAGTCCATTGTACAGTATGTAAAACACACATTGGCACAGCTCCCATACAGGAGACTGGCATTAAAATGCATCCCATACTCCGTGTCACACACTGCATGAAATGCCATGACTTTTACAATAGCGGTGAATTTAGCAAGGGTGAGGATGGCTCCGAACTCTATTGCCGTTGGTGTGGCCAAGGGGGCGAAGTGTACTGTTGTTCCAGTTGCCCGTATGTCTTTTGCAAGTCGTGCATTGTCAAGAATTTGTCAAAGGGAGTAGTGGCAGACATTGAGCAAAATGAGAATTGGAATTGTTTCAGTTGTGCTCCGAAAATATTATGGCCCCTCAGGGCACAACACTGGGCCCTAATGAACTACATAGAGCAACAGAAAAGGTAAGTGAATCTCGGAGTTTGTACTTCTTGATTGTCATTTTGTATTGTTTCCAGGGAAGCTTATGCCATGAATTTGAGTGAAACAGAGATGAATCAACATTTGCGAAAAGATCGCAGTAAATGTTGTCGCTTGGCCAAGGCTAAGTGTGGCAATATGTCCGATTCTATGGAAAGTTTAGATTCGGTAGTCTCGAAACGTAGCCATGGTAGTACAGGATCAGCTAAAAAGCCGCAGAAACATGCGGCCGCCCCATCGCCACAGACACCCAGTGCCAAGCGAGCTAAAACTAACGACGAAGTTGTCTGTACGCCGGATTTGCTTAGTATGTTGGAGCCTGATTGTCAAATTACAGTGTCGCAGAAGTCTAATGCTAATAGTAATCAACGACCCATGCAATCGCCTTCGGCAACAACTCCACGTATAATGTCCATACAGCAGCAGCCAAATTATGGGGGCCCTGGAGGTAGCTTGAATGTGACTTCAACACCTAAAACATCAGCACCGCCTCCTTTGCTATTGAGGAACACCGCCATAAAGCTGCGGCCTGCCGCGCAGCCTCCTATTGTACGACGCACTGTCATAGGGCCTAGAGCTCCGGCACCGGGAGGAAGTACCACACCGGTCTATCATACCATCAATGGCTATCGCATTGACCTGAACTCAGCAGCCCAACAGGAAACTTTCCGTTTGCCAAATGGCAAACTAATTCAGGTAAAGAGACAGGGACCTCCACCCGGCACCAATCCGGTACATCTCTCGCCCTCAGCAAACAATTGGCAACAAATGCCCGGGCCACATCCCTTACCACAGCAAACACAGCAAAGAATTGTACCACAAACCATAGCTTCCAGACCGGTACAAATCACACCACACCCGTATCCGGGACCACCAAATATGCCACAACCCGGACAACCCCAGGTGGTACGTTATCATAATAATATGATTGGTTCGACCACCATCAATGCTATCGGCCACAATGGCACTCCGTTGCAGGCTATGAACGGTCAAATACAGACAGCACCTCATCAAATGCAACAACAACAACAGATGCCTCCCGGCACTGCCATTCGCCCGGTTATGGTGCGACACATTTTCCCCGATACTCCCATTGGCCAGGCACGTACCCAGCTGCAGGAGCAGGTCTTTAATGCCATGGAAATTTGTACACATCTCACGAACAAAGTTCAAACGTTGACAAATTCGAATGCCTACAAACAGGCCAAAAACTATTTGGAAGTTAAAGAGCTCTATATACATTTGTCCTATTTGTTGACCTATGCGGTTGGGCGTTTTAAGGGTCTGCAAGACAAATGTTTGGCCGATATGCGTCATCTTGGTTTTGGCAATGATGCTGATTGTTTGGAAAATGGTCAATTGGCAGCCGGTAAGTTGAGCTTTTCTTCTATATATTTATTTTATTAGTTATAGAGATAAACACTTTAGAAATGCGGCAGACCATTCGCTTGTTGATTTAAATTGTATAGAAATTTGAACAAATTTAAGCAGAGGAGACTGATTTTTTGAAAAGCGTTTGGCTGAAATTGAAATGAATCTACAGTGGGTTGATTATTAATTCTTGATGTGCTATATAAAAGGTAGAATTCAATATTTGGTGTGATCTCCTTTTACATCCCAAAGTAATTTTTCCTAAAACCGATTATCACAACTACAAGTAACAATTAAAAGATATCATTCAGTAAAAAATAACTGGATTGCAATTTAGCACCAATGTCCATTTTTACAGATAATTATTAAGCAACAATTTCTTATACGTTTCTTGCAATAGCAATAATGCGCAAGTGGTCATGGAAATATTGCGATTTTTAAATATTACAGAGTGTGGGGAAAACAATATGTACAATTTAGGATACATTGGGATGCTTTTTGGGTAACATTTTATTATCTAATAAAATCAATTAAAATAATTCCATGCAAGTAACCATATTAGTAAATAGAATGGTAAAATAAAATAATCGTGATCAACTTTCTGATTACTTGTACACTATATTTATTACGTGAATTTTCCCTAATTTAATAAGTCATATATCGTCAATGGACTGTAGTCATTTCAATATTATGCCGAAGTACTAAATTTAACAACTTTCAGATATACATAAGTTATGTTATGTTGTATTGATTGTTTAAATTGCACAATTTGTATGGGAAGTGCCAGAACCACCTTGTATATACGTCCATTATTCTGTCATTGCAGGGAATTGTACCATAGCAATTTTTAAGATATTGTGTCTATTGTTATTCGAGTTATGCAACATTCAGTTTTGATATGATTCCTGTGGTAGGTACAAAAATGAGGCGTAGCATTGTACCTGATTTGTGGAAAGTTTGTCAGAATTTTTATCATAGGTTTAATTTAAATTTATTTGCTACTACTTGTCTCTTTTTTGCCTACTAAAATATAACCGCTATACCAGTTCCAACAGTTGTACCACCGAAACATCCAATTTAGGAAGTCTGAATTTTGTTCTAACCAGTTTGGAGTTACCAACAGGATGGGAAATCCTTTATGATTTCATCTCTGGCAGAGCTTAGCATATTGACACCTTTTCACTTCAAAAGTTATTAATACAGTATCGGACAATACATATTGGACTATCTTCATACTTCTGTTCTATCACCAAACTCTGAAAAGTATCAATGGTATATTCCAAAAATTTTACCTATTATCTACGAAATTGCATCAGTTTACCAAAAAATAACAGTTTGGCTGCTTAAATTATTTGAAATTATATATATTTTTCACAAAAAAGTCGAAGATTCGCCCGACAAAACATATTGGGCTGTGCATTTCTACTAAGATTTTGTGGAAAAGCCATTATTATTAAGTACGGCTTTGCTTCTTCTTGTATGCAAGCAATAAGATCGTTTGTCATCTTCCTTTATACCATAAAGAGTCTGTAAAACATGGAGGCAGCAATTTAATGGTCTGGGGATATTTTCCGGTAACGGGGTTGGACCCCTCTATAAAATAAACGGAATTATGGACAGGTTTATGCACAGCGAAATCTTGAAATTTTAAGAAGATTTATCCCCATGTCCGCCTTTCCTTCCGTCCGTCTGTTGTAATCACGCTACAATCTATAATACTTAAACTAGTTGGCTCAAATTTGGTATAGACACTTCTTATAGCTGAAGGTAACTTGGGATTGAAAATGGGCAATATCGGTCCTTATTTTGATATAGCCTTAAAAATAGCATCTGTCCGATTTGACTTCTTAACGCCATTGAGACCACAAATGTCAACTGATAAGGATGAAAAAAGGTAACTGGGGTTTATTTATACACATGAACAACGGTAGCCATAGGTCCATGTTTAGATATAGACCCCATACAAAGATCACCTAGAATTTACTTCTTAATGCAACAAAAACCAGAAATGTCAACGAATCGGGCTGAAATTTTGTAATATGACTTTATTTGTGCTCGAAATCAGTACTTAACGCTTTTACTTGTTTTGTAACAATATTAGCACTTTTAGTTTCCCTTTTTATACCAAAATGTGCGTATTATGGTTTAAACCATCATTATTTCTTTGGCGATGGGTATCATATCGAGCAGTGAGAGTAAATTTATAGTAAACTACATTAAATAAACAAATTATGATTGGAAATTAATCGCCATAAATTGCTTAAACTACACGAATTGTTACAGTTTTTTGTCGTTAGATAACTAAGAAATTATTTCCATGTGTACATCAAAACATTTGAGATTTTAAACTTTTGTGGTTCGAAATAAACAGACAAACAAAAACTGTGCTGTAAAATATGCAATTTGTCGCTTGCGATAGATCTGCCCTCATGAAGCGATGTTTAACTAGGAGATTTTCCTTAGTTCATTATAATTTCCCTGGATATGGCACCAATTTTATTTGTTATTACTAAAGTGACCATCCATCCCTTTTTGCACCAGCAAGAATGAATTGGAAATAACTTTTCTCCTTCGTATTTCTCCTCCTTTTTTTGTGAATGAGTGAGTTTATTTAAATCGAAACACTTCCTCGCACCTGAAAGGGAAAACACTGTCTGCGTTAGCATAGGTTCTGGCAGGGCACTGTTTGATCGGCGAATGACTTCTGCATAAACTGTGGAGATGAGGAAGATGTGGACGGCATTAAGCTCCTGTTTTGTTTCTGTTTTCAAAAGTGTACCAAAAAGGTTGGTTCCAATAGCAAGTTGGTTTCCAAAAAGGGTAGCTGCGCCCGTGGTAACCTCAGGAACCTCAATTGGTTTATGTGAGCTGGGACTCTGGTTTCTTTTAAACCTAAACCTACTTAATACAAGAATTTCGAAAGGCCTTGTTATGACAAAGACAGACTAAACTAGGCTCTCCTGAAAATGTTGATTTTTGAGATGTGTTGTTATTCCAGAAAACACAGATTTTTTTCTTTTTTATCCCTAAAACTATCAATATTGATAGTCCAATAATAATTAGCTCATTACTCAAATAGGCATATTTGACATATTTTTACTCCAAAATTTAATTGAAATTTCAAAAAAAGCAATAGTTATAGTTATTTGTAGCATTTTGGTGTATTTTAATCTCTAAGAGCACAAATATCGAAAATGTTACTAATTCTTCTTTAGAAAAGGCCCTATTTACAGCCGCTTTTTGACAGCTTCTTATTTCAAATTACGAATTCGCCTATTACTTTATCTGTAAGAAAGGGTATTATATTTAGAAATTTTTTTACCCCGAAAAAATTACGAATTCCAAAAATACGTTATTGTCTATGTCCAGGATGTTTGACAACATTCAACTGTTTGATGACCCCTTTTTGTTATAATATACGAATTTCAAAAATAAATTATTAGTTTTTCTTCAGGTCCTTTTTATTCCTGTACTCAGCCATTTTTATACCCAAATTTCGAAAATCTGTTATTAGTTTATCTCTAGGAATGAACAATTTTATGTCCACTATTTAAAAAAATAAGAAATTCTAAGTAGCATATTCCTGTTCAACGCTTTGTACATCAATTTTACTTCATCTTTAATAAATGATACCATCGACCCTGTTCCGAATGTGGCTTGAATCGGAATATTCCGCTCGGAATCGAGTTTCTAAATTTGTTACTTCGGACCCAAATATATTTTCAATGTATCCGATATCTTCGAATGGGAAAATAAAGACAATCTGCGTTTAAGAACCTTCAAAAGTCCTCAAAAATAAATTGTGAACAATTTTATGAATTAGAAAGTCGGATTCAATCCGCTCTCGGAATACAGAACAGGGGCGCATATGTCTACTTTTTGAAGTAAAATCGATTATTAGTTATTTGAGCTATTAGCATATTTAAGCCGCAAGTGGCCTTCGGTAGCTCAGTGCATTAGACTTGAATTCCGAAGGTGCTGGGTTCAATTCCCAATCAGGGCACTGGAGGTTCCCGCGATAATCGGATATATACCGGAACGAAGTCTGTAATAGAAAATAGACTTAAGGATTATCAACTCTGCGTCTCTAAGCTGCTAGAACAACAACAACAAAATGCAAATATAAATGTAAAGTCTCGCATCTTATTCTGAGTCTACCAAGACATATATATCCTCGCTTCAAATTTCATGATTCTAGGAGTAGTCAGATTGCCGGCCGTACCATATTTATCCCTTTTTGCCGCATATTACATCATAGGTTTAGGTTTAGGTTAGGGTGGCAGCCGTATTTTTTAAAAGCTCACATAGACCAGTTTAGGTCCCTAGTGTTACCACGGGCTGAAATTCCCCTCATCGAAACCAACCTGTTTGATATATAAATTTATCGATAGTACGAATATCAGTACTGGAAAGATCTGTTAGGCTGCCTAAAAAGGCCGACCCCAGTATGTATGTTCAGTCGTCGTTTACTCAAAGCGGGACAGTCGCAAAGCAAGTGCTCAATGCTCTCCACTTCTTCCTCATCTCCACAGCTTCGGCAGAAGTCATTGGAGTCAATACCCAATCTTTTGGCGTGTTCGCCGATCAAGCAGTGTCCCGTCAGAACCTGTACTAACGTAGACAATCGTTTCCTCTCTAGTGCGAGGAGATATTTTGACCTTCTCAGGTCATACCTTGGCCAGATTTGTCTAGCTACCCTGCAGGTGCCGATTTCTGTCCATCTTTCGTTGGACTGCCTGATTGCCTCTTGCCTAAGCCAAAGCTTGCACGTGGATTTTGGCGCACCATATATGCAAATTCTTCGAGAATTTGTAATGTCGTCCTTTTCCTAGCAAGTTCATCGGCTTTGCAGTTCCCCGGGATATCCCTATGCCCAGGCACCCATATGAGGTGTATATTACATCATAAATGTACGAATTTTGAAAAATCACTTTTATTCCAAGTCTACGCGTCGCAAGGACTATTACCATTTCATGATACCAGTTTTTTGCTGGATAGTGATAAATTGAGTAATTTCTCGGGCTACGTGCATAGGTCATATGTTCTTAGTTCAGTTTGTTTGTGAGAGACATAACAGTCAGACATAACAGTAAAACACGTCTAACCTCCACTAAAGTGAGGTTATTAAAATTACGTGAAACAGGTTTGACATCACAGATTAAACTTACTTGTGACTACCATTCTTCAAGCACAAAATTGCGATTTATTATCAAAACAATTTTATCTTTTTTCTGTTTTAAATATGATTTATATAATATATAGTATTTAATTGAACGACAAAACCATTGCTTTTAATTTAAATTTATCGTAGTTACCACCAACCATGTATGTAGTTTAATTTAGACTTTATGTACATAGTATGTATACGTATATACCACCCTTATCATTGTCTTAAGTCATTTTTCCTACACATGGACTTAAATTAAGTGATTTGAAAAAAGTAACAAAAAAGAGAACGAATCTTAAGTGTTTGAAAAGATGAAAAAGAAAAATTAAAATGACCACACGAACCGGAATGTAAGTACCACAAAAACGACTAACCAAAAATGAGTTAAATTTCATTGACTTCCGGCTAAAATTATTGTAAAACACAAAGAAGAATGGATATCATGGACTCTTTTTAATGCAATTGCTAAGAATAGTGGTAAACAAAACAAAATAAAGTAAATTTTTTTGTATAAAATATCACATTTTTAAGTTGTCTAACTCTCGTGTGCCTTGATTTTTGGTCCATGTGTTGTACTCGTGAAAAAAAAGAGGTTGAAAAATGTCTTGAAGGCAATGAAATTGAACTCATTTGACGTTATAATTAATTTTGTTTTTTATTACCTTCTCTTTTTCTATTCCTGACAACAATTCATCATCATTGTTTTGTGTAGCTATTGACTATGTTTGCTATGGTCAATTGGATGATGTGGATTTGTTTAACACCGGTTCAAATAGTTTCCACAATCAAGTCTATGAATATCGCAAGAGTTTGCATGCCAATCTTAAGGATGGAGAAGATGGTGCTAGATCTCCTCTGCCGCCATTGTTTGCTTTAGGTCAGGGACGACCGAATGAAATTTCCGATGATGAAAATGGTGAAGATAGTTTGTTGGAAGCACCCAAAAGAGACGCCAAAGGTCATTGGATGGACGGAGATGAATCCCCCGCTCCTGGGTATGGCCAAGAGAATGAAGAAAATGAAGAACCCGATGAAACTTATCTGGACAATGATGATGACGATGATGGCTTTGGTAGATCTATGGGTGGATATGGCGGCAATTTTGGCCAAGGCACCGAAGAATCAATGCGTCGCAATGAAGAGACACATGCATATGATCGCAAACTTACACGATTGGTCTCACAATATCCCTCTATATGGTGTACCCGCCATCCTGACTATGGCAATTTTGAGGTTACCCGCAAGCAATGGCGCACCATTGCTGCCCACTTTGAACGCACGGAAAACATTAAATTGAGATGGAAAAATATACGCAAGCGATTTGTGCGCATTGAGAAACGTATAGCGGATGGTAAGCGTTTCAATGGCCACTTTGACAAGGCCATGGCATTTTTGGCCAACCGTGATCTACCCGCAGATCAATGGGTCGAAGTGGATTGTGGTGAAGATGATGGTGATACATATGACAGGCATCATTTGGATGCCATTGAAAAGTCTATGCAGCGTCAAGGTAAAGATGATAGACGTGAAAGAGAGTTGGGAACCGGTAATATCTATGGCTACCAACCGGCGGTCAAACCTATTGAAATCGATCACTTAGATTTGAAGATAATTACATTTGTGAAAACGAATCCGGTATTATGGAGAAAGTCCATGGATCCGGAGGCGGATAAAATTGATGAACAGACACGTTATACGGTTTGGAATCAATTACATAAGTCATTACAAAGTGAGTATGGAAATAAGAATGACTTTTAAGGGGTTTTTATTTCATTCATGTACGAATTCAAGAAATGGAATGTGATTTCTTTCTTAACTACGCGGATTGATTTTGATTGAAACAAAAAAAAACGATCAAGAAAGTTTTTATGAGAGCCAATTATGTAGCCCACCAAAAGACCTAGAAAAAAATATGTCGACCTAAGTCTGATATTTAGACCTTTTTCTAAAGATATGGTTTCATATTAATATTATTAGAAATAGTAAATGTCATATGCCCATTGCCGTGCAATGGGTTGTTAACAAACCCATCCATCTGAAAAGAGACAAGAGGGCTGTGGAAGCGCTATATATCTGTAAAAGAGCAATAGGAAAACGCTGAGGCTCTTATATCTCACAGATCAGAGTTGAATGGTCGTGTCGCAGGCCATAGGACGTTCTTTAACTTCTTTTCAGACTCTACATTCAAGTGGGCTTTGGAACCTTTATCTATAGGTTAGGTTAGGTTAAAGGACGCGTAGTACACTAACAATTTGGCGTGCACCACTCCGCTCGGAGACCTAAACGTCCATTGTGTTAGTCCTGTAAAGAATTGAAGATTTGGAGAAAAAAGCAGAAAAAATTATAGATTGAAAAATGAGAGTGGGTGGAGGGGGACCCAATAATAAGTGAGAAGAGCGGAAAAAAAATTTTGAATTAAAAGAGGAGAGGGTAGAGAAGTTCCTGCAGTAGACAATGCCGTTTAGGCAGGTGGATGAGCGGCTGTCATCCCCAGCCACTTCAGGCAACTAATATATTTGAGGATGCTGACGATTTTTGGCGATGACAGAACTTCGAGATCTTCGATCGTAAAGTCACCTAGGTAGCAGAGTCTTCTTCTAGAAAGAAAAGGACATTGGCAAAGAAGGTGCTCGATCGTTTCAAGCTCCTCTTCGTTCGTACAGAGACGACAGTAGTCTTCTGTGTCACGTTGCCACTATGATGTAAACGCTCTAACGTTACAGTGGCCAGTGAAAACGCCCACTAACAGGCGTAAATCCCTCTTTGTGAGGTTCTGGTTTGTGACATACGAGGCCAGAGTGACCTAGCGATTTTACAGTCCGGTCTGGCTAACCAATTCTGGTTAACTTGTTAACCTTTACCTATACATTGCAAAAAAACATCCTGATCAGATTAGCTTTAAATATATACCTGAATATTAATGTTCTGACTTAAGTCGGTATCAATATTCTCTCTGATATTCAGGCTGCTATCAAGTCCCTGGAAACAATATTCCTGAATTCAAAAACTATCCTCGACTGTCGCAGATATCTCTGGCTGAACAGTTCAATATTCACCTTATATGGGTGCCGAGCCACAGGTTTATACCATGGAACTACAAAGCTATATTAACATCCAAGACTAGGAACTACCTTAGATGCTCCAGGGGAACTGGAATGTAGGGGGATGCCTCTAGCGACCTGTAAGCTCTTCTTAAGGGATCACTAGTAAGGAACTGCATACAATCCAGGCTTATGTGGCCATGCCTAAACTCCAGATGCACCGACGTCCTGCTATCGATTCTAGACCGGATGTCTCACTTATAGTGTCTTGTCATGACGGGTCACCGCCTTATTAGACGGCTCCCAGGGAGGTTGAAGGTCGAAGAGGAGGAGTAATCAGTAGAACACCATTTCTAGAAGGCGAAATGCAACCTTATGCTCTAATTTTTTTGGGGTATTTAGCTAACATGACTGATGTTAACATCCGCCAACTTTTGAGTTTTTTAAAGCAATCAAATTGGTTCAACAGGAGGGGCTATGGATAACATAAGTTATCCCTTAAGTCCCTGTGGAAGCACAATGGACTATTTAGTCTAGGTGAGTCTGTTATACAAGCTGCCTCACTTAATCTAACCTAATCTTGTTAAAATGAATACGAACTTTTGCTACGAGTTTATCATTCCATTCCACTTCTTGATCTCGGAAAAAATCATTCCTTTTCTGAAATCCTTAAAATTACCGAAAAAAATTAACTTTTTCAGCTGTTTCGTCTGAGTATATACGTGATCGCTGGCAACATTTATATGAAATGTATAAGACATTCCGTTTGAAGACCATTAAATCTGACGAAGATCGTTCTAATCTTGAATTGAAATATTCTAAATATCTTGCCAAGTTATATTTCCTTTACAAAATCGAGGAACAAGAGTTGCGTAATGAAAATAATGGTCTCTTCGAAGATTGTTTTGAGCTAGAGGATGATGAAGAGGCCGCCGAAGAGGCAGAGCGTGAAGCGGCCGAAAATGCAAGAAATGCTCCGGAAACCGAAGGAGACAGTGGATCAGAGGAAGCGGCTAATAATAAGAACACGGCACCGCCTCCTACTACAAAATTGCAAGATATGCCCGATGATAAGGAATTCCTACAAAAATTGGTAGAATGTGTTAGTAGATTCCCGGCCCTTTGGGATACCAAACATACGGACTATAATGATATAATGATACGCGATAATCATTGGCAAGAAATTTGTGAAAATCTAAAGGAATTTAAACGTAAGTAATTTGCATCGTTTTATGTTTGTAAGGAAATTTAATAATTTTTTTCTTTTTGTTATTTAGGTGATGTCAAATCCATCAAATTACGCTGGCAATTGGCCAAATTTAGTTATTATCGTTACAAACGTGAAAATGGCCAAATTTTGGAAAACACTAAAATGGAACAGTATTGCAAAAATCTACCCATAGATGATATGACATTTTTGGATTAAAGAAAAGAAAAACAAATATAAAAAAACCTGTGTATCTCATATTTTTAAAAATTGTCTCTCCTATTTCATTGCTCTTAAAATGCAACTCAGTCATGTCTATCTATATACCTACATAAATATATCTGATAATTGGATATCATCTCTTTATCTATAGATTTTTCTTATTTTTTAAATATTTATCTCTTGTTTTTTTATTTGCAATTTTTAAATATTCTGTTTGATGATTATACATATTTTTCGAATAAGAAATATAAGCCTAAACATAATTTAAAGTATTACGTGTGTCTGTAGCAACTGTAAGATTAACTCACAACATTACATTATTCATATCCCAAAAAAAGAGTATACTTCTCTCTCTCTCTCTATCTCTGTCTGTCTCGCTCTGGCAAAATAAAGTGAAAAATATTTTAATGAGAAATCTTTAAATTTATGTCTGTGTCTATTTTTATTTGTACTTAAGCAGATTAGTATATAGGGTCTATTTTCAAGTTTTGTTTTTAAATAATATTTGAATTTTACACTTGCAGACAAACAAGCTAGTGACGATGAGGATAATGAAATTGAAATTGTTGAACCCAAAACTGATCTCATCAATTTGGACTCAGATGATGATGAACCATCAACGCCTCCAACGCCCATAAAAAATCAGAAATCAATGCCATCCACACCCACAACAACTATAGCTCAAAGCAAAATCGTCATTTCACCGCTCCCAAAGAGCGTTCCGAGAACACCAAATGTCTCTAATAATAATCTGATGACAACCTCGGGCACATATGTTCCTCCAGCCGCCCCGGCTGTTATTTCTCCTCAACTGGATGATGATAATCTAGATTTGATGTCTATGGCCCAAAGTTTTCTGGCCAGTATGTTGGAAGTTGATATACATGAGGGCCCTCAAAATTCCCCCAGTAGTTCGGACTCGCCACATGTGAAGAAACAACCACGCAAGAAACTGACCAATAAACCCAATCCAACATTGCTCAAACAAAAGGCCATCATGGAACGGGAACGTTTGGAGGAAATGAAGCGTAATGATCAAAAATTGAAAATGAAATGTGCCGTGAATTTGAAAAAGGCCGAAGTAGAATATCCATTTGCCAAACCTTTGCTGGAGGCTAAACTAAAGGAAAAACAAAAAATGGAAATGCCTGACGAAAAGGAAAAGGAGAAAGCTGAAGGCACCAAATGCTCTTCAGGCACCACCATGGTGGTGAACACGGGCAAGGAAACTGTTGAAGTGCAATTAGTAATAGAAGATGATCCGATGAATAGCTCAACGGAAGAGAAAAAGGAATCGAATGGAGAGGAAGACAGCAACACTGTAAAGAAAATCATTTTAATTGAAGAGGAGAAATCGCCCACAAAGAATGAAGAAACACAGAAACGGAAAAAATCTGTAGAAGGAAATACAGAGACTACAGAAACTAATAAGACTTCAGAAAATGTTGACGAAAAAGCGGAAAAGGATATCAGCGTGGAAATCTTGGAGATTTCCGATGATGTCTCAGGCATTAAAGATAATAGTTTAGAAATCATAGAAACTTCCAAGAACAGTGAAAATGAAACATCCATCAATGGTGTTGTTGAAGCAGATGGAAAGGATGAGAAGCAAGATAGTAAAGAGAGTATAGCGGCGGAGCCGGAAGACGAGGATCCCATGAAAGATGACGAGATTGAGGACGAACAAAATAGCACAAAAAATACCACTAATGCTAAACTGCCAGAAAATATTGATGAAGAGACAAAAATGGATGTTGATGAAGATGGCAATGAAGAATCTACTAAGGATGATAAATCCACGGAAGTGGACTCATCACCTAAAGCAGCTAACAACAAAACTATTGAAGATATAGAAGATGCCGAAGTATATAAAGAAATTGAAATGGTATTGAAAAGAAAACCGGAGGAGGAAAAAGTTGAGGAAAAGGAGAAGGAACAAGAAGAGGACAAAGAGGAGGAAAAAGAGAAGGAAGAAGATCAGGAACAAGATGAAGAGAAAGAGGAGGAACACGAAGAAAAGGAAGAGGAGGAAAAAGAACAAAATGAAGAGGAGGATCATAATGTGGAAAAAGGGGAGGAAAAAGAAGAGGATGAGGAGCATACTTCCAAAGTAGCAACTACAGATATAGAAACCACCACAACAACAGAAAACAAAGAGGTATCAGAGATGGCCTTAGAAGAAAAAGAGATAAGCGATGTCAGCGAAGATCTTAAAAATAAAGAAATTACATTGGAGGAAGAAGAATGTCCCAAAACTCCTGAAACTAATACGCATGATAACGGCGTAAAGGTGACGGAGAAATCTGAAGAAAAAACCATGGAACCCGCGGAAAGCAATAGCTCAAAATTATCTCCTACTACAACTGCAGATAATGGCTGTACTAAAAGTACAGCAGAGACGGCTAGTAGCAGTAGTAGTAGTAGTGATATGATAGCAAAAGAACAAATCCCATCAACTGCTCTGGATACTCCAGGAGCTGGGTCGCAAGAAGAGGCGGCGGCGGCGGCGGCGGCGGAGGAGATAGCCATTAATGGTAATGTTTAGTTTTAAAAAGTCCAGCTGGAATATAAGCTCTACATATACATAAATACGTATATATTAATTAACTATTACACAAATTTAATTTAGTTGTAATCAAGACACACGGACAGACCCGCAACACACACACACATACATACCACGCATACTATACACAGACGAACATAAGTGTTTTTACACAGCAACAAAAAATGAGTTTAGTCTTTATATTTGCAAAACTAAGGGCAATGTATGAAATGATTTTATGGGCAAATATTCGTCAATTTCCTCCTGAATTAAACATATAAAGAATTTATTCCGAAATTTATTGTATATAAAGAATAAAAGTAAAAATACTGCTAGATGTGCGAATTAAAATTGGGACAACATTTTTCACAGTTTGGTCTCACCGAGGAAAAATATTTTTTTAATGTTGATAACTTTTTGTACTTAGTTTTTTTATTGCTAATTTAAAACGAGTAAAAATCGAATTTTTTGTTATTTAAACTTTTTTTGTATAAAAAAAAATTTGATTTCAAATCAATATTATTAGACACAAAAGCAATATCGCCAAATATTGCTAAATTAACTTTATAGTATTCGATAAAATTTTTTTTAATGAGTTTTACGAATGAGTTTGGCAAATGAGTTCTATCAATCAAAAAAACTATCGCTGGAATCCAACAAAAAAATCTATGTCCCCATTTGCAAAAATATAATGAATTTACATTCTAAATATTGGAGTACATTTTAGACTTTAAATTTGTACAAAAGTGCATTATTGTATAACAATAAAGTAGTTTTTATTAAAATAAAAATTAAATTCATGAATAATATAGTCGAAACGATTTCTATGATATCATTTCTGAATCAAATTTAATTTCGTTTTCAATATTATTAAAGAGTTTTTAAAAGAAAATACGACAGGATACATTTTCGCACTCTCTTTTCTGTTTCAGAGTGAAATATTAAAAAATGTTTATAAAAAAATCGAAAATTAAATCTAATTCAAAAACTAAAAAGGTACTCCAACAATATTGGGAGTTCATTTCAGACTTTAAATTGTTACACTGGTGAATTTTTTGTATAACAATAAAGTAGTTTTTAATAAAATAAAAATAAAATCCAGGAATATGTTACAAAGCGATTTCTATGATATCGTTTCTAATTTCGTTCAATTTCCAATTTTAATGAAGAAATTTTTAAAAAATATGGTCAGATGAAATTTTTCACTTTCTATTCCGGTTTTAAGGGAAAAAATTAAAGATAGTTTTATAACTTGATGTTAATAAATAAATGAAATTAATTGGAATTAGAAAACTAATATAAATTAGATATCACAGAAATTTATGTTTGTCACATATCTGATAGAATTTATTTTGTGCCAGGTAAAATCTTTCGTAAAAGAATAAAAATATTCTCATTATTGAATCAATAGAAAATAATAGTTTAACAGGACTCCCCAAAGAAAAGAAAACCGATTTTATGGGGCCCACACTACAAAATTTTTAATTAATTCAATCTTTTCAAAATGTAATTAAATCAATACAAATAATTAACTAAACGAACCAATTAATAAACAATTAGTACAGTATTAAAAAATCAATTCCAATCAAAAATTCCAATAAATCAATTAAAAAATAAATTTAATTATCTAATTTGATAAATGAATTGTATCATTGAAAAATAATAGATATTCTTTAAACAATTAATATTAATGATTTTATACACATTCAAATAAAACAAATCTGATTTAGTTTTATAGTTTAGTTTTTTATAGTTTAGTTTTTTATAGTTTTAACTAAAAAAAATCTTATAATTGAGATTTTGTTCCTTAAAATGGTATCCATTTTAGGATTTCTGCAATGATAGAAACAAATTGAATTTGATTTCTGGCTATAAACTAAATTTTTTAACAAAACCAATTAAGATAGAAAATCGGAAACGAAAGAGGAAAAACGTAATAGAATTTTTATAGTTGAATCAATCAAAAAATTAAGCGAATTAATCAACAAAATAATGAATGGAATTAATTAACAAATTAATGGAATCAGATAAAAATGAGTAAATCCCTTGAAACTATTATGAATGAACTGAAAGAATTAGGATTTCACTAGAAAATTAAACTGCATGAATTCAAAATTTAATGAAATATTCTAAACAGCTATTAAAATTAATGATTGCATTTAATTAAAAAAAAATTAATTAATATGCTGTGCCCGAAATAAACACTTTGAGAATTTAACAGAAGGGCATCCTATTGGACCTGTTCTGTAATCACGGTGATTTAAAATCACTGTGGTTGTTCGGAGATTGTCGGCTTTGTTGTTTAAGCAATCAATTTTAACCAATATTTTCAAAATCGGATGTTTTTCCATACACCAACAGCGATTTTAAAGTCGGTGGTGATATTAAATCTCTGTGATATCAAATCACCGCGTTTACAGAACCGGCCCGTATATATACCCTTTCGGCCTTGCTGAATCCAGTGGTGGTGGCCGTTTTTCTAGGCTAACTCTTGTTTTCGAGATATTCGAGAACAAAGTTTGTTGGGAAATAAGAGGTAAGTAATCTCGGTGAAGATTTTGAAGTGGAAGACTTCGGATACGCACTTCAGTCCAAGTAACGAAATAAAGGGAGCCTTTAGATAATTATTTCTCTCAAAATAGTCGACCGCTTGCATTACCCCTTTAACCCTAAAAAAATGCAATCAAATCTTATCAAACGTCATTCAAATCGCAGACATTCTTAGTTGGTGGCTATGGGTCCCCGTTTAATATATTGATGAAAAATGTCGCCGGTTTTGTTTGTAATTTTCATAGACACTAACCGAAAAATAATTTTAAAAAATATGTTAAAACTAGAATTCTGATTATTTCTCATAAAAACGTTGAGAAAGAACCTCCAGTAGATTTTCGCGATGAATATGTTTATCAAAGATACAAACAAAAAATATGGACGATTTGTATGACTTTAGATATATGATAAGATATGATTGCAATTTTTTAGGGGAAAGGGGTGAAAAACCTGATCTCTTTTGAGAGAAATAATTTCCCAAGGTTTCCCTTTATTTCGTTCTTTGGTTTGAAGTGTATATTCCAAAGTCTTCGACTTCAAAATCATCAGCGAGATCTCTGATTTTCCAACATGAGTCAAATCGGAAAACGATTATCATTACTAGATTCAGCATAGTCTGAATTGATATATCCGTAGGATATCCTTTCGGTTACATTTTAAAAGTGTCCATTTAGTACACAGTATAGTTGATCAAACAATTTTTTTTAATTGATTAAATTATTAAAATAAGACTTCAGTGCGACTCGGATGAGTCCACCTCGTTCCTTGTTAAAAATTCTATTGAATACTATGAAGTTTTTTAAGCTTTATGTAGGGATAATGTGTTTACTTCTTATAATATAAATTTGAGCAAAATTTAATTAAAACAAAACAAAAAGCAGATTTACATCGCCGACATATTATTTGTTTTAAATTTCGAATTTATAAAATTAAAACGAAAAGATGTCAAAATTATATTAAAAATGTACTTTACACCTATAAAATCAAACTGTGTGAATATTTTATTCCTTCTTTTAATTCGGATATCTAACAGAATTTCTTAGTTTATCTTTTGTATAATATATTTTGGTTTGTACATTTCTGTTAAGAGGAGAGAGATACGAACATTTTCCCTTCAAATATCGTAGCGAACTATATATAGCCTTTAGTTTCAGAAATATAAAGAGTTTAACTCAATTCATGTTGCTGTGTGAATATTTATGTATGTCCATCTGTGCTTGTACATTGTTTATGGCGTAGAGTTTTTCTTCGGGCAATCTTCAAACTTTAATTCTTTAGTTTTCAATTCCTCTGTTCCAATAATGATTTTTTTCATTTAAATTTGCCAATTTTGCATTTCTACAAATATTAGTGGCTTAACATTTTAAATACACAGAGCTAGTCCAAAAATGTATCAGAAAGGAGACCCTATGGATAGACCTATTTCGTCCATGCTGAGTGAGTCCAGCGGTATTAGCCGTTTTTCTATGTTAGCTCTTGTTTTCGCGATTTTCCACAACAAAGTTTGTTGAGAAATCAGAGAGGTTAGATATCATTGAGGTGATTTTAAAGTGGAAGACTTCGGAAGGTACGCTTCAGTCCCAAGAATGAAATAAAGGGAATCCTTAGAGAAATATTTAATCCTTAGATAATATTTTTCTCAAAACAGTAGTCCTCAATTCTCATCTCCTTATCCACAAAAATTTGCAAACAAATCTTATCATATGTCAAAAATCATTTCAGTTGACGTCGTTTAGTAAAATACATATTCCTTGGGAAAAAATGAGAATAAGCAGATTTCGAGTTATTACATAATCGCCCCTGTTCTGTATTCCGAATGTGCCTTGAATCGGAATTTTCTGCTCGGAATCGAGTTTTTAAATTTGATTCTTCGGACCCAAATATGTTCGAATGGGAATATAAAGACAATCTGCTTGTACAGTTAATCTCCAAAAGACCTCAAACCGAAATTATGGACATTTTAATTAATTAAAAATTCGAATTCAATCCGCTTTCGGAATACAGAACAGAGGGGTATATGTGTATTTTTCTACTCATAGCAGAAAATATTTACCGATATTAGTTTTGGACTTACATTTTTGTAAATATTTTTTTTGGGTAGTTTCTATGTTTATTAATTACAAAGCTAATCAACTAAACCGGCGACATTTGGAAACCTGCTGATTTTTTCATAAATATATTGAAAGACGACACATTGTAATTTTTTGCAAGCAATATTTTTCTCAAAGACAGCAACTAAAAATGTGGACGATTTGTATTACATTTGGCATATTTTCAAGTTTTGATTGCACTTTTTCAGGGGTAAGGGGATGAGAAGCGTGGACGACTGTTTTGAGAGAAATAATTCTCTAAAGGTTCCCTTTGTTTCAATCTTTGGACTGAAAAGTGTATTCCGAAGACTTCCAATTTAAAATCACCAACGAGATAACACCAACCCCACTTATTTCCCAATAAAACAGGTGTTTAGCTGGTCAAAATTTTCTACAAAAATATTAAAATGTTCAACTTAAATTCCAGAAATAAGTCAAAACTTAAGATCCATTTTTAGGTTAATTTTGAACCTTTTTATGTTGGTGCTAAACCCAAAAAAGGGATTTTAATTTTTGGCGTATTTCTGGCATTTAGGTTGTGTATTGGTGCATTCAGAGACTTACTGTAGAATTTGATGGCAAATAATTTTGTAAAACATTTTGACTCGCTAAACACCTGTGTTAGGGGTGTTTTTACCCTTTTCTACAAACGGACCAAAAAGAAGACTTCTGCATTGAGCAGCCAGAGGGTTAAAAAGGTAAAAAAATGTTTATCGTAGTATTTTAAATAATGTTGCTAAAGACATCCTAAACCTAAAATTTAAGGATCACACGGTTTTCTATGCCGATTCATCATAAGAATGTGTAAAATGGGGAAATATTGATTCCCCTCTAAAATGGCCACCATACGTAAACTTTAAAAACGCCGATACACGTTTTACTTTTTTACCCCCTCTATCATAATCCGTTGTAATTTTCGAAAAAGTTAAATTTTGTTTTACAGTGTTTTTTCGGTTAGTGTCTAATCAACAAAACCTGCTAAATAAATTAAAATCAACCCCATAGCAATTTTTCTCGAGAAATATTTTTCTCAAAGACAGCAACTAAAAATGTCGACGATTTGTATGACGTTGGCATATCATAAGATTTAATTGCTATTTTTCATGGGTAAAGGGGTGACGAGTGTGGATGACCGTTTTGAGAGAAACAATGATCCGAAGGATCCCTTAATTCATTCTTTGGACTGAAGCGTGTATTCCGAAAGTCTTTCACTTCAAAATCATCACCGAGGTAACTAATCTCTCTTATTTCCCAGCAAATTTTGTGATCTAATATAGCGAAAACAAAAGCTAACCTAGAAAAAACGGCTAATACCACTGGATTCAGCAAGATGGAAATAGTTATATCCATAAGTTTTCCTTTCTGTTACTTTTTTAAAGTGTCTATTTCCATAACACAACATAACACATTGTACAAAATTAAATATTATACATTTCACAGAAATAAATTCCTTTTGGAAGAGGAATAAAATCCGCAATTGAAATCAGAAATTGAGCGAATAAATTATTTGTTCAATTGATAAAATTATACACATATATCAGTTCCACTTGAAATTGAAAGTGGTTTCGTTCTGCAAAAAAATAGTTTTACACTTTCTATGCAAAATTCGGATTTTATTCCACTTCCGAACGGAATTCATCTCTGTGAAAAGGTTCTTAGAATGGTAATTGATTTTATTTTTACAATTAGAATGTTACTCATTTAGAAAATGTCAGAGTTGTAATTTTTTTGCAAAAGTGCAATTTAACACACAATAAATTAGTTTTTATTAAAATGAAATTCAGAAATATGATACAAAGCGATTTCTGCGTTATTGTTTCGAATTTCGTTAATTTTCCACTTAATTCATGAACTTCACAAAAGAAAATTCAATAGGATACAATTCGCACTTTCTTTTATAGAGTGAGAAATTGCAGATTAGATAGAAAAAATTAAAAAAGAAGTCGAAAATGAAATGGAATTCGAAATTGATATATGAACGATATCACAGAAATTGATTTGCATTACATATCTGATTTTTTGCACCTGTGTAATCTTTGGTAAAATTAATCATCTTTTAAAAATAATTTCGTTGTTGAGGCAAAGTAAAAATAAAAATAATAGTTGAGCAAGATTCCCCGAAGAAAAACTACAATGGAACTTATACCACAAAAGAAGTGCAATGAAATTTAAACTTACGGTGATTTCGTTTCTGGAAAAAATGTCGACGTGTAATACTAAAAATCGCCATTTAACAATAATATCAATTTTGTTTCTGGAAAAAGTGCAGCATTTTCTTTGCCCTTTTCCCGAAAGCTGCATTTTTCTATCACTTCTTTAAAGTTAAAAAATTGGAATTATGTCAAATTCGAGGGACTACATTGTTTAGACTTAAAAGGTGAAGATATTTTCTAGTATTTCATGTCGACGGGGTAAATTTTTTACAGAAACGAAATTACCATAAGATGAGGTATAAAATTGTCTCTGGGTTAGATTAGAATCAGCATATACCAGCAGTGGCAGGTAGTCCTGAGCTTTAAGAAAATCCTTTAAAACTGAAAAATAGGTTTTTTTATGTCACTTCTCTAAATTGTATTTTACTACAGTATATCATCGGTTACATTTTTTTAGCTTGTTCATTAAGAAAACATAAATTATTTATTCTAATTGTTAATTCCAATTCCAATGCTCCCTGCATGAGGGATTATTGTATTAACTTGCATAAGAAAACTGAAATTGTATATTCTAATTGTGAAATTCATTTGCAATGTGTTCCCCACATGAGGGGAATTCATGATTTTTTAAAAAAATATATGTGAGTGACAGTTTCAAGCCGATAGGTTTATGTTTGTCATCTTTGATTTCAAGAATTATCTTTAAAGCTTGTCTGTAATTATAGGTGCTAAATACAAAACTCCTTCAATTTCAGAGGAATTATTTTCCAGAAGAAATTTATAGAAAAAAAGGTCGAAAGAGTACCAAAGGCATTTTCTAAAGTATTTCCTTCAATTAATCCTAAATATCCAGCATAAAAAATATAATTGAGTGACAGTTTCATGCCGATAGGTTTCCGTTTGTCATCTGTGATTTCAAGAATTATCTTTAAAGATTGTCTGTAATTATAGATGTAAATAAATACAAAATTCCTCCTATTTCAGAGGAATTATTTTCCAGAAGAAATTATAGAAAAAAGTCGAAAGAGCACCTAAAGTATTTTCTAAAGTATTTTCTTCAATGAATCCTTAATATCACATATAAAATCGATGTACTGAGGCGAATGGCAATAATAGTTCTTTCCTATCGTAACAAGGTTTTGAGATTGTGCCCACAGCTTTTGTTGGGAAATGGTAAAGTTTAATTAGGCTTGAAAATCAAGCGGAAACTTTTACATTTACTTTTTATATCTTAGCAATATGTTTGGAAGAGCTTCGGACAAATAATTTTCTTATAGCACTCGACCTCATTCCATTTTCCTTTTAGAAATTGTGAAAATCCACAAATCTTCACAAAAACGTTTCTACACCATTTTCAACTGTAATTCGAAAAAAATCAAATCAATTTCGAATAAGATCAATTGAAATTCGAAGATTCCATTCGAAATTCGAAAAAGATTAATTGAAATTCGAAGATTTCATTTGAAATTCGAAAAAAATCAATTGAAATTCGAAATACATCAATTGAAATTCGAAACACATCAATTGAATTTCGAAACGCATCAATTGAAATTCGAAAAACATCAATTGAAATTCGAAACACATCAATTGAAATTCGAAAAACATCGATTGAAATTCGAAAAACATCAATTGAAATTCGAAATATATCAATTGACATTCTAATTTTTCCATTTGAAATTCGTAATACACCAATTAAAATTTGAAAAACATCAATTGATATTTGAAATACATCAAATTTAAATTTGAAAATGTAAACAAATCTGTACATTACATTGGGTAGAATTTATTTAAACAAATTTGCTGACTAAATCTTAACATATAATGTGACGAACAGAAAAAAATAGATGATCTTATCTTTTATGAATATTTATTCAAAATTAGTTGCAACAAAACATATTTAAATATTTTAATATTAAAGGTTTAACACAGACAAATTGTATCACTTAAATGCTACCCCATCTTATATACAGCATTGATTTGTTTACATTTTTCGAATTTCAAATGATGAATTTCGAATTTCAATTGATGTTTTCCGAATTTCAATTGGTGTATTACGAATTTCAAATGGAAAAATTCGAATTTCAATTGACGTATTCCGAATTTCAATTGCAATTTTACGAATTTCAAATTACATATGTGTTTCGAATTTCAATTGATGTGTTTCGAATTTCAATTGATGTTTTTCGAATTTCAATTGATGTTCTTTGAATATCAAGTGATGTGTTTCGAATTTCAATTGATGTTTTTCGAATTTCAATTGATGTTTTTCGAATTTCAATTGACCTTTTTCGAATTTCAAATGGAATATCCGAAATTCAATTGATATTTTTCGAATTTCAATTGCCTCTTTTCGAATTACAATTGAAAATGGTGTAGTGAAAATAGGCTTTTTCTCACTCTTGTTTATGAAAAATCAATTGATTACACTGTGCTAGTCCAGAAAGGAGGAGACCCTATGCATCTACCTATTTCGATCATGCTGAATTCTATGGTGGTAGCCGTTTTTCTAGGTTAGCTCTTTTTTTTCGAGATATTCGGCCGCTAAGTTAGGGTGACGATTTGAAAATAATTTATTGAAATTAGTATATTTATATATTTATATTTATTGATTTATATTTCAATTATTTGTAAATAACACTGTGGAACACAAAAAAATAATAAGGTTCTGTCAACGACGGGGTAAAGACGGGGGCGTTTTGAAAGTTTACGTATAGTGCTCTTTTTAGAGGGGGGTCAATATATCCCAATTTTACGCAGTCTTATGATGAATCGGCATATGAAACCGTGTGATCCTTACTTTTTAGGTATATGCTGGGTTCAGCAACATTACTTTGAACACTACGTGGTACATTTTAACCCTCTATGGATCTTCAACATATGGGTCTTTTTGGTCTCTTTTGTGGAGAAGGGTAAAAATCACCGCTAAAACAGGTTTTTAGCGGGTCAAAATGTTCTACAAAAATATTTGCCATAAAATTATACTGTAAGTCTATGAATACACAAAAACTCAACCCAAATGCTAGAAATGAGTCAAAACTTAAAATCCATTTTTAGGTTTAGCACCAATTCAAAAAAGTTCAAAATGCAAATGCATTTTAAGTTTTGACTCATTTCTGGCATTTAAGTTGAGTTTTGTGTTTTGGTGTCTTCAGAGACTTCTAATAGAATTTAATGGCAAATATTTTAGTAAAACATTGTGACCTGCTAAACACCTGTTTTAGGGGTTATTTTTACCCTTCTCCAAAAAGGAGATCATTAAGACCCGTAGATTGAGGAGCTAGAGGGTTAAAATATTCAACAAAAACACAGAACTCAACTTAAATTCCAGAAATAAGTCAAAATTTAAGATCCATTTTTAGGTTAATTTTGAACTTTTTTGTATTGGTGCTAAACCTAAAAATGGTTTTTAATTTTTGGCGTATTTCTGGCATTTAGGTTGTGTACGATATTGGTGCATTCAGAGACTTATAGTAGAAGTCAAAACTTAAGATCCATTTTTAGCTTAATTTTGAACTTTTTTGTATTGATGCTAAACCTAAAAATGGATTTTAAGTTTTGGTGTATTTCTGGGATTTGTGTACGATATTGGTGCATTCAGAGACTTATAGTAGAATTTTATGGCAAATATTTTTGTAAAACAATTTTACCCGCTAAACATCTGTTTTAGGGGTGATTTTTACCCTTTTCTACAAAATGGACCAAAAGACCCCTACATTGAGGAGCTAGAGGGTTAAAGTGGTCAACAAAAATGTTCCTCGTAGTATTCCAAATAATGTTGCTAAAGACATCCTAAACCTAAAATGTAAGGAACACACGGTTTTCTATGCCGATTCATCATAATAATGTGTGAAATGGGAAATATTGATTCCCCTCTAAAATGACCGCCATACGTAAACTTTAAAAATGTCAATACACGTGTTACTTTTTTACCCCCCTCTATCATAATCCGTTGTAATTTTCGAAAAAGTTAAATTTTGTTTCACAGTGTTATTTTTCGGTTAGTGTCTAATCAACAAAACCTGATAAATAAATTAAAATTAACCCATAGCAATTTTTCTCGAGAAATATTTTTCTCCAAGACAGCAACTTAAAATGCCGACGATTTGTATGACGTTGACATGTCATAAGATTTAATTTGGGTAAAGCGGTGACGAGTGTGGATGACTGTTTTGAGAGAAATAATGATCCAAAGCATGTACTCCGAAGTCTTCCACTTCAAATTCATTACCGAATTTGAATTCCCTGCAAATTTTGTGACGGAATATGGCAAAAACAAAAGCTAACCGAAAAAACGGCTGATGCCACTGGATTCAGCATGATCGAAATAGGTATATCAATGGGGTCTCCTTTCTGTTACATTTCAAAGTATCCATTTCTGAAACACCGATTGAAGGTTTTCCACAATTTCTTCAAATTGTGGAGGTAATCGCCTTGAGGTCAGTATCTTGTATATTCAAGTAAAGTATTTTCTGCAAACATTTTGCAGTTGCAGTATAAACAATTTTAATATATAAAATGTTGACTATGTAATTTGTAAAATAAATTGTTACAATTTTAAAATGTATCTTAAATTTGTAGGGTTTCAAAATTTCTATTGTTGAAAGCTATTTACAAAACTGTTAAGGACAATAAAAGACAATTATAGACCTTCCTCTCTTTGTAGTTCAGTTCCTGTCATGGCTTACAGGGTATTTCGATTCAAAAGAAAAGTTTCAAATTTATGCATATTTTCCAGAAACAATTTTCAAAATTTTTTATGAAAAGAATGATATACCTTCTTGTTTTGCTTACTTTTATGCCAGACACAAAATTCCTGACACTTTCTAACCTTTTACTTTATAAAATATTTCCTTCGTTTACAACTTAAATTTCATTGCATTTCTTTCGTCTCTTTAAGCGATTTCATAAACAAATACAATAATAATAAGTTACATACTTGTATGTATCACAAACACTATTACACACACATACTATACATACATATAAATATAGATCTTCGAACGAATGCTATACATTAAAAATGTATAGTTTTAGCCTTTAAGTTTTAGTTTGTAATGTACGACTCTTAACAATTATTTAAATAATTTTCTTGTACTATTATTTTTTTTAATTTGTATCCCCCCGCCCAAACTACATTAAACTTCATAAACATTGGCCTTTTTAAAACTAGAACAAATAAAAAAAATTAAGTTTCACTATTTTTCATTTGATATTAAAGCGAATCGCTCTTTAATTTAATTAAGAATAAAAAAAAACTTCACAAAACCGGAGGAAAGATGGAGGACAAAAATAAATAATCGAAAACTATAGAAAAACTTGTTTATTTTTTAAATGTTTCTTTCTTCCAGGTTTGTGACTTGTATTAGATTTCTTTTCGTTGGGAATTAATCCCTTATTTGTAATTATTAATAATTTAATCTTCAGAGTCTTTAATACTCGCCCTGCCCTTGACTTTCTTTCATAACTTCTCTTTATTTCTCTCCCTCTTTGAGTTCATAGTTATGAAGAAATCTTTTGAAACGTGTTTTATTTTATTGATTTTGTTTGAGTAAATTTACTTTAAATAGAACTATTGTAAATATGTTTTTTTTCTTTCTCTCTCTCTCTATCTAAAGAAAATATTATTTTATTTTGAATTATTGCATAAAATTTGTTTTAGCTACATATGTATTGCTATATATGTATGTATTTCTTTTGAATAAAAGCCGATACTGATGAAAGAATAAATATCAATGAGTATAGAAATAATAAAGATTCTTTTTAATACTTTATCTGAGTGTTTTATTTTAGTATAAAATAATTTTGGCTTTGGTTTAATGACAGCCACTTTCGTCGTGATGCTGGCGATAATTTTTTAACTCTACACACGTTTTCCTATTTTCAAGTTCAAATTCATCTCGAAATTTACTAGCATTGAAATTGTGCCCATTCATAAAGTTTTTTTTTACCCATAACAAATGGTTTATTGAACTTGGTATTAACAAGACATTGCGCCTGCGCCACTGTCGTCACCTGTGATGTAACAAATAACATACAAATCAAAATAAAGCTGATGATTTATTTAATGAGCTAATAGTGTATGTATGTACTTGTTTTGTAGTATATACCGTTTGGGCTTATTAAGCAGAGCTTACACAATTTTGAAAGTTGTGAATTTTTATATAAACTTAGCTAGATGGGGAATTTCGACATCATCGTGGGGGATAATGAGTTAGAATGACAAAATAGTTTGTCTTAGAAAATGTATATGATACCTAGTGGGTATTTCCCTTTACTTATTGTAATAATAGTGACTAGTGTCTAAGAGTTTTAGCACATTTTATGTCATTTAAGCTATGCGCGCCCTTTTGTCTAAATGACCGCCTGGCTGGAGCACACAATAATATTCGAAAGGAGTTGCGAAAAGGCTTTAAATTTTGTTTGTGCTAATATGTTCTTTACATATAGTTTAACCCCCAAATTCACAACCTACGGTTACAGCTACATCACAGTTAAAAAATAAAAATTTCATTCAATTTGACAGCTATAACTGTAGGTTAGCTCTAACTGTAGGAAAACCGGAGATTGTGGAATTGGTCGTAAGTTAGAATAAGACCCAATATGCCCGATCCATCAGGTGCCATCCACACACATGTTTCAAATTCTGTTATATGGCGGTTGCGCACGATAACTCGCGAAGTTAAACGATTGACTTCACATTTTGTATGTGGCAATATTTCTTCTATCTCGAAGATGGGACAATTGGTCTACTACTACAAGTGTGTTTCCCACAAAGAGTTTAGGTTAGCCGTTTTTTACCAGCTCACATAGACCAGTTTATGTACCTAGTGTTACCACGAGCTGAAATGCCCCACATCGAAACCATGACATACAAATTTATCGATAGTACGAATATCCGTACCGGAAAGATCTGTTAGATTACCTAGAAAGGCCGGTATGTCCATCCAGACGTCTTTTACTCAAATTTGGACAGCCGCATAGCAAGTGCTTAATGCTCTACAATTCTTCCTCATCTCCACAGCTTCTGCAGAAGTAATTGGAGTTTCATACCCATCCTTCTGTCGTGTTCGCCGATCTGTCAGTATCCCGACAGAACTGACAATATTTTTCCCTCTAGTGCGAGGAGATATATTGACCTTCGTAGGTCATCGCCAATGTGATGGCAATCGCATTTCCCTTAAAATTGGCGATTGTGATTTCAAGACGCAAAATGCATGTTCTGAATTTTTTATTAGCACAACAATTTGGATTTATTAAAATAAACAAACAGTGAAAAATAACTACACCTATCTGCGCATTTTATTGAAATTTAATTTCGAAGACCATTAAAATTGAAGGGGAAATTTTTGCGTTTTGCAATTTGAACTCACGCGATTGTCATCAGGGATGCCAACTTAGTGCTTTTCGCACTAGATTTAGTGCTTTTGCAGACCCCCCAATACGCGAAAAGTATTCAGTTAGTGCTAAAGGAAAAAAAGCACTGAATGTACGCTTTTCATATTTTTTGTTAGTGCTTTTGACGCTTTTAGTACATTTGTCAGATCGAAATTGGCAACATAAAGAAATTGTACCATTTTGTAACTACATGGCATCATGCAAAAAGAAGAGTGAAAATAAACCAAATAATTCAGTGAAATTGTTAAAATTTAAAATTGAAATTGTTAAAATTTAAAATTTTAACAATTTCACTGAATTATTTGTTTTATTTTCACTCTTCTTTTTGCATGATATTGAAAATGCCGATTGTTATTTGTTGTACACAATTATAAATTCCAACGACATTTAAAACGCAGAGTAAAATGAGGGAGACAAATGTAAGTGCATAGAATTAAGATGTTGCCATTTAGTTACAAAATGGTACAATTTCTTTATGTTGCCAATTTCGATCTGACAAATGTACTAAAAGCGTCAAAAGCACTAACAAAAAATATGAAAAGCGTACATTTAGTGCTTTTTTTCCTTTGTTTCGAAAAATGGCTGCACACAACAAAAGAATTTTAAGGCACTGGATGCACTTTTTTCGTATAGATTTGTTCGGCATTTTTTTCTCGTATTCAATACCTAATTTGCTTCAGACACAAAAGAGATATTCCGTACGGTATACCGAGAAAAAATATAGAAAATGTGCAAAAATCCACCTTGAGCCAAAAAATTCGTATGGCCATTTAATTATTAATTGAGCCAACTTGACTTGATATGTATATATATAAAATATATTATAAAAATGCATACTATATATATTTTTTTGTTTGGACTATCAATTTTGGTTTACTGTTATACCAAAGTGCCTCGAATTAAGCAATTTTTATCATGAAATAAAAAAATTTTCTAATTAAAAAAATAATTTAGTGCTTTTTTACGCTTTTTAAATTTTTCATTACGTTTTTTCTTCAGAAAAAGTTGGCATCCCTGATTGTCATCACATGGGCGCATATTTTTGCCAGATTTGTCTAGATAGGTATCAACTCACGTTCATCTCTTATTTAACTGCTTGTCCGCCTTTTGCATATGCCTAACCCAAAGCTTGAATTTGGAAAGTGGCGCACCAATATATGCAAATTCTTCGAGAATTTATAATTCGTCCCTTGCGTGGCCAGCAGTGTTGCCGCAGGAAAAATTTTTCGGCCCAAAATTTTCCCAAAAACTGCCCAAAATCTACCTCATCTGCCCAAATGAAAAACAAGTAAAGACGGATTAAGTTCGGCTATACATACGAGTATATCGTCATTCCGTTCGTAGCACCTCTATTGATCTGATACCCCATATATTTAGTATACATACTTATAAATATTTTTAATCCCCTTCAAATTCTACGTCGATTTAGCCATGTCCGTCCGTCCGTCTGTTGTAATCACGCTAAAATCTATAACACTTGAGCTAAGTGGCACAAATTTGGTATATATATATATAGCTGCAGCTAACTTGGGATTGAAAATGGGCAATATCGGTCCATATATAGCTTCTCCCCGATTAAATTCTAAACGCCATAGAGATCACAAATGTTAACTGATCGGGCTGAAAATTGTAACTGGAGTTTATTTTGACCCAAAAACCTTCACAAGACAACGGTAGGCCCATGTTTTGAAACATGCCCCATACAAACGTCCCCTCGTTTTTCCTTCTTAACGCAATAAAAACCACAAATTTCAACGAATGAAATTTGGTAATATGACTTTATTTTTGACCGAAACCATTTACCTTCGGCCAAGTGAACTTAACACTATTACTTATGTTTTTATGAAATTGCTTAATATTAGAAGAAAATTTGATTTTCTGCTTGTAGGTAGCGCAAACGTGAACCTTTCGCTTTAATTTCCTTGTTTTATTAATAACGATTAATTACACTATGCAACAAAAATTTTTTTTTGTGTCCTAGACCTAAAAATTATTTTTTTGTATAGATTGTGGCATAGATTGTGTGTATAAAATCAAAACCAAACATTTTTTTATGGATACATTTTTTGTTAAATATGTTTTATTAAAAATACTATTATCGTCGAAGGTACCCTTAGTATTTGCACAATAATTTTTGGAGTATATGCCCGATCAGGTCGACTTATACGATATATTGAAGCTATTAATGTGGGCTACCAATGTTGAAAAAAAAACAAATCCTGGAACAAAAAAAAAAATAAAAAAAAAATCGAAAAAAAATATTTTATTTTTTTTAAAGTTTGCATCCTAGCGAAGAAAATAATGCCTATTTGAAAAAATCTATGGATAAATGTAGAAATTATAGCCCTTTTGGTAGAGGTAAGAGAATTTTAAAAAATCTTTTTTTTAAATTTCAGTTTAAATAGCGATTTTATTTGTTACTTTTATTTATATTATGTACATTTGAGTTTATTTACATGTACAAGTTTCATTAGAAGTAATTGTGAGTTCTTTGTTGACGTTTGTAGATTTCGGAATCGGTTTCTCTGATGAGGAACCAAATATAATCTCCCATCATTCTTCCATCCCAGTGCCCTTGGTACGCCTCTCGATGGACTTCATTTCTTGGTGAAACCTTTCGCCAAGATTCTCGGGGAAAAAGTTTAAATGAGAATGTAAGAAATTAATTTTTAGGGACATATTTACACCTGTTGGAATACATAAAGCGAAAAATAAGTTAGAATAATACATATGTACATATGTGTTATATACATAAATATAGAAAAATATATTTCTTACCAATTTTTTCATAATTTTTCAACAAATCATTAATCATTGTTTCATATTGCGGGCTTTTGTTGGATCCAAAGAAATTTGAAACCACCAGCTTAAAGGACCTCCATGCTGCAATTTCATCCGACGTCAAATATGATTCGAAATTTACAGCTTTCATCAGTTTCCTTATTTTAGGCCCATCAAAAACGCCTTTTTCGATTTTTTGAAAAGAAAGACTTTTAAATAAACTTTTTAATTATGAGAGTGAATTGCCATCTTTCCTTAAGACTTTTACAAATATTTTTAAAGAGCAACAGCTTAATATGCTGTGGTGGCAAAATAATGTTTTTTTTTATGTTTATTTCATAATAAAGAGGAAGGTATGCCGTTAATAATGAAAAACAACATCAGCCAAATAGCCACCACGACCACGCTTACAGGACCAAATCCTTTTCATGAGATTTTCCATAACCAAATCGCAAAGTGGCTGCCCTATGTCCTCGATAGCCTCACGAATTCTATCTTTGAGGTCTTCAATCGACGCTGGGCTGTTGGCGTAGACCTTATCTTTCACGTGGCCCCAAAGGAAGAAGTCGCAAAGTGTTAAATCACAAGATCTCGGTGTCCAATTGTGATCACCTCTTCGAGAGATAACACGGTCCGGAAACTTTTCCCGTAACAGATCATTGCTCTGTTCATTTCTTGTGTGGCACGTAGCGCCATCTTGTTGAAAGTAAACGTTGTCCAGATCAATACCATCCAACTCCGACAATAAAAATTCATGAATCATCTCTCGATAGCGCAATCCATTCACCGTAACTCTTGGGTTTCCCGAGCCCCAGATGCGACAATTTTGCTTGTTGACGTAGCCACCGAGGTGGAAATGGGCCTCATCTGTCAAGATGATTTTTCGATGATTTTCGATTTTTCGAATTTTAATAATTTCAATGCGTTGTTGAATTGTGTATTGTTCCATTTTTAGTAATGGCGTAGTTTCTACTTGTCAAATGTCAAAGAATAAAGGCTTCAAAAGTGACAGCTACCGAAATACCGGGTGATTCAAAATAACACCTCTTGCTGGAAAACTCTGTATATTGCAAAAAAATTCTTTGGCTGTAGTTCTGGATGGCATCTGCCATACAAAGTACTACATTGCATATTATATTAAACCCAAAGTGGGTTAATGATGATTTATGCAACTGTTTTTTTCTTACTTGTTTAAATATATATGTTTATCAATAAATAAGTCACAATATCTAACACTAAATAGCATTTGTTATTGCCCTTATCTTTTCGAACCGACTGTTGCTAACTAACTCGTATGTACATATGCGAGTCTGCCGAAATGTTTGTATTTAAAATTTCTATTAACACATTTCGTTGGTAAATATTAGAAGCGCTGATGAGCATCTACGAGTATGTACGAACTATTGGATATAATGACAAATAATTACAAATAAACCATCACCAAAAATTCGGGAATGCCATGACAATAACAACAACCTTAAGATCAATCATCATCACCATCAATTGGTTGTGGATCCAATGTCAGTCTGGTCCATCCGCCCTTAATGTATTTGCATTTTTCATTTGTATGAAATTATTGTGTGATGTCTCTTCTCGAGGCAGTGGAAGTCGGGCGTATAAAATATGATCGTCATCCAATTGTAAGTCACAGATATCCATTGGGATTTGCAAACGATCAGACGTGTTAGTCGAAATTTTAATTCCAAAAAATTATCAAAAAAAAAACGAAATTAAAATGAAATCTTTATGTATTGCTTTTGTGCTGATGGCCTCTCTGATGGTGACCCACATTCATTGTGTTCCTGTGGAAAATGTTACAAATGAACCGGAACAAGAACAACAACAACAAGCTCCTCAACAACAAATTGCTGTTCCTTTGCCGGCCATATTAGAGGATGAGGAGATTGCTGTTGGTGGTAGCCCTAGCGAAGCTGTTGTAGCTTTGGTCCCCATCTCTTTGTTGGATGTTGAGCCGGCATTGGAAGAAACTGCTGCTACAGATGATGAATCCGTGGTCCGCAATGCTCGTGGTTTGGGAGGTTTTGGTAAATTTGGCGGTTTGGGTTTTGGCTTTAAAGGCGGCTTAGGAGGATTTGGAGGTTTTGGTCTGCATGGCTTGGGCGGTCTCCATGGTTTCGGTGGTGGTTTCAAACATATCTTTGGCAAACATTTTGGTTAACTTTGCTGCAGCAGATAAAATAAGTCTGAGAAGTGAAAAGTACAAAAGTATATTTGAAGAATATTTTTTTTATATTAATATAGTTTGTGTTTCCTTTAGCATATAGTTTAATTTGTAAGTTATTTTGCTTTTGTATTGAATAAATTAAAAATGAAAAACAAATATTACATTAATGAATTCTGATTTTTATTATTGAAATTATATTTTCATTTGAAATGTAGTTATCTAAATAATCGACCTTTATTCTGCAGTTTTGTTTTTAATTAATGAACAAGCTCGAGGTCAAGTTTTGAGGTTTATGTATTTATTCGAGATTTCGTCCCTCTGAGGAACATCTTCAGGAATATGAGTATGTAAACAAAACTAACACAAAACATAAAAAGACATACGTCCTGCCTTGTTGCCGTCTGTTTTCTTACTGTTTTTCATTTCATTTTAAAATAATCAAGATATCAACACAATGTCTTTATCAGATCCCCCATAAAAACAAAAGACTTAGGACACGAACTTGGCTTTGTACAAATACTATTATTTGGTACTTTTTATACCCTCACTTTAGTGTGACGAGGGTATATATCATTTGCTACGGAAAAAAGTGTAACACATCGAAGGAGTGACCTAAGACACCAAGTATGTTCGGCGGAAATCCGTTTTGGGTAATTTTAAGTCGAATGAGCAATGTCCGTCCGTCTGTCTGTCTGTCTGTCTGTCTGTCTGTCTGTCTGTCCGTCTGCCTGTCTGTCTGTCTGTCTGTGTGTCTGCTGGCTGGTGCGCACGATAACTCTCGAAAGGAGTAACCGATTGACTTCAAATTTGGTACGTGGTAATATTTTATTCTATCTCCGGCTAAGTTCGAAGATGGGCCATATTAGTCCACTCCTTCTAGTACCTCCCCCACAAAGTGTTAAAATGTTGTGAAATATTGAATCTTTAATAACTGATATTATACGTATTCGAATCTTCTGAAATTCCACACATAGTATTAGTTTGTTAGTCGCTATCAACTCGAGGAAAATGGGCGAAATTGCCACGCCCCTTTTGGTACCTCCCACACAAATGCACCATTTTGCACTAAAAGTTAAAAGCTTATAACAATAATACCAGTGTTTAGAAATACTTGAAATTTCGTACAGTGTAATGCTTTTATAGTGCCTACAGTCCAGTGAAAAATGGGCGTTATTGCCGCGCCCCTTTTGGTACCTCCCACACAAATGCATCATTTTGCACCAAAAGTGAACAGCTTATAACATTAATACCAGTGTATAAAAATACTTGAAATTTTGTACAGCGTAATGTTTTTATAGTGCCTACAGTCCATTGAAAAATGGGCGTTATTGTCACGCCCCTTTTGGTACCTCTCCCACAAAGGTACCATTTTGCACCAAAAGTTAACAGTTTATAACATTAATATCAGTGTATACAATTACTTGAAATTTTGTACAGTGTAATGCTTTTATAATGCCTATAGTCCAGTGAAAAATGAGCGTTATCACCACGCCCCTTTTTGTACCTCCCACACAAAATGGCCAAATTATACCACAATTTAATATCTCAACGTCCATATAAACGGTTACAATTCGGCACAGTGCAATGTATTTAAAGTATCTACTGTTCAGCGAAATATAGGTGTATTTCTTAAACCCCTTCTGGTACCTACCACAAAAATTGACAGAATAATTTGTGTAATATTCAATATTACATTACTCACAAAGTGAGGGTATACCTTAGTCGGTTTACCCGACTGAAACTTTCTTACTTGTTGAAAGATGAAAGAAACACAATAAGTAACTACTGGATATTTTTAGACAGAGACAGTACTCGTAGCTCTATGACAAAACGCACATATATGGGAAAGTAATTGGAATTGTTATACCCTCACTTTAGTGTGACGAGGGTATATATCATTTGCTACGGAAAAAAGTGTAACACATCGAAGGAGTGACCTAAGACCCCAAGTATGTTCGGCGGAAATCCGTTTTGGGTCATTTTAAGTCGAATGAGCAATGTCCGTCCGTCTGTCTGTCTGTCTGTCTGTCTGTCTGTCTGTCTGTCTGTCTGTCTGTCTGTCTGTGTGTCTGCTGGCTGGTGCGCACGATAACTCTCGAAAGGAGTAACCGATTGACTTCAAATTTGGTATGTGGTAATATTTTTTTCTATCTCCGGCTAAGTTCGAAGATGGGCCATATTGGTCCACTCCTTCTGGTACCTCCCCCACAAAGGGTTAAAATGTTGTGAAATATTGATTCTTTAATAACTGCTATTATACGTATTCGAATCTTCTGAAATTCCACACATAGTACTAGTTTGTTAGTCGCTATCAACTCGAGGAAAATGGGCGAAATTGCCACGCCCCTTTTGGTACCTCCCACACAAATGCGCCATTTTGCACCAAAAGTTAACAGTTTATAACATTAATATCAGTATATACAATTACTTGAAATTTTGTACAGTGTAATGCTTTTATAATGCCTATAGCCCAGTGAAAAATGAGAGTTATCACCACGCCCCTTTTTGTACCTCCCACACAAAATGTCCAAATTGTACCACAATTTAATATCTCAACGTTAATATACCAGTCCATATAAACGGTTACAATTCGGCACAGTGCAACGTATTTAAAGTATCTACTGTTCAGCGAAATATAGGTGTTTTGCTTAAACCCCTTCTGGTACCTCCCACAAAAATTGACAGAATAATTTGGGTAATATTCAATATTGCATTACTCACAAAGTGAGGGTATACCTTAGTCGGTTTACCCGACTGAAACTTTCTTACTTGTTTTAAATTCAATTTATTGCTTCCATTCTAATAAACTTCCAATCTAACTAGGTTTTTGTATAACGACTTTAAATTAAATACAAATACAAAAATATAACACCAAGACCGTTCGATATATTTGTGGGATGTGGCAATCCAATTTTCATAGAAGATACATTTAGTAGTTGGACCATATTTTTTTAAGTATAAGCCCGATAGGCCCGTGATAACTTTTAAATGAAAGAAAATTATGAGGGCAGCAAATGTTAGGAATATCAATTTCAGAAATTGTGGTTCAGAAATAGTATTAAAACAATAAAAAATATATTTTTTAAATAAAATCCTTTTTTGCTGACGCGAAAATGTCCATAAAAAATATTAAAAAAATGCTGTCCCCAAATGCACGTAACAGGAAGGAACATATATACTCGTTGTGGGGCTATATCTAAGTCTGAACAGATTTCCACTAAATTTACTAACCTGTATTAATGACCCTGCCAATTTTTACCTGGACCTGGTGTAAAATACACCTTCTATAGGCCTTAGAAGCAAATCGGAAGGAACACAAAGGGTGATCCAAGTAGAGATACTTTTTTCAATAGCCTTTTTTTGACAGATCACGTGTGAGTCGTGTCATGCTGTCATGTTATTTTTGTTAAGTATTGTTTGGCATTTCATCATGGAAAGACTTACGCCTGAGCAACGTTTACAAATCGTTCAGCTTTATCCGATCCGAAAATCCGACGCTTTCGTGCCAAATTTTGTTCAGCGATGAGACCTATTTCTGGCTCAATGGGTATGTAAAAAAACAAAATTGCCGCAGTTGGGACGAAGAGCAACCTGAAGAGATTCAAGAGCTGCCGCTTCATCTAGATAAAACAACGGTTTGGTGTGGGCCGGTGGAATCCATATTTCCTCAAAAATGATGCCGGTGAGAACGTAACCGTCAATGGCGACCATTATCGTGCCATGATAACCGACTATTGATTCGTGGTTTCAACACGACGGCGCCACTTCCCATACATCGCATCAATCAATGGGTTTATTGAGAGAACACTTCGGTGAGCAAATAATTTCACGTTTTGGGCCGGTCGATTGGCCACCAAGAACGTGTGATATCACACCGTTTCCTGTGGGGATATGTAAAGTCTAATGTTTATGCGGACAAACCCGCTTCGATTCAGGCCTTGGAGCAAAACATCACGCGTGTCATTCACCAGTTACCAGTCGCAATTCTCGAACGAGTCACCGAAAATTGGATTCAACGGACGGACCATCTGGGACGTAGCCGCGGTCAACATTTGATAGACATAATCTTCAAAAAATAAATGCCAAAGAATGTCCTTTCCAATGATAATAAACATTCCCCATTCAATTGGAATTTTCTGTGTATTTTCTTTTAAAAAGTAGGGAACCTCGAAATGGATCACGCTATATATGTAGGGCTATATCAGAATTTGAACCCATTTAATTAGTCTTTATTAACGGGTTAAGAGACTTCCCTATGTCAATTTGTAGCTCAATATGGTGTAAAATACTCCTTCTATAGCCCTTAGAAGCCAAATCGGAAGGAACATATATATGGGGGATATATCAAAATCGAAACCTATTTATGGGCACAGTGTGATGTAGGGTATAAATATCTATGGATAAATGTATAAATTATGACCAATATTGTACGAGGGTTGCTATATATATTTCTGGCCTAGGCAACCTGGCGCCATCTGACGTTTCCATTGGGAAGTTTGACATTTTTAGCATAAACGTACTCAGAACGTTTTGACGTACGACCATCATTTGTGTTGTTTACAGTGACATGAAAAAATCAATTTGGCAAAAAAATGGAATTAACTCGTGAACATTTTCGTGCGATAATTTTTCACAACTTTCGACGTGGATTATCACGACAAGAGTGCATCGATGAACGTAAATCTTTGTATGGCGATGAAGCACCATCCTACACTAAAAAAAAATTGTCATAAAATTAAAGAAATGCTCCAAAGATGTCATTAGCTTTTAAAATAACTACATTTTGTACATAAAATATAGATAATTTCAATAATATTAAGTAATTTACTTAATTTTAAGTAAATTTTCTTAATTTTAAATAAATTTTCTTAATTTTAAGTAAATTTTCTTAATTTTAAGTACAAAATCTACTTATTTTGAAGACTAAGGACGTCTTTGGAGCATTTCTTTAATTTTATGACCATTTTTTTCAGTGTATAGCACTGTGAAAAACTGGTTTAATGAATTCAATCGTGGCCGACGCTCACTCGAAGATGAAGGTCGTGAAGGTTGTGCAAAAACGGCCGTTGTGCCAAAGAGCATTAATGCCGCGCGTGAACTGATAATGCAAGATAGTCATGTGACATACCGTGAGATAGAGGCATCCTTGGGCATTTCTTCTACCAACATACATTCGATTCATGCAATATAAACACCTGGCCGTAAAAAAGGTTTGTTCTCGTTGGATGCCGCACAATTTGACAATCGCTCAAAAAAAGGCTCGTGTCGATTTGTGCAAAGAAACAAATTATTCTGTCAATTTTTGTGGGAGGTACCAGAAGGGGTTTAAGAAATACACCTATATTTATAGTAGATACTTCAAATACATTGCACTGTGCCGAATTGTAACCGTTTATATGGACTGGTATATTAACGTTGAGATATTAAATTGTGGTATAATTTGGCCATTTTGTGTGGCAGGTACAAAAAGGGGCGTGGTGATAACGCTAATTTTTCACTGGACTATAGGCATTATAAAAGCATTACACTGTACAAAATTTCAAGTAATTGTATACACTGATATTAATGTTATAAACTGTTAACTTTTGGTGCAAAATGGTACCTTTGTGGGAGAGATACCAAAAGGGGCGTGACAATAACGCCCATTTTTCAATGGACTGTAGGCACTATAAAAACATTACGCTGTACAAAATTTCAAGTATTTTTATACACTGGTATTAATGTTATAAGCTGTTAACTTTTGATGCAAAATGGTGCATTTGTGTGGGAGGTACCAAAAGGGGCGCTGCAATAACGCCCATTTTTCACTGGACTGTAGGCACTATAAAATCATTACACTGTACAAAATAGCAGTTATGAAAGAATCAATATTTCACAACATTTTAACCCTTTGTGGGGGAGGTACCAGAAGGAGTGGACCAATATGGCCCATCTTCGAACTTAGCCGGAGATAGAAAAAAATATTACCACATACGAAATTTGAAGTCGGTTACTCCTTTCGAGAGTTATCGTGCGCACCAGCCAGCAGACAGACAGACACACGGACGGACATTGCTCATTCGACTTAAAATTACCCAAAACTGATTTCTGCCGAACATACTTGGGGGTTAGGTCACTCCTTCGATGTGTTATATTGTTTCCGTAGCAAATGATATATACCCTCGTCACACTAAAGTGAGGGTATAAAAATACGATCGTGGTGCTACAGCAATCGACCGTGTGGGTCTTCGAAGACGAGCCAAATCCAACGAAAGTTGTTCGTGGAAGAAGCACTTCGAAGCAAATGGTCACCTGTTTCTTCGGCAAAACTGGTCATGTGGCGACTGTTCCGCTTGAGTCAATTCTGAGTGGTACACCATAATTTGTTTGCCCGAAGTCTTCGGAGAAATTCGAAAAACGAACAAGAGAAGACGAATCATTGTGCACCAAGACAATGCGAGCTCTCACACATCGGCTCAAACCAGCGCATTTTTGACCAGCCAATACGTCGAATAAATGGGTCATCCGCCGTACAGCCCTGATTTCACACCCAATGACTTATTCTTATTCACTCACATCAAGAAAAAACTGCTTGGTCAACGTTTTTCGACGCCTGAAGCAGCTGCCGAAGCGTTCAAAACCATGTTTTGGAGGTGAATTTTCAACACACTGTAACCAAAACAATTCGCGCTCAAATGACAAAACGGTCTGAGTGAAGTTATGCTTAACAAATAAAAAGATCAGTTGGGTAAACCGACTTATGAATCCACTCACATTTAGTCCCTAAAAAATATTAGTAAATTTATAAATTTTTTGTTTTATTAAATAATTATCAATTTAAATTACATTTAATAACTTTAAAGTATGTACTGGTAATAAAGTTATAAGCTTTTAACTTTTGGTTAAAAATTGTCTATTTGTGTGGGAGGTACCAAAAGGGGCATGTCATACTTTCCAACACTTAGTGTTGCCTAGGCCAGAAATATATATAGCAACCCTCGTAAAAGTAAGGGAAATTAAAAAAAATCATTTTTCATATTTTGGCTTTTTTTGTAAAATGGTCCATTAATAACGTTGATAACGCCTATTTTGCTCAAAATGGTCCATTTGTATGGGAGATATGCTAAAATATATGGTTCAGCCTCTCTACTTTTAGAGGCTATTCAAAGAAACCAACTTATAGGCTGAGAAGTGTATTATCCCATACATATATTCAAATCGACTGCAAAACCCTACGCCGCAAAAAAATGCTGACCAATGTTATTGCTCGTAATGACATATCTTTATCTTTGCATTGAAATAATCATCCGATGATGATAATCCTTTTTTAAATATCAAAATGGAACCTCTTATTGGAAGACGCTTTATGTACCAAAGACTTCAATATTACTTATACGACTGAACATTTCATTGTAAGACATTTTTCAAAGATGTCGTTAAAGCAATTTAAAATTTTGTTTTAAAAAAAATTACAATATTTTTGTTAATTTTCTTCACTTATTTTGCAATATTCAATTCTAGGCTCTTAATTATTACATTAGATAGGTCTTCATTTAATGTATACATTTGCAGTTAATTGTAACGCCATCTTCATGTCAAGTTCTTCGTTTTTACGGTAATATGCATTTTGCTGTGTCTTTATTGTTTTTAAAACTTTATACATACTTAGGAATAACTTCGATTGTTTTTTTGCTGGGAATAAACAAATTAACATTTCATTATTTAAAAATTTACAAAATTTATGAATGCTTTTCTTTATAATAACTACAAAGAAAGACAATAAGAAAGTAGTAAAAGTTTTCTGCACTTCTCTATATATACCACCGAACTTCAATTTAAGAAACTTATTTGGTAGCTATCACTTGTCCATAAACGAAAATGTTACGCATCTTAACTCTACTTCTCATCGACTTTTTGCTCATGAAGACAATATTGGCCTCAGATTTGGAAGTGGATAAAAATGTGACACCTTTAGGTAAGTCTTTGAACAAAAATGCAAACTGTGATTAAAGTGTGAAATTCCCAGATAAACAACCTACAGCCATGAATCGTGTTGTCAGTCAAGTGAAGAAAATCGTTGACAATATACGTTTAAAATCAAAATCGACTTTCAAACAATGGTCTACGCCCAAAAAACCACCAAAGTTTCAGGAAAGAAATGCCACAGTTGAATCTTCATTTGATATGGAAAATAATGGAGAAGGACATTCTTTGAAATTGAAAACAAAACGTCGCCCTATATTACATTATTATGGAGCTTTAAGTAAACGTTTCTTTGAGGACCCATTGGAGCCACCAGATGTAATAGACAATTGATTTTAAGAAATTCTAATTTTTTTTTAAATAAAAACGAATGACATACGATAAGGACTATAATAAGTGGAAGGGATAACAAAAAACATCAGACAAAGGAGGGAAGAAGGAACAACCAATTGTTTGACCGAATGATTGAAAATATGCTAAATACATATGGTTGAACTAGTTTCACTTGATTTATTATAATTACAAAAAAATCAAATATCACAAATTTTGTTACCGTCCCCCTGACATTAATATCAGTTCATACAAATACTTGACATTTTATACAGTGTAATTCTTTTATAGTACCTAGAGTCCAGAGAAAAGTGGGCGTTATTGGAACGCCCATTTTGGTACCTCCCACACAAATGGACCTTTTTGTACCAAAAGTTACCAGCATACAACTTTAATACCAGTGAATACAAATACTTGAAATTTTGTACAGGGCAATGCCTTTATAGTACCTAGAGTCTACAGAAAAGTGGCCGTTATTGGCACAGCCCTTTTGGTACCTCCCACACAAATGGACCATTTTACATCAAAAGCTAACAGCTTTTAACTTTAATACCTGTGCATATAAATACTTGAAATTTTGTACAGTGTAATGCTTTTATAGCACCTAGAGTCCACAGAAAAGTGGGCGTTATTGGCACGCCCCTTTTGGTATCTCCCACACAAATGGACCATTTTGTACCAAATGTAAACAGCTTTTAACTTAACTTATTGCAATTAAATTGATAATATTTTAATTAAAACAAAAAAAATTTACGAATACGAGTATTGTTGTGGATCCCAAGGTAGGAGGGTTTCTAAGTCGGTTTACAGAACTGAACTTTCTTAGTTGTTTTTAATATTTTTATTGACAGTTACTAAACTTCGGTTTCTACGTGAATGTGATGTTTTCAGCATTTCTAACCCTAATAATTTCCTTTAATTTAAATGGTTGATCGGCTTTATCGAGCTTATACTTCAAAAAATCGCCCTTATTCCAGTTGGCGTCGTCGACGTGGTCACATTACTTTCGTCATATGAAGTCCTAGCTTTGTCATCTTTACGCCAAAACGAATGTTTTTGGTATCCATGAACTAACAAAAACCCTTTTTATAACTTAACCAGTAAGGAAAGGCAGAAAGTCGGGCGGGGCCGACCATATAATACCCTACACCTCCCTAACAATGCGATAAGGGTCATTGCCATAATAATTTGGAATAATTGGTAAATGGGTAGAAACGTATTCTAATTCTGAAACGATAATCGCTAAATTAAGCAATATTCGTTCCTAAAGTGAGAAACATCTTTCTGGAAAATTTTAATGATCGGAAGTAAAATACAACTTCTATAGCGGTTTGATACCAAATCAGGAGGAACATATATGGAGCTTTAATGTAAATCTGAACCAATCTTCCCTGAATACTTATTCATGTAAAAAGACCTCCTTGTGTCGAATTTCGTACTGATCGGATATAAAATACAGTCTCTACAGCGCTTACATGTCAAATCGGGGGTAACATATATATGGGAGCTATATCTAAATCTGAACCGATTTTCTCCAAAATTGGCAGTATTCCTTCATGTAATAAGAAACCTCTTTCTACCGAATTTCGCACTGATCGGATATAAAATACAGTTTTTACAGCGCTTACAGGTTAAATCGGGTGTAACATATATATGGGGGCTATATCCAAATCTGAACCGATTTTTTCCAAATTTAATAGTGTTCATCCATATAATAAGAAACCTCTTTCTGCAGAATTTCATACTGATCGGATATAAAATAAAGTTTTTACAGCGCTTACATGTCAAATCGGGGGTAACGTATATATGGGGGATATATCTAAATCTGAACCGATTTCTTCCAAATTTAATAGTGTTCATCCATATAATAAGAAACCTCTTTCTGCCGAATTTCATACTGATCGGATATAAAATAAAGTTTTTACAGCGCTTACATGTCAAATCGGGGCTAACATATATATGGGGGCTATATCTAAATCTGAACCGATTTTAACCAAATTCAATAGGGATCGTCCTTGGGCCAAAAAAAAGATGTGTGAAAAGTTTCGTCGAGATCGGACCATAATTGCGACCTGTACTTTGATTACAAGAATACATGCACAGACAGACAGACGGACAGACAGACAGACAGACGGACAGACAGACAGACGGACAGACAGACAGACAGACGGACAGACGGACATAGCTAAATCAACTCAGAAAGTGATTCTAAGTCGATCGGTATAATAAACGATGGGTCTATTTCTTCTCCTTTTGGGTGTTACAAACAAATGCACAAAGTTATAATACCCTGTACCACAGTGTGGTGTAGGGTATAAAAATATTTAAAAAAATTTCAAAATTTATGAAGTCGTCAATCTAAACAGTGTCGACTAAGAATCGATGTCGACGACGCCAACTGGACGAAGGGCGAATATGTTAAAAAAAAACTTTAACATAAAAATAAAATTGTTTTGGTTTAGTAAAATATAGTATGACTCAGTCTATACAAAAAAAGTTTTTAGGTTTCGGACACAAAAAAATTGTTTGTTGCTTAGTGTAATCTGTCTAAGAATCAACTAAATGTTCACGTACAAAGTTTCCAATTCCATATTATATTATGTTAAAGTGATGTTTACTCGACTTACTAGTTCTGTCATTTAACAATATTATTTCTATTTTCCGTGAAAGATTTTGTCAGTATTTTTTCTGCTTGTAACCATCGTACCACAACTATATCGATGACTTTTATTGTTCACAATTCATATTAATTCACTACACACAATTTGACCTGATTCGATACGAAACGTTAGATGTTTTTTTGGGGGAGAATGGCCAAGTGTGCTTCTTTCGGAAAGTTCCAGCAAACCATCGCAATTTGTCTGTCATAATAATTCCAACATAATCCACAAAGAAACACCACTTAATCCACAGTTCAACAAATTCTTTTTATTTAACAGAACAACAACTTTTAACATAATAGCAGAGTATAGAATTACAAACGGAAGCCAAAATCATTAACCATAAAAACCACGATTACGATTCACATAGCGTGTACGAGTGCGGGTAATTACACGTTGACGTCCAAAACCAGGGCCACCGAATCCAGGACCACCGAAACCTGGACCTCCAAAACCAGGACCACCGAACCCAGGACCTCCAAAACCAGGACCACCGAAACCGAAACCTGGTGGTGGCAGTGGAGGAGGTGGTGGAAAACCAAATTGTCTAGCTTTTCGTGGCGAAGTATTTTCATGTCCTTGTACTTCCTGTGCCAACATTTCCGGTGCTAAGGCGGCGACATTGTTCTTCGCCTCTATTTCCTCTTCCGCAGTGGCGTTTGCTAAATTGCAGCAAATTATCGAAAGTCCTGCGACAAACGCTATTAGCGTTAATTTCGTAAAGTTGTGAAACATATTTTTTGCACAATATCAAAGCATAAACTAAAGTAATTTCGAATTGTTTGTAGTTATTTATAGGATTTTTTCTGCGTGTGGGATTATGGGTTTTACCAAAAATTCTTTAAAGTTTAATATTTTATTTTTGGTTGGTATAATTGTTAAGGTAGCTATGCACATACGTACATAGTTTTATACAATGATACAAATATTGGACATCGTAGTGCGGAAGCTTTACAAAAGAATTAAAAAAAACAACAATTCGCGGATTATGTCGTATCAAAAAGGGGGATTTATTTGAACACTGTTTCCTATGTATAATTAGATTTCGTTCTAAACAAATACATTAGCTATTCGCATTGGTTTCCCATACCAATATATATGAACGCATGCATTTTTTCTACATAGTTCAATATAATCAGATCCGTTACCTGTTAATTTGCAAAAATTGTGAAGGTTACAGTAGGCGAAATGTAAACTCCATCCGATGATGTAACTACATACATAAGGTTTACATTTATCATTTAAGTAATATTTGAAAACTAGAATAAGAAATAAATAAAATAGAATAAAAATATATCTACGGAAACAGTGTTATTTCACATCACGTGAAACCTTTTACGCTTAAACGGTAGTTTACTTCAATTTCGGTTCTTTCAATTGACCGCAGTACTCAAGTTCAAGATCGTAGCTCGTCATTATCTATAATTCTATTTAAAGTTTTGAAATCCTCTCTCAATATCAATTACTTCGACACCTTTTTATTTTGATTTGTCTACCTGAAATTCTAGTTTTACCAAACAAAACAAAAAAGAAAAAACCGAAGCCAGTCTACATAAGCAATAATTGTTATCATTTGAACATTGCCGAGTCATTTTTTATGTGCAAAATGTCTTTAATTGTAACCACATTCAATCAGTGTTTTTGAAGTCATAACAATGACGAAATGAATGGAATGGCAAGGGAGTTAATTTGGAATAAAATCGAAACTGTTTTACTCCCCTTAGGTTAGTTTACAATCGAATGGTGATGAATAAACTCCGTTATTTTTTCGATTGCAAATTTTATTATAAATTTGGAATAATGAAATTGCATTTTGAAAATGTATTTTAATGAATCCCAAAATATTTGAGATGCTCCAAATGGAATGTCATATGTTTTTCGCTTTCACATCATATTTGTATATCCTAACTTTAGTGAAACGAGGGTATATATCGCTCATTTAGAAAAAGAACGTAACAACTCAAAATCAGAAATTCCGCCTATGGACGATTTGTGTAGCCTATAGAAAATGAACTTGACAAGCGAATGGGACAAAATCAGTTTCAAAGTTTTTAAATATAGTTGCCTACCCCATAAATCCAAAATATGCATCAATTAACGGGTTTTCCAATAGGAAATATATGATTTTGAAGTGACGTTTCGGCCATTTGTAATATGTCATTTGTTTTTCATTGTATTCAGTAGTGTTTACAATTCCATCAGGGAGAGATATACGCAAGAACAACGTTTACAAATAATTCAGATTTATTATAAAAATAATCGTCCCCCAATTGCAACTTTTCGTGCGCTGTGAATTTTTTTTAAAACAATTTTTTTTTTTAATAAAAACCAGTAAGGAAAGGCTAAAGTCGGGCGGGCCGACTATATAATACCCTACACCACTCTCGTAATATTGAATAACTCTGAAATATAAATTTTGTAATTCATGTATAAACTGTTTATTCTAAATTTCAAAACGATTGGATTTAAAATACAGCTTCTATAGAACTAAAGGGCCTAAATCTTAACCGATTTTCTTCAAATTCGGCTATGTTGGTTCATGGATCAGGGAACTCTACCATTCTAAATTTCAAAACGATTGGATGTAAAATACAGCTTTTATAGGACTAAAAGGCCAAATCGGACGAAACATATATATGGGAGCTATAGCTAAATCTTAACCGATTTTCTTCAAATTCGGCAATGTTGGTTCATGGATCAAGAAACTCTACCATTCTAAATTTCAAAACGATTGGATGCAAAATATAGCTTCTATAGGACTAAAGGGCCAAATCGGACGAAACATATATATGGGAGCTATAGCTAAATCTTAACCGATTTTCTTCAAATTCGGCAATGATGGTTCATGGATCAAGAAACTCTACCATTCTAAATTTCAAAACGATTGGATGTAAAATATAGCTTCTATAGGACTAAAGGGCCAAATCGGACGAAAGAAATATATGGGAGCTATATCTAAATCTGAACCGATTTTAACCAAATTACCAATAGCGATCTTAACAGCTGCGAAATACTCTAAACTGCAAAATTTCAGAACGATCGGAGTGAAATTGCGACCTGTAGTCGACGAACAACTTTACATGAACAGACGGACGGACAGACAGGCTTAAATCGACTCAGCTAGTGATTCTGAGTCGATCGGTATACTTTAAGGTGGGTCTAGCTTATAATACCCTGTACCACAGTGTGGTGTAGGGTATAAAAAAACACTTTCCAGTCGACCTACGAGCAATATTTTAGTTCTCGTTAAGAGCACTTTCCAGTCGACCTACCATTTGCCATTGACCAGAGCAAAAATAAACTTTCCGTTCTCATTTGAAAATGATGCTAAGTCCATTTTTTAAAATAAAAAAAAAACACTTTTTAGTCGACCTACAACCTTGACACCCATGGCCAATATTTTAGCTCTCGTTAAGAGCTATCTTTTTGCCATTGACCGATTGTGGCTACGTGCCACACAGCAAATAAAACAATAGAATTGTTGGGAGAAAAGTTTGGAGGTTCGGTTATTTAAAGAAATTGTGATATTGAATAATGGCCTCCAAGAAGTTGTGATTTAACATCATTAGACTATTTCTTGTGGGGTTATTTGAAGTCATTGGTCTTTCGAAATAAACCAGACTCTCTTCAAGCTTTACAAGTCAACATTGAACGTGCCATTCGTGGCATACGACTTGATTTATTGGAAAATATTGCTCGAAAATTGGGTTCATCGAATTCGTTCCTGCAGAAGAAGTCGTGGAGGCCATTTGAATGATGTTTTATTTAGAACTTAATTGTATCGATTGTACTTCCCATTAAATAAAAAACTTTTGAATTTCCTTAACAATAAGTGTTTTTTTTCAAAGAAATCATATCACTCTTATTGGAAACCCCTATATATCTGCTGGAACGCTCGATAACACTCGAGAGCAGTAATCGATTGACTTTAAATTTGGTATGTGGTAATATTTTGTATCCCCTTACCTTACAGGGAGGAGGGTATATGTCATTTGCTGCGAACCAAAATTGTAACACATCGAAGGAGTGAACTAAGACCGTTGAATATGATATATACCTATTCCACTAAAGAGAGGCATGGACGTATCCAAGATTTCGGTTCGGGGGGGGGGGGGGCAACCTTTTTTTCCATAACAAAGATAAACAATAAAAAAATTGCGTTTATTGTGTAGGTAATGGAAGTTAAGTTCCTTAGTTTTTTATTCGAATTTTATTCCTAAATATAAATGTGTACTTTAGTACGAGATCAGTAAAACTTTTTATAATAAAATCCGTAACAGTTAAAAATGTAATCTTCGATTTTTTGAAAGAAATATATCAATTATTTAATCGATTTTGACTTCATCCTTGTATATAGACATCAAAGCCAGATAAGATAGCCTTTCTCCTTCCATTCTGTTCCGGAGATAAGTTTTTATTCTTCTTAACGTCGAGAAACTTAGCTCAGCAGATGCCGTTGTCACAGGTATTGTGGCCAGTATCTGCAAAAGGGTGAAAACGCTTGGGAACATGTCCTCATCACAAACTGAAATAGCATCTAATGCATTTGATGGCTTATCATTCTTCTGCTTCCAATAATCAATCCATATACTTATTTCAGCTAAAACAGATTTTGCCGAATTTTTTAAATCGTTTTTGTAAAAAAGTGTGACTTCTTCGAAATCTTCCATTATTAGATTTACAACTCGTATCGGAACGATATTAAACAGACTTGTAATTATAGCTTCATGTTGGGAAAATCTATTATTTAAATGTGATATTACTTCGTCCAGATATGGTATGAACAATGCTGTCCTAAAATACGCCTTGACATCTGAACCAGGAATATTAGCCCTATACTTTTGAGTGCCTACTCTTCTAGGTAGTGCAGCTTCTATTCAAAAACTTCTTGCAAGTTGTGTGGATTCTTCAAACAGTTTATCAAACTCCGCATCTAAATTTCTACGCATGTCATTTAATTTAGTCGTTGCCAATTTTATGATTTCGTAAGCGTTTATTATATCTAGGTTAATCGTTTGCAAATACCGTGATAAGTTCTATGTAATGGCCAACACCGTACTACTTATTCCCACACCCAATATAAAGTCAAATTTACATACACGGTTGTGCAAACTCATTCCATCACTGCAACCTACATGTTAAAAAGTTAGATAGATAAGAAATCATAAATGTAATTTTAACTTAATTTTCGCCATATCTGGTTATCATAAATTTAAAGTCAACCAATATTACACCGGTCGACAAAAACAACATTTTTTCTGTTCTAATGCATAGATTCTGATTCTAGACGTCAAAAAACGTCAAAATCTCCAATCTTAGCTTTAAAAGTTTGTTTTTGTAAATTTTACATCGATAAGAAAGTTTTAAAGTTAAAACCTTACTAAATTAGCTATAACTTTTTAAATTATGCATCGATTTTCTTCGCAATGGGTTCGTTTAATGCATGACCGAACAGACTTTACGATAAAATCATAAAAATATAACATTTGTTCATTTTTAGATTGTTTTATGGGAGTTTTATTTTAAAAATATTAAAATTTTATCAAAAAATCAAATTTTTTGGCAATATTTTGTAATACTCGTCGAAACCGCTGAACGGATGGAAAATGGTATTATATGAAGTTGAAGGCTACTTAATATTTAATTCTTTAAAACTTTCCTCAACCAAATCGGATAAATGGTTCTCGAGTTATGCCACTATATGTGGTTCAACGACTAATTTCTTTCCATATCACAGCTTATCGCGAGAATTTAAAGAGACAACCCTTTAGGCTAAGAAAAAAGAGAGGTTGAACCACATATTATGGCATAACTAGAGAACCATTCATCCGAATTGGTTCAGGTAAGCTTTACAAACTTCAGAATTAAGTAGCCTTCAACTTCGCGCAATACAATTTTCCATCCGTTCAGCAGTTTCGACGATAGCTTACAAAGTATTGGAAAAAATCATATTTTTTGAGAAAATTTTAATAATTTTTAAATAAAAGCCTCATAAAAACATCTAGAAACACATAATTGTCATATTATTGTGATTTTATCGTAAACTCTGAAAGGTTATGAATAAATTCCGAAGAAAATCCCGGCCCCCCCCCCTCTGTATACGTCCCTGAAGAGAGGTATACCCTTTCTTTAGTGGAATAGTCAAAAACCGAATCATACAGATTCATGATATATTCAAAAGTTCAAGTTTAGGGTTATTTTCTTCCAAATATTTATTAACAGCAATTTTAACAACAATAAAACAACTCGTAAAATCAACCGAATAATCCCAAAGCTTTTACTTTAATTATGGCACCAGCACCACCCAAGCCTCCACCATAACCTCCTCCATACCCGCCTCCATAGCCGCCTCCATAGCCGCCTCCATAACCTCCTCCATAACCCCCGCCATATCCTCCACCATAGCCGCCACCATAACCTCCTCCATAACCCCCGCCATATCCTCCTCCATAACCTCCTCCATAGCCGCCTCCATAACCACCTCCATAACCGCCTCCATATCCCCCTCCATACGATGCATAACTGGGTACAGTGTGTATGACCACTGGAATTGTGGTAACTACTGGTGGTGGTGGTGGAGGAGGAGGTGGAGGCGGTGGTGGTGGTGCATCAAAACCTCCCCCTCCAACGCCAACTGCACCGATTATACCTACACCGCCAATCACACCACCACCCCCGAAATGTCTAGCTCGACGCACCCCCGAAAAGTCTTCATTATCTCCAGATTTCACCTCAGATTCAATGGCGGTACTTGAGGCTTGGGATTCTGCTATGGCCGCTTCAGCAAGTTTCTCTTTTGTCTGCACAGAAACGGGATAATTGTCTGCCGCTGCAACTGCATCTGTTTCCTCTTCCGTTGGCCTTACTTCCGGTCTGGCACAGGCACTATGGGCTACCAGTAAAAATATTAACAATTTTACCGATAACATTTCACTTTATCGGTCTTTCGCTATTCACAGATTCAGAAATGAAAACTTGTGTTTCGTTTGCAACTGTTATTCGAATTAATCGCTGACTTAGTTTCCAACGAATATTTATGGAAATTCCAAAAAAATTGTTCTCAGAGTTAAAATTGAATGCGAACCATTAGTACAAAAATTAATTTAGTCAATTAACACATTTTTGTTATTTAGAGGAGTACAAATGATACGGCTGGTAGCTATGGAATAAATGATCTGGTTGTTTATAACAGATAAATTCCCCCAAAATGCTGGGCAGATTATCACTATTTATTTTATTAATATTTATTTTAGAACCAAACACAAACTCTTGTGTATTTTGTTTCTGTAGCTAAAGGTGAGAAGAGAGACGAAGCTCTGAAAAAGTTACCCGTTTTGTAATACAACACAACTTAGAATGAATGGGAACATATTCTAAAGAGCTGTGAGGACTAAATCCACGTTTCTTTTTAAAAATGAAAAAAATAAATAAAAATTAATTTATTGGTTTATTCGAAAGAGCAAAAATTACCTTTATTAATGGAACACGATTTTATTCATGTGGCAGTCTCGACTGGCTTCGCAGTAGCGCATCCGGTCAACACAATTTTGCAAGACCTTTGTGATGGTTTCTGGCTCTGTTTCACGAATGGCTTGCTCGATATTCACCTTAAGGGCCTGAGCCATGGCACACCACAAAAAAATATAACAGCGTAAAATCGTAGCTTCGGGGTGACAAAAAAGAAACCACTAGATGAACCAACTTTTATATGGTACCGTCGCAAAAACAAATTGTCTGGAATCAAGAAATTGGTTTTGTATAATTCTTTGGACGTTGAAATTCGTACACCCAGGAAAATAATTGGTTGGAATTCGATTGTAACAATAAAAAATAGTACTAGCAACAAAAGTATATTGCCTACACCGTGTGTCGGTTGAATTTATATATAATTAGTTGAAACAACTATAATAACATGGATACGATCAAATAAAAATGCTTGCAACTAAATCGATGGTTGTATCAATCGAATTAAGATTGTTTTTTTTTCATTGACACTCGGTTAGTTGTGGTAACCAATTTTAAACTTTCATTATAGTACCATATGATCGATTTTTGGTTGTGACAACCAATGTTTTATTTTTGACAGCAGATATTGTATCAATAGATCAACAGAAAAAATATTAATAAATAATTGTTTTTTGGTTATCCCAATAATTTCGCAAATTTAGAATAATTAAATGTATTTTGGGAACTTACTCGACATAAATAAATCTTCAACATTTTGTTCAAGAACGGTATATGTAGTCAAAAATAATCTCGCGTGGATAATAATGTGTGGAATGCAGAATATGTTGTGCAAAACGTTTTACATATATACAGGGTTGCCCATATTCGACGGACCCACGGACTCGTTGGGCCCATTCCAATCGACGAGGCTTGTCCGCAGGCAACAATCTTTGCGTCAATTGAATTTTGTACGGGAACAAATGCAAATCAACGCGAATAATCCGTTGTAAAGTGGACCGAGCCATGCCCAACTGCTGAGAACGGCGTTTTTGGGATGTTCTTGGGGACCTCTCAACACTGGCTCGTACGGCAGCGATATTCTCGGCCGATCGCCTTCCCAGCAAAATCTTTGTAAGTACCTGTCATTATTCCCTGCATTACCAAATAATGACATCTCATTATTCGCTGAATTACTTTCGGCTTAATAATAATGACTTACCAATAATAACAGAAATAAGTGTAATAATAACAGAAATAAGTGTAATAAGTTTTTTATCAAAATAATTTTTGGCAAATTTTAGTATAATGCAATTTTGGCTCTATGTGGGTTATTGTAGAAGATTTATTTATTTTCAACAAGTTTTACAAAAAAACGTGCAAATTGAATGAAAATACCAAAAATATTTACGTATATCGTATGATGTTAGACCGTTGAGGAATTTTTTACATGGTGGTTTGGGTTCAGAAATTCGAAATATGCGCGACAATATGCATATCTACCATATCTACTACGTATTTTGTAACTTATTGGTAATGCATTATTCAAGTACTTAAAATCGTGATAACATAAGCACATATTTATGTGGTATGCCTCTGCTACAAACTAGTACTTATTATGCTACTTTATTGTATGCTTTTGGGAAGTACTTCCCTCCAATGACATCCCCATGTTAAAATAATGAGAAAAGTGGCTAAATAATAAGTACTTACCATTATCGAACTTCGCTTACTCGTCGGATTATTTGGTAATGAGAAATTTTGCTGGGTTGGTCGACTTTTATTTGGCCTCTTCGGATTAGAAAGAGCCTCACCAGTCGAAAATTTTTCGTATAAACGCTTAATGGTGTTCTTAGAAGGCGCACTTCTCACATTTTTTAATATTTTAAAAGCACGTTGACTTGACTTCTTCTGTTGAATGTAAATTTCAACTATTTCAGAGCGATCGCGTGGCGTGTATTGTTCCATGGTAAAAATCTGCTTGGACTGACGCTTCAAACGCGGTATGTCATTAAGCGATCTGACATCTCTGTCAAAAGTTATGGCGTTGCCAGATGGGTCCGTCGAATATGGGAGACCCTGTATAAATTAAAAGCAACAATCATGAAATTGAGAGCACAGGGTTAAGCGATATTTGCAGAAAAGTTTTGTGCTTTTTTTCGTGTACTAAAATTTGTGTCCAATATTTCCACATCACATAATAGTGATGCATTTGTAATATGGGATTTTTAATTTTGTTATGAATTGTTTTGTTTTTTGTTCAATAAATAAAATAAAAATTAATGAAAACTGTTTTTAATTAATTGCCGGTAGTATATGACTGACATATTGTCAGAACAACCAATTTTTTAAAACAGTTGGTTGTGGCAACATACAACAGATAATCTAAGCCACCATTTTCGTAGTTGGCGCAACTAAATAAGATTGTTGTCAACATGGAAGCAGAAGTATACCACAACCAAAATGTTGGTTGTCCTGATGGAATCGCATGATAGTAGACAGAACTACCAAAATTCGGTTGGCAAATAATTCGGTTGAGGCAACCAAACTGTATTCTGTGGGTATATCAAGGTTTAAATGGCGGACAGTATGTGGGGTTGGACAGTGTTGTCAAAACCGACGTTATATCGTAATGTTGAAAATAATTTTAGAGCCAAAAATTGTAAATGACTTATCTATTTATACCCTACACCACTCTGTGGTACAGGGTATTATAAGTTTGTTTCACGGCAGATGTTTGTAACACCTGAAAATAACACAGCTAGACCCACCTTAAAGTATACCGATCGACTCAGAATCACTAGCTGAGTCGATTTAACCATGTCTGTCCGTCCGTCCGTCTGTCCATGTAAAGTTGTTCGTCGACTACAGGTCGCAATTTCACTCCGATCGTTCTGAAATTTTGCAGTTTAGAGTATTTCGCAGCTGTTAAGATCGCTATTGGTAATTTAGTTGAAATCGGTTCAGATTTAGATATAGCTCCCATATATATGTTTCGTCCGATTTGGCCCTTTAGTCCTATAGAAGCTGTATTTTACATCCAATCGTTTTGAAATTTAGAATGGTAGAGTTTCTTGATCCAACCAACCAACTTTGAAGAAAATCGGTTAAGATTTAGCTATAGCTCCCATATATATGTTTCGTCCGATTTGGCCCTTTAGCTGTATTTTACATCCAATCGTTTTGAAATTTAGAATGGTAGAGTTTCTTGATCCATGAACCAACACTACCGAATTTGATGAAAATCGGTTAAGATTTAGCTATAGCTCCCATATATATGTTTCGTCCGATTTGGCCCTTTAGTCCTATAGAAGCTGTATTTTACATCCGATCGTTTTGAAATTTAGAATGGTAGAGTTTCTTGATTCATGAACCAACATTGCCGAATTTGAAGAAAATCGGTTAAGATTTAGCTATAGCTCCAATATATATGTTTCGTCCGATTTTGCTCTTTAGTCCTGTAGAAGCTGTATTTTACATCCAATCATTTTGAAATTTAGAATGGTAGAGTTTCTTGATCCATGAACCAACACTACCGAATTTGAAGAAACTCGGTTAAGATTTAGCTATAGCTCCCATATATATGTTTCGTCCGATTTGGCTCTTTAGATCCAATCGTTTTTATACCCTACATCACATTGTGGTACAGGGTATTATTTAAGTATAAAATGTCCCAAAAGTAAATTTATGTAAACATTTTTTTATACATGCATTACAAAATTTATATATCAGAGTTATTCAGTATTACGAGAGTGGTGTAGGGTATTATATAGTCGGCCCCGCCCGACTTTAGCCTTTCCTTACTGGTTTTACATATATGTAAGTACACAATGAGGGACATATCAATCGTAAAACTCTTGAGACTAACTATTAATACAGACCTGTCTTTGAAACATTTCTTCCCACGAAAAAACTCAAAAGCTGCTTGCAAATGGCAACTTTTTTCGACTATTTAAAAATTGATTTTAACGATTTTTGTAACCTTATTTTGATGATTTTTTTTACCAAATTCGTCTGCCAACACTGGGGGCTAGTAATAAGAGTGTCTACCTTAAAGCGGGTAAAATGTACCAAAAAGGGTACCACTGCATATATCAAATCGGTGCAGTTAATATAATTCAATTTGAAGTGTGGCTCCCTCTAATGATATAATGGAGATAATTTTAAGGCCCTATCGAAATTCGTACTCTTTGAGTAAAAAGTAAATAATATGACCCAAATATGGTGCTCTCTTTTTGATTTTCAGATTTACTGTAGTAAAACCGTGCCAAAGGTTTCCAAATATGTTAATATTTACTTTTTAGGATAAGGAGGAATAAAAAGAGCCCAAATATCGTACTATTTTCGCCATTAATTCTGTTAATTCATTCTTATTTCAGGGCAATCGGTTAATTCTTTCGAGAGTTATCATGCGCACCAGCCAGCAGACAGACAGACGGACGGACATGTGGACGGACGGACAGGTGGACGGACATTGCTCAAATGACTTAAAATGACCCAAATCGAATTTCCGCCAAACATATGTACATGGGGTCTTCCTACTCCGATGTATTACACTTTTGGCTCGTCGCAAATGATACACAGGGTGGCTGATATGTATTGCAACCTACTTCAGGTTGCTATCATTTCTGAACCGCTAGTCTGATGGCTGACAGATTTATTTCAGTGACAGTTCATTTTATTGTTTACAAGCTTACAAAAGCATTTTGATCTATTGCATTCAGAAAAATAGTTATTCGTGATGGAATTCAAGCGTGATAGTGATATTGCTTTATTTGGGTGGAAAAACACAAGTGGCTATCGTTAGAGCCCTCCAGCATTTAAATGTGAATAAACCTTTTGTTTCTCGTACCATTGCTCGTTACCGTGATACTGGCAGTGTTGCATCGCGTCCAAAAAGTGGACGAAAAAAAACGGTAACAACACCAGAAATGATCCGAAAAGTGAAGGCCAGATTTGATCGAAATCCACGCCGCAGTGGTAGAAAAATTGCTCGTGAGCTGAACATATCGCGAGAACGGATACAACACATATTAAAAAATGAGCTTGGACTAAAGCCATTGAAGTTCCAAAAAGTGCAAGAGCTCACCGATGCACAAAGAAAAGTTAGACTGGAAAGAGCCAAGGAGTTGGTTCACTTGCACGAAAGTGGCCAGTTACCGAATTTGGTTTTCTCCGATGAGAAGCCATTCCAAATTGAGCAGTTTGTGAACAAACAAAATGATCGGGTTTACTTGCCAAAGAGGTCAGCTGAAAATGTACACCTTCGATGGCCGATGGTCGCTCCCCGCTCGTATTCATCGACCATGGGGTCAAAATAAATGCCGAATATTATCGGGAAAATGTCCTAAAGACAGTATTGAAGCCCTGGGCAGAGAAACATTTCGGCCGCAGGTATTCCAACAGGACTCAGCACCATCGCACTCAGCACGCGTCAACCAAGAATGGCTTAAAAAGGGGGTTCCTCGCTTAATTTCTACCGCACAATGGCCACCAAGATCTCCGGATCTCAATCCGTTGGACTTTTGCGCCTGGGGCACTTTAGAAAGTAAGGTTCGCACTAAAAATTACCAATGTATCGATCATCTCAAGACGGCGCTTCGCCGGGAATGGGCCAAAATACCGCAGAGCCACTTTCGTGCAGCGTGTGATGGCTTTGTCGGCCGTTTGAAGGCCATAATTCGTGCCAAAGGTGGCCAATTCGAACAAATCTAAACTTTTTCTAAAATTTTATGTTATTTCCGACATTTTTTGCTTTTGAACAATAAAATTTAAAAAAAATATAACGCTTTACTTTGTTGCATTACATATCAGCCACCCTGTATACCCTCCTATCTAAGGTGAGGGGATAATGAGTTTTCAAAGGTCATAATTTTCAGGACAAGAGGGTTCTAAGATTAACTAAAATCGCAGTTGGAAATTTGGGGGTTAAATGGGTCTCTTTCACAGAATGAACAAATCTTTGTTTGTGTCTAAGCACATATTTTATTTGTGACAGTCAGTTCGCAAATATATTTTGTTGTAAAATATTAATATATGCTTTACAAACAAAATTTCTTGATTTTCAAAAAAATATATTTGTTTAAAAATATATAATATTCAAAAATTTTGTTTCCAAGTATATTTTCTTTGAATTCAAACATATCAAAAATGGCTATTTTCCTCCGTGTAACGGGTGATCTAAGTGGAGATACTTTTTTCAATAGCCTTTGTTTGACAGATCACGTGTGAGTCGTGGTGTCATGCTGTCATGTTATTTTTGTTAAGTACTGTTTGACATTTCATCATGGAAAGACTTACGCCTGAACAACGTTTACGCGTGTCATTCGCCAGTTACCAGTCGAAATGCTCGAACGAGTCATCGAAAATTGGACTTAACGGATGGACCATCTGAGACGTAGCCGCGGCCAACATTTGTTAGACATAATCTTCCAAAAATAAATGCAAAAGAATGTTCTTTCAAATGATAATGAACATTCCCCATTCAATTTGAATTTTCTGTGTTTTTTTTTTCTTTAAAAAAGTAGGGAACCTCGAAATGGATCACGCTATATAATGCTAATATTCTAAAATATATATTTGATCCCACTGTACTCTCAAAGTTTCTTTTACAAATTAGCACCTAATTCAAGACCAAAAACATCAGTTACTTACTACTCAAACAGTCGAAGGCTAAATTCTCAAACAGTATTGCTAACCATATGTTATGTTTATGGTGAATCATCACAACAGTTAACACCTTGTCAAGAGTGGCAAAAACTCAAAAATAGGACCGAAGAACGTTGTAAAGAATTATATTTTAACAACCAACCACAAAGTACCCACAAACTATTTACCTTTAAAAAAAAAATCTGCCAAAATAGGATTTCATTGGTTTTGGACTTGGAATTTTTATGCTAAAATCTTGAGTAAATAATGGCAACGAATAATATATAGAGGCCTAGGAGAAATCTACAGCCATTTCCAGTTTGCAAGTTGACGTGGAAGCAATTACACTTCGAATTACAAAAAAAAAACAATGTTGAGACTTCCAAATGTCGTGGCGCTGCTACTTTTGTTTTTGTCAATCAGCCTGAGTAGGGCTTCACCGATTGTGGCTGGTGGCGGCGGTAGCGGTACAGCAGTGGCCACAGCTACTGCTGTCTCCAGTGGCGGAGGATCAGCCACTGCAACAGCTTCGGCTTCAGCTATTGGTCCCAGTGGATATGATGCTTACTATCCGGTTTCATATCCTCAAACGGTTGTCAGTTATCCAACAGTAGTACAAGAGGTGCCCGTGTTTCAAAGTGTACCTTTTGTACCAGCTCCCAGTGCCGTGGGAGGTTTGGGTGTAATTGGAGGTTTTGCTGGTGCCGGTTTCGGAGGCGGTTTTAATCGCTATCGGCAGTCTTATTCATTCCGTGCTCGTGGCTTTGGTGGTGGTTTGGGTCATGGTTTTGGAGGTCGCTATAAGGTTCACTATTCTAGTGGTGGAGCTGGTGGCTTTGCCGGACTGGGAGGTGGTCTAATTGGCGGTGGAGCTGTTATAGGTTAAACATGGAGTTGGTGAAACATAAAGAAATACGCATAAGTACGAGTAATAGTTTATAATTTAAAATTAATAGAATAATAAAAATTAAAACTTGAAATTATGTTTTTTTTTAATTCCTTTTTTATTAATAAAATGACAACATTTAGTTTTGCAAAAAAATCTTCAATTGACATAATCCAAGAAACGCTTTATAACCGTCAATTTCTTTGTTGCCATTTCGAGGATAAAAGTCAGTAAGGCCAACCCGTTCATGGCGGCATAGATATAGTATATGCCCGCCAGATTTTCATGAGTTATCCGTCCCACATCTCCGCTTGGCATATGAGCTTTAGTGTTACGAAAATACGAATGCACGTGTCGCTGAGCCACATAGGAGGTGATGCCGGCATTCGAGAGCATTTTAAATTTCCTATTGAATGAGGGCAACAGTACAGAGTGCTTGGGGAAAAACAATACGCACTGATAGAGATAAATGGTCTCATCCACATAGGTCAAAGTGGAGCTCTTCCAATTGTGCATATTATAGTCGGCCAAATAGTCGAGTATGGCTGTGGTAGTTAGGCGCAAGTTGCTTTGAGACAAGATATCCAGACGTTTAGCTCCTTTTGGCACCAATACGGTTTTATTCTCCGGATATAAATCTGTGTAGAAGAACGATAGCATCAAATAGTCCTGTTCGATTAGCTGGTTTATGGTCACGGGTGTGGGTCTACGTTTTGCCTGCCGTAGGCTATCGAACATTTTACCCTGATAAAAGTTGCGCAGTTCAAAGGTCCACAATAGCCAGGTCATTAGCAAGAAACGGGCAAAGTTTCGCGTGGGAATACTGGTCGTAGGCAAAGGATTGCCCATTAGCGTGACAAATAGGTTGCGGGTGGGATATTTGTTGCGAGGGCCAAAGACAAAGTTCTGCCAGGTTCGATTTCCAAAACGTTGAATAATTTCAATGGAAACAATGGCAATAAGGATATGGGCCAGCAGGGCCAACCAGGCATTGGTTTCCAGGGGATAGAGTAATTGCTTAAGGGGTCCAAAGAAAACACCGCTACGCACGACAAAAACATATGGAGAGCTGTGGTGAGCATAGGAAACACTAAATTTCTCCGCGTTTGGTATGAGTGAACTGAGAGCACCAATGGCCATATGGGAACGTTTTTGAAGCAACTGCAATGGGAGGGGGGAGTTAAAGGGTCTGAATGTATAATGCCAACATAAGAATTTGTACAAAAAGTTTACAGATCACACCTGTCCACATATTCTAGGACATACAAAAGTTACATATATAAAAAGAGAAGATATGGAATTCTTCCACAAAAATCTACAAATGATCTGTAAAATGTTTGTGCTATACAAACTCTTGTCGACAATTTAAAACAAAATTATACATACATCTTCAAAACATCCACTTAAATTTCTCGCCCCCGAATCTGTATATAAATCCGGTGTAAAACGATATTCCAATTTCGAATTCATAGTTTGCGCCACCATCTTCAAGATCTCTCCCTCAATACCACCTAAGCGTTGCATATCTCTTAAAAGTGTTGCATTCTTCGAATCTCCATTGAAGGTCAGCAAAGGTGATATTATATTGCCACATACCGTTAAAGTACATCCATAGAAATTATTCATATGATCCGGAAATAGGAAATTCTTTTGCAATTTTCCATTCTCAAAACGATTGAATTCATCAATGGTCACCTTTTCACCGCAATTGCCCTGAGCATAGGTCTGATAGGTGTAGAAGCTAAAGTAGGCCTGATCACGAGGTTTGATCATGACGACCACATTCTTGACATTGAAACTTTGACAGATTTCGAATATTCGCATGAGATGTGATCGATATGCTTCACGATGCGGGAAGAACCACGTAAGCACAATGAAGAAATAGAATTGTCGGTCGTGTTTTGTGTTTGGAATACGATATCGGAGGGAACTGCCAGAGAAGGAAAAATAGGTAAAAAAAGGTTAGATTAGTTATGGGTTTCTAGTAAATGTCGATCACGTCCGTTCACGTTTTGATTAATAAAACCTCATCCCGAAGGATTCTCCCCACTTGTTTTTTATACAAATGTCTTTATGTTATTAAAGTTTTATTAAAAGTGATTTGGGACGGTCGTTCCTTGCCTACTTCTTTATAATAATTTAAAATCGAGACAAATCACTAATTACAAATCTTTAATTTTTCTTCCAGCTCTTGTAATTGGCTGTATATATGAGCCTTCGTTTGCTAATTTTGCGGCAAATTAATTTAAATAATTGAATCCATGAAGCCGCCTTAAAACTGACAATATTGGTAAGTAAAAAATTTTACTCTGAATCATAGGTTAATGTGATAGTATGAGTTCACGATTTGCATACCCTAGAAAAGGGCCTCACAATCCCTTTAACCACAGGGTTCCCCACAATCCTGTGGTTAAAAGGATACAAAAAATAATCAGAAATTATATTTCAATGTGATTAATATGAATCAGATCTCACCAAAATCTAAGTAATCAGTGTTCAAACTGCAATTAATTTTATTGGATATTTGATTTATCGAAATAATTTCGTTGATACTGCCTTTTCTACTAAATAGGTTTGAAATTGTATTTCCATTGAAAATTTCGACCAACTTGTAATTTATAAAATTTAATAAAAAAATTGCTTTGAAATTGATTTTTTATTTTACAAAATTTCATCAAAAATGCTTTTTACTACAACATTTCGTTGAAATTAAATTTTTCTACATATATTTTTTTTTAGAAAATGTCTTTGATATAGCATTTCTCTAAAAAATTATGTTGGAATTGCATTGGAATTTTATATTTATAGAAAATTTCGTCGAAATTTTATATTTATAGAAAATTTCGTTGATTATATTTATAGAAAATTTCATGGAAATTTTTTATTTATAGAAAATTTCATCGAAATTTTTTATTTATAGAAAATTTCATCGAAATTTTTTATTTATAGAAAATTTCATCGAAATTTTTTATTTATAGAAAATTTCATCGAAATTTTTTATTTATAGAAAATTTCATCGAAATTTTTTATTTATAGAAAATTTCATCGAAATTTTATATTTATAGAAAATTTCATCAAAATTTTATATTTATTGAAAATTTCATCGAAATTTTATATTTATTGAAAATTTCATCGAAATTTTATATTTATAGAAAATTTAATCGAAATTTTATATTAATAGAAAATTTAATCGAAATTTTATATTTATAGAAAATTTAGTCGAAATTTGATATTTATAGAAAATTTCACCGAAATTTTATATTTATAGAAAATTTCGTCGAAATTTGATATTTATAGAAAATTTCGTCGAAATTTGATATTTATAGAAAATTTCGTCGAAATTTGATATTTATAGAAAATTTCGTCGAAATTTGATATTTATAGAAAATTTCGTCGAAATTTGATATTTATAGAAAATTTCGTCGAAATTTGATATTTATAGAAAATTTCGTCGAAATTTGATATTTATAGAAAATTTCGTCGAAATTTGATATTTATAGAAAATTTCGTCGAAATTTGATATTTATAGAAAATTTCGTCGAAATTTGATATTTATAGAAAATTTCGTCGAAATTTGATATTTATAGAAAATTTCGTCGAAATTTGATATTTATAGAAAATTTCGTCGAAATTTGATATTTATAGAAAATTTCGTCGAAATTTGATATTTATAGAAAATTTCGTCGAAATTTGATATTTATAGAAAATTTCGTCGAAATTTGATATTTATAGAAAATTTCGTCGAAATTTGATATTTATAGAAAATTTCGTCGAAATTTGATATTTATAGAAAATTTCGTCGAAATTTGATATTTATAGAAAATTTCGTCGACATTTTATATTTATAGAAAATTTCGTCGACATTTTATATTTATAGAAAATTTCGTCGACATTTTATATTTATAGAAAATTTCGTCGACATTTTATATTTATAGAAAATTTATAGAAAATTTCGTCGAAATTTTATATTTATAGAAAATTTCGTCAAAATTTGATATTTATAGAAAATTTCGTCGAAATTTGATATTTATAGAAAATTTCGTCGAAATTTGATATTTATAGAAAATTTCGTCGGAATTTGATATTTATAGAAAACTAGCTGAGCCCGGTGCGCTTCGCTGCCCATGTCAAAATTCGCGCTGTAGAAACTGTATTTTATATCCGATCAGTACGAAATTCGGCAGAAAGAGGTTTGTTATTACATGAAGGAATACTGCCAAATTCGGAGAAAATCGGTTCAGATTTAGATATAGTCCCCATATATATGTTACCCCCGATTTGAAATTCAAGCGCTGTAGAAACTGTATTTTATATCCGATCAGTAAGAAATTCGGCAGAAAGAGGTTTCTATTTTACATGAATGAGTATTCTAGGAAAATCGATTCAGATTTATATATAACCTCCATATATATGTTCCTCCAGATTTGGTTACAAAGCGCTATAGAAGTTGTACTTTACTTCCGATCATTACAAAGTTCTCCAGAAAGATTTTTCTCAATTTAGGAACGAATATTGCTTAATTTTGCGATTATCGGTTCAAAATACATTTACCAATTATTCCAAATTATTATCGCAATGACCCTTATCGCATTGTTAGGGAGGTGTAGGGTATTATATAGTCGGCCCCGCCCGACTTTCTGCCTTTCCTTACTGGTATTAGTAATAAATTCACTGAATGAAAAAATACCGAATTCAGTGGAAAGTCCAGAAAATAGAAATGTATACTTATAAAATTTCCAAATTCTTGTTTCATTGATATTGCATCACATTATCATTTTGCGATTGTATTGGAGTGAGCAGCTGTAATTATCGCAAACCGAGCATTTTTGATCATGTATTTCCTATATACTACTTGCAAGATATATCAAAATATGGGCTGGGCCACGCCCACTGGTCCTATTCCGCCCATTTGAAAGCCAATCACGTAGACTGCTACCAGATACATATACGCAAAATTTCAACACTCTCGCTAACAAAATGAGCAAGATAATTCAATTTCAAAATTTGGCTTATAAGGGCGGGGCCACGCCCATTGGTATGATCCCGCCCATTTTCTGACCAATTACGTAGAATGCCACCAGATACATATACACAACATTGCAGCACTCCCGATAGCAAATTGTGCAAGATATAAAAATTTCAAAATTTGGTCATTGTGGGCGGGGCCACGCCTATTGGTCCGAACCCGCCCATTTTTGGACCAATCACGTAGATCGCCAACGGATATATATACACAAAATTCCAGGTCTCTCGCTAACAAATTGTGCAGGATATCACATTTTTTAAATTTGGCTTATATGGGCGGTGCCACGCCCATTGGTTCGATCCCGCCCGTTTTTGGATCAATCACGTAGACTGCCACCGTTTACATATACACAAAATTCCAGTACTCTCGCTAACAAATTGTGCAAAATATCTCAATTTCAAAATTTGGCTTATATGGGCGGGGCCACGCCCATTGGTCCGGTCCCGCCCATTTTTTCACCAATTACGTAGAATGCCACCAGATACATATACGCAACATTGCAGCACTCCCGCTAGCAAATTGTGCAAGATATCAAAATTTTGTCTATGTGGGCGGGGCCACGCCCATTGGTCCGATCCCGCCCATTTTTGGACCAATCACGTAGACTGCCACCGTTTACATATACACAAAATTCCAGCACTCTCGCTAACAAATTGTGCAAAATATCTCAATTTCAAAATTTGGCTTATATGGGCGGGGCCACGCCCATTGGTCCGATTCCGCCCATTTTTGGAAAATTCACATAATCTGCCATTAAATGCATACAAACAAAATTTCAGCACTATACCTATAATAGGAGCAGAAATATCGGATTTTTAACCTGCGATTTGTATGGGAGGTACCACGCCCCTTTGTCCAATTAATTTTTTTTTTCTATATAAACCATCTCGTGAAAATTTAGAATCGAATAAAAAAAAATCATCCAAATCGCTCCAGCCGTTCTGACGTGATGCCATTACACAGATGGACCGTTTCATTTTTATATATATAGATTTCGTCGGAATTTGATATTTATAGAAAATTTCGTCGGAATTTGATATTTATAGAAAATTTCGTCGGAATTTTATATTTATAGAAAATTTCGTCGAAATTTTATATTTATAGAAAATTTCGTCGAAATTTGATATTTATAGAAAATTTCGTCGAAATTTGATATTTATAGAAAATTTCGTCGAAATTTTATATTTATAGAAAATTTCGTCGAAATTTTATATTTATAGAAAATTTCGTCGAAATTTTATATTTATAGAAAATTTCGTCGAAATTTTATATTTATAGAAAATTTCGTCGAAATTTTATATTTATAGAAAATTTCGTCGAAATTTTATATTTATAGAAAATTTCGTCGAAATTTTATATTTATAGAAAATTTCGTCGAAATTTTATATTTATAGAAAATTTCGTCGAAATTTGAGATTTATAGAAAATTTCGTCGAAATTTGAGATTTATAGAAAATTTCGTCGAAATTTGAGATTTATAGAAAATTTCGTCGAAATTTGAGATTTATAGAAAATTTCGTCGAAATTTGAGATTTATAGAAAATTTCGTCGAAATTTGAGATTTATAGAAAATTTCGTCGAAATTTGAAATTTATAGAAAATTTCGTCGAAATTTGAGATTTATAGAAAATTTCGTCGAAATTTGAGATTTATAGAAAATTTCGTCGAAATTTGAGATTTATAGAAAATTTCGTCGAAATTTGAGATTTATAGAAAATTTCGTCGAAATTTGAGATTTATAGAAAATTTCGTCGAAATTTGAGATTTATAGAAAATTTCGTCGAAATTTGAGATTTATAGAAAATTTCGTCGAAATTTGAGATTTATAGAAAATTTCGTCGAAATTTGAGATTTATAGAAAATTTCGTCGAAATTTGAGATTTATAGAAAATTTCGTCGAAATTTGAGATTTATAGAAAATTTCGTCGAAATTTGAGATTTATAGAAAATTTCGTCGAAATTTGAGATTTATGGAAAATTTCGTCGAAATTTGAGATTTATAGAAAATTTCGTCGAAATTTGAGATTTATAGAAAATTTCGTCGAAATTTGAGATTTATAGAAAATTTCGTCGAAATTTGAGATTTATAGAAAATTTCGTCGAAATTTGAGATTTATATCTATAGAAAATTTCGTCAAAATTTTATATCTATAGAAAATTTCGTCGAAATTGAAATGTTTATAGAAAATTTCGTCGAAATTGAAATTTTTATTGAAAATTTCGTCGAAATTGAAATTTTTATTGAAAATTTCGTCGAAATTGAAATTTTCATAGAAAATTTCGTCGAAATTGAAATTTTCATAGAAAATTTCGTCGAAATTTTTATAGAAAATATCGTCAAAATTTTTTCTAGAACATTTTAGAAAAATTTAGTCAAAATTGAAATTTATTGAAAATTTCGTCGAAATTGAAATTTTTTTAGAAAATGTCCAAATTGAATTGAAATTTCGGCGAAATTTATTTTTTTTTTTTACAAAATTTCGTCGAAATTGAAGTATTTTCTAAAAAAATTCGTCGAAATTGAAACATTTTATAGAAAATTTCGTCGAAATTGAAACATTTTATAGAAAATTTCGTCGAAATTGAAACATTTTATAAGAAATTTCGTCGAAATTGAAACATTTTATAGGAAATTTCGTCAAAATTGAAATTTTTATAGAAATTTTCGGCGAAATTGAAATTTTAATAGAAAATTTCATCGAAATTTAAATTTTTATAGAAAATTAAAATTTTTATAGATAATTTCATCGAAATTGAAATTTTTATAGAAAATTTCATCGAAATAGAAATTTTTATAGAAAATTTCATCGAAATTCAAATTTTTATAGAAAATTTCATCGAAATTGAAATTTTTATAGAAAATTTCATCGTAATTGAAATTTTTATAGAAAATTTCGTCGAAATTTGCCATGTCGACAAATTTGCAGTTTTACAAATTATTGTAGAAAATATCGAAAATTGTGTTGAAATTGCATTTTCATAGAACATGTCGACAAAATTGCAATTAAAAAATCATAAGTTTTGCAAAAATTCATATATATTTTGAAAAAGTCATATATGGTTCGATAGACAATGATTAGCTGAATACATGTATGCTAAAATCTCGAAATCGAAAATTTCTGACATAAGTTGTTATTCCAGAAAACCGCAGATATATATGTGTGTATATTTTTCTATACGTTGACGTAGTTTTTCATAATTAAGATTTATTTCCCCTATTTTTAATACATTTTTTAAGAATATCTTCCATTGGAGACATTCACATACGACCCCGTACATCCGTGGTCCTTAGACCTTTGCTCCCATATCTACTCAACTGAAAATCCCACCACCTTGCCACCAGAAACATATTGTAATCCCATAGGCGATCGTCTGGTTGGCCAAAAAACAATTGCGTCGTCAGTGTATAATTGAGATTGTCTAGAAAATATCTCAGCACAGTCTTGTGATATAGTCGATGTTGGTCGCACTCGTTAAGGCAGTTCTCCATGATAATCAGAGTATTCGTGCGTTGGGTGATGTAACGTGTGACCATATGTAGAACCACTTGAGCGTATTCCTTGACTTCATATTGATTCTTATAAATATTCGATAGAATTAATGATTCTTTTTCACTGGAGGAAACACAGTGGCCGATACTGCTCAATATAATGACTGCGGCAGCGAATTGTTTTAACATTTTATGTTTTTTTTTTTTTGAGCGAATGTTTATAAGTTCCAAAGGACTGTAGACGAGAACTGAATTTAGAGTTTTTTAATTTGCATATTTGTCTAGTTAGGTTTCAATGTTCCAAAGATAGTATTGAAATGATAAGCAATAATTTATTGAATTCAATTGAAATATATCTGATAAACTATACACGGTTTGATGAATGCGCTGCAAAATATTAAAGAGGCTACGGGACTAGAAGAATTTTAATTATTCTTCTCTTTTTTATCAAAAACTAGAACAATTGCAATTGTGCAATTTAAAAAAGCGAAAATTTGTCAGACTAAATCCGATTGACTTGTAGAAAAGGGCCAATCTTGTGTTTGCAATTTGGGATTTGAACTCGTATTCACAGCAAATGTTCTGCTGAAAATGAATTTTGTAGTAAAGAGTTTTCCAACAAGAGGTGTTATTTTGGTATTCAAAGAAAAAATGCCAATTTTTGAGATAAATGATCGGAGGTTTATTTCAGCCAAATGACCACCACGACCACGCTTACAGGACCATATCCTTTTCATGAAATTTTCCATAACCAAATCGCAAAGTGGCTGCCCTATGTCCTCAATAGCCTCACGAATTCTATCTTTGAGGCCTTGAATCGACGCTAGGCTGTTGGCGTAGACCTTATCTTTCACGTGGCCCCAAAGGAAGAAGTCGCAAGGTGTTAAATCACAAGATCTCGGTGGCCAATTGTGATCACCTCTTCGAGAGATAACACGGTCCGGAAACTTTTCCCGTAACAGAGCAATGGTTTCGTTGCTTGTGTGGCACGTAGCGCCGTCTTGTTGAAAGTAAACGCTGTCCAGATCAATACCATCCAACTCCGACCATAAACAATCTTTAGTCATCTCTCGAAAACCAAAAAATTTTTTATGGATAATTTTTTTTTTTAAAATATTTTATTAAAAATGCTATTATCGTCGAAGGTACCCTTAGTATTTGCACTATAATTTTTGAAGTATATGCCCGATCAGGTCGACTTGTGCGTTAAATTGAAGATATTAATGTGGACTACCAATGTTGGAAATATCTCTTTCACTTAGAAACAGTGGTTTAGTAACAGTCATTAAACAAATTGGAAAAAGCAGATTTTTTCAAAAAAAAAAAAAAATCATGGGACAAAAAAAAACATACAAAATAGAAAAAAAATCGAAAAACAAATATTTTTTTTTATTTTTTTAAAGTTTGCATCCTAGCGAAGAATATAATGCCTATTTATATACATAAATATAAAAAATATAATTCTAACCAATTTTTTCATAATTTTTTAACAAATCATTAATTATTGTTTCATATAGCGGGCTTTTATTGGATCCAAGGAAATTTAAAACTACAAGCTCCATGCTGAAATTTCATCCGACGTCAAATATGATTCGAAATTCACATCTTTCATCAGTTTCCTTATTTTAGGCCCATCAAAAACTCCTTCTTCGATTTTTTGAAAAGAAAGACTATTAAATAAACTTTTTAAATATGAGAGTGAATTGCCATCTTTCCTTAAGGCTTTTAGAAAATTTTTAAAGAGCAGTGGTGGCAAAATATCGGCTATCCCAGAGGCATAACATACCAACTACTTTTAAATCGCAACAAATTTTCCAGTCATGTTCATATTTTATGTATTTTATCAATTTAGTCATTGTTTCGTATGATTCCTTAGTGTTGGCTCATGCAGTCAATGGGAATCGACGGTTTCTGATTTCCGTTGTGTTAAAATACTGCGTTCAAACTTTCTTTACTGCTGTCAACAAGTAACCGCCATTCCTTTGAATTGTATGTTTGATTAAGTTCCTCGAACAATGCGGGAAGGTCCTTGCAAAAGCATCTGTTATCCACAGTTGTATAAAATTGTTTGTAAGGTATATCACGAACTCTATAATATGATATGTTAACATCTGTGGCCAAAATATTGTACTGTTTCATCCCAGATGCTGGTAGTTCTGCCTTATCTTTAGTCAGTTCCAAATCTCTCACTAGATCAATGACTTGAATCTGAGTTAAAAGCGATGACTTCTGACTCAAACTTGAATCGCTCAGAGTTGAGTACTCAGTTGATCTTGATGATGTTTCCGTTATTAGGCTGTTAGCTATACTTGGACACTTCCTTCTCCAATCTGTTTACTTAGGCTGTTTACTTGGCAGTCCGTATCGTGAATGAATGGTTGTCTCCAAATCTTTGGCATTCCAAGTTGCACGTAAAGTCTAAAATTAAAACGTTTTATTCCACAAAACATTGTAATACATTAATTTTAAAGTACTTACCGCATTTTTCCACTACTCCAACGAGTAAGATTTACATGGCACGAATTACATAAAATACTAGGTGTCCACGGTACGTTCATATTTTTAACTCGTATACCAAAATATTGCACATATATTTCTTCTATTATTTTACTAAATACACGTCGATTTTTTCTAATTTCATATTTTTCGCAGATGTAGCAAAAATTGTCGAGATGATTTACACATTGAAAAGTTAGAAATATAACTTTATCATATTTTTTCAGAAAATCGACTAATCTCTTTAAAGCGCTGAAGTACATTAATTTATTAATAAGAAATTTCATTCATATATTCCGGGTTTAAGGTTCATAAGTTGCAGTACCTGTAGCTGGCATATAGTTTGCTTCGAACGTAGAAACCGAATATTTTCAAGACTGCCGCGTACTTCATTGTATTCAACGAATTCAATATACGCAAAAACATAATTTAAAACCGAAAAAATATGAAACAAGATTTTTTTGAATTTCCCTAACATTTACAATATGGCTCATAACTTTTACATCTATCCATAGATATTTTTCAAATAGACATTGTTTTCTTCTTTGGCATGCAGGCTTTGTTAAAATGTAATAAAATAATTTTTTCGATTTATTTTTCTATTTTTTATGGTTCTTTTTTTGTACCAGGAAAAAGTGTTTTTTAAAAAAATAATGTTTTCTCATATTTTTGACGACTGTTACTAAACCAAAAATTCTACGTGAAAGCGATATTTGCAGCATATATATGCTACATAGAGGCTACATATGTAGCCTCTTTATAAAGCCTATACATATGTAGCATAAATCCCTTTAATTTGAGGCATAAGGCGGCTCAATCAGGTTTATACTTGAAAAAATATGGTCCAAATACTAAATGTACCTTCCATGAAAGCTGGAATTCAAAAAAAAAATTAAAAAAAAATTAAATTTTTTTTTTAAATTTGGTCAGAACTACCAAAATTGGGTTGAGGCAACCGAACTGTATACTGCGTGTAGCCAATTATAAATGAGCTAAGTTCAATCACAATTGGTTGAACGATTAAGAAATGCCAGATGTCTCACTTTTTGTTCCTGAAATTTTACCATTCTACAGACCGATAGAAGGAATCGAACCCATGATCGCAACGCTCATAAACACAATCCTTTTTGCCGCTATAAAAAATTAAAATTAAAATCAATAATCCAGAGCTCATCTCTAGGAAAAGCTGCAATGTTCAACCGTTACATCAAAAGGTAAGAAATTAGATAATCCTATAATTCATCTATAGTAAAGGGACACTTTATTCTCTCCTTATGCCAGAAATCCGTTATTATTTCATATTTTGGATAATGGTACCATATTCGGGTCGTTGTAGGCCCCACAAATCGAATTTCGATAACCCATTATTAATTAATCTCTTGGAGAAGATATCATATCTGGGACCTTTTTTACCGCTTTAAAAGTACGAATTAAAAAAAACTTTACTCTTTGATCTCCTGGAGAGGATTTAATGTTTGAGTAATTCATTACCAAGTAAGGATTGGAAAAAGTACACGAGTCGAAAATCCCTTATTAGTTTCTCTTCAGTAGGAGGAACATTTTTTGACATTTTTTTACCACAAAATATATGAATTTTTAAAAATTCATTAATAGTTCATCTTTAGGATAGAGTTCTATGTTTAGATCCCTTGTGTATTCTTTTTACTAAAAAAAGGTACTAATATCAATATTCCATCATAAACATATCTCTCAGAAATGGTACCATATTTGAACGGGTTTTGGAACTTGTTCATGTCAAAAAGTACAATATACAATTTGTATGAAATAAATTATTATTATACCCATTTTGATGGTTTTTCGCTTGGAAAATATGGTACCAAGTGGAGTACAGCTGAACCCGCTGCAGTGAGATTCCGCCAGCACAACATCATGCGTTTCGGAGGTGGACCAAAAACAAACCTGACCACTCCGCTTAAGGTGTTCAAGCTTTTCTTTGCACCGAATATTAAGTTCATCATCGTAACATAAACAAATTTACACGCAAATGGAACGCAGAACATGCAAACTGCGCACCACGAGTATAGGTTGATATGACAAGTGTTGAGCTTGCACTTTTATTGGGATACTATTGGCTTTTTGTGTCAGTCATAATACTATGAAGCTCTCAAGATTGATGTGGCAAACTGATGCACTTCCAATATTCCGTGCAGCCATTCATATAGACGATTTGTTACTTTAATGCGCTGTATTCGATTTGACGGTAGTCGAACGCGCACATTTCGTCAACAAAGCGACAAAGCTGCTCCCATTCGTGACATATGGAACTTCTTGAATAACAATCTTGCCAGTAATTTTGAACCATACGAAAGTGTAACCATCGATGAGCAGCTATTTCCATGCCGTGGGCGCATAAAGTTCACGCAATACATCCCATCAAAGCCCGCAAAGTATGGCATAAAACTATGGTGGGCATGCGATGCGAAAACCAAATATCGGTTGCAAGGAAAAATGTACACTGGTAAAGATGGAGAACAACGAGAGCCAAACCAAGGCGAAAATGTGCCCATGAGTTTTGCTAATCGATACACCAACAGCGGCAGAACTATTATTGCTGATAACTTCTTTACAACATTAGACGCAGCTAAACGTCTTTCGTCGATTGGACTAGGATACGTTGGCACCATTAGATCCAACAAAAGGTGCCTTCCCAAAGAAGTGAAAAAAGACACCAAACGGCTAGTGCTTTCATCTTTGTTCGGTTTCTATGATAACCTTATATCACTGTGCAGCTACGTTCCAAAGAAGAAGAACAAAGCAATAATTCTACTACCCACTGTGCACTACACCAAGAAAGTTGAAGGCGTAGCAAAAAAACCGGAAGCTATATTATTTTACAATTCAACAAAGGCCGGCGTTGATACAATGGACCAAATGGTAACGCATTACTCCACAAAACGGTCAACCAGACGTTGGCCATTAGCATTTTTTTGCAACATGATAGACGTCATGGTATTAGCCGCTTACAGCATATGCAATGGAAATATAGAAGGAACCAGAAAAGAGAAGCGACGATTGTTTTTGAACACGCTGAGTAAACAATTGGTGCTTGCTAATACTGAAAATAGCATGAACAACAACCATATTTTGGGACAACATTCAACCCGTTTGGCCATTGCATCTTTCTTTGGAAGGCCGTTGAATATTCCCAGCAACATGCTGCCTAACCAACAAAGCGGCCCTAGTACACTGAGTTCTAGAAAAGATTACAGAATTTGTGTCACACAAGACGAAAAGCTGCGTAGGAAGACACGTTTTTACTGCACCAAATGCACTAATCCTGTGTGCCAACAACATTCTAAAGTTGATTATACTTCTTTTTCATGCATTAAACAAAATGAATAAAAAATAATAATAAAAAATAAAAATTTTTTACTTGGAAATTCAAAGTTACGGTATCCTTTTTGCCATACAAATGCATGAAAACGTATAGGTCTGGCCAGGCATATGTGTTTGTTCGAAGGTTTCAGAATATGTGTTTGACGGGGGGTTAATCGATGATTAAGAAACGATGATCTCCAAAAGGAATTAACCGATGTGGAGTCGCGCAAAATATTAGCTTAGCCGAGTCTTTGTCCTACCCAACGTGAAAGCAGTGCAACTACAGCTGCGGCAGCAAGTAATAGTATAAAACCTGATGAGAAGTATGTACATACAGGGTGGCTGATATGTATTGCAACCAACTTCAGGTTGCTATCATTTCTAAACCGCTAGTCTGATAGCTGACAGATTTATTTCAGTGACAGTTCATTTTATTGTTTACAAGCTTACAAAAGCATTTTGATCTATTGCATTCAGAAAAAAAGAACTCAAGCGCCGCCGATGGTAATGGTGTGGGCCGCCGTAACGGCCGATGGTCGCTCCCCGCTCGTACTCATCGACCATGGGGTCAAAATAAATGCCGAATATTATCGGGAAAATGTCCTAGGCGACATTTTGCCGCAAAAATATTTACCAATCTAGCACGTTTTTTAGCTTCTCAAATAAAACACGACAAATAAAGTTCACTATAATTATTTATTTATTGGTATAAGAAAAAAACAATATAAGTATATGTATATTACAGTAAATTTCTCCATTCCATTAGGATTTCCTCTTCAATGTAACCAATCCATAATGTGTTTTAAACTCCTCAATTTCTTTGTTAGTAATTCCAGTGCGAAAAGGAATACGGCAATCCAACAAAGAACTCCATAAATGGTATACAATCCTCTTAGATTACGATTGGTAATTTCTCCCACTTCCGTTGAGGGATTCCGATTACGTTTCCGCCAACGGACATGTCGCTCAGCTATGTGAGCCGTTATGCCTGCGTCCGAAAGCAATTTTAGTTTGCGGTTAAAACTGGTGAACAACATTGAATGTTTTCGGAAAAACATGGCACACTGAAAGAAATATACATTTTCTTCGACATAGGTCAGCGAACTGTTATGCCTATTTTTGTCATTGTAATTCATCAAATAGTCAAGCAGGACCATAGCGGTTAGACGCTTTTCGCTCGCATTTAACTCATGCAGGCGCATAGCGGTATTTTTCAGTATGCGAGTTTTGTTTGCGGGATAAAAATCGCTGTACACTGGAGCGAGCAAAGTATAGTCGCCCTTGATGAGTTCCGCTATAGTAGCTGGCACCGGCAATCGTTTGGCTAACCTTAGGCTATCGAACATTTTGCCCTGATAGGCATTACGAAGTTCAAAGGTCAATAGTAGCCATGACATGAGCAGGAAACGAGCGAAATTTCTTGATGGCAACATCGCTGTAGACAATGGGTAACCCAATAATGTCACCATCATATGATGTATGGGATATTTGTTACGTGGTCCACAAATAAAGTTCAGCCAGGTTGTTTTGCGCACACATTTGAGAATTTCTACGACAGCTGCTATAAAGAGCCACATGAATAGAATCACCAGCCAGGTATCTTCTTTCAAAGGTTTCAGCAATTGTTTGATTGGCCCAAAAAGCAAACCTTCTTTTACCACAAACACCCAGGGGGTGGTGTGGTACACGAAAGAGTATGTGAATTTATCAGAATCTGGTAGGATTGGACTCAGACCTCCAATGGATATTTCACCCTGATCTTGTATTAACTGAAGGAGTAAAAGGAGAGCAGTGAAAATATAAATTTATTCACAAATAAAGTTGAGAAATCATTTGAAAATATCCAAAAATAGGCTAGGTCAGGTTAGGTTTTTCACAAAGTAATTGGCAGTGTATAGCGACGTTAATTAGGTCCATTATGACCGAATTGTGCGAGCAAGAAAACTTACGACGAAGAAATGTTAGATAGTGATGGATAGTGAAGATTTTTCCCACCCTTTGAAGAAAAACAAAAAGAAAGGTTAGGTTAGGTTAGGTTAGGTTAGGTTAGGTTAGGTTAGGTTAGGTTAGGTTAGGTTAGGTTAGGTTAGGTTAGGTTAGGTTAGGTTAGGTTAGGTTAGGTTAGGTTAGGTTAGGTTAGGTTAGGTTAGGTTAGGTTAGGTTAGGTTAGGTTAGGTTAGGTTAGGTTAGGTTAGGTTAGGTTAGGTTAGGTTAGGTTAGGTTAGGTTAGGTTAGGTTAGGTTAGGTTAGGTTAGGTTAGGTTAGGTTAGGTTAGGTTAGGTTAGGTTAGGTTAGGTTAGGTTAGGTTAGGTTAGGTTAGGTTAGGTTAGGTTAGGTTAGGTTAGGTTAGGTTAGGTTAGGTTAGGTTAGGTTAGGTTAGGTTAGGTTAGGTTAGGTTAGGTTAGGTTAGGTTAGGTTAGGTTAGGTTAGGTTAGGTTAGGTTAGGTTAGGTTAGGTTAGGTTAGGTTAGGTTAGGTTAGGTTAGGTTAGGTTAGGTTAGGTTAGGTTAGGTTAGGTTAGGTTAGGTTAGGTTAGGTTAGGTTAGGTTAGGTTAGGTTAGGTTAGGTTAGGTTAGGTTAGGTTAGGTTAGGTTAGGTTAGGTTAGGTTAGGTTAGGTTAGGTTAGGTTAGGTTAGGTTAGGTTAGGTTAGGTTAGTTAGGTTTGGTTTGGTTTGGTTTGGTTTGGTTTGGTTTGGTTTGGTTTGGTTTGGTTTGGTTTGGTTTGGTTTGGTTTGGTTTGGTTTGGTTAGGTTTGGTTAGGTTAGGTTTGGTTAGGTTAGCGATAAAAAGAAGCAAAATAATGTGTTTCTTGAAGATATCCCACGACATAGGCTCAAACCCATTAGGATTTGCATGTTAATAAAAAGCTTAAATGTATCGTTACTGAAAGAAGCCGCTGATCTCGATATGATTGTCAAAAATCTCTCAAACACTGTGTTTTCACCTACATCAGTAACCGTTCCTGAAGTTTTGAAAGTAATATCAAGGTTCAAGCATAAAAATCACCGGGCCGTGATGGCATCCCCAACCGATGGAGGAACTCAATCAGAATCTTTCGAATTAATGGTTATGTTTGTAGTTTTTTATCGTATCTGGCACTCCCTCAATTATTGAAGGTCATTTCCAGTAATCTTACGTGAGCAACTGTGATGTTTTTTATTGCTCCCTCCTTGTTTTGATTTATGGAGATGCCCCTAATATTCTTATCACCACCTTTGCGGGGAACTTTCTGCAGAATTGGGGATATTATGGGCAAGCTGGTGATGTTTTTAAACAGCTTCACCTTATTTGTTGACAATGTTTCACTCGCTCGCTTCTTTTCACTTCAGATAGTATCCCTGTATTTGGACTCGATTCATCTGTTCTACCAATCAGGATTTTTCCAGTTTTAAAAAAGATTGTTCAGAATAGGGAGTACGCCATGCTGATGTACTAGAAGAGGACGAGGAGATCTGACTCTTTTACCGGTCTCACTATATGTGTTAGAGGTAGAATTGTCAGATTCAGCCTTCAATAGGTTCTGTCGGTTCATCTTATTCAGTTTCCTTCTTTGTGTCCCTGATAATCTCTTTGGATTTGTCACAACAGTAGGGAATTGATTCAGAGTTACATCATTATTATTTTTTCTTTTTTGTGTTACTCATAATTTTTTGGGGGAGACATCTCCATAGCCAGTATTAGCTCGTAATATGTACGGCGATATAGGCGTTTCAGACTAGGTTCCGAAATGTCTGCCCTGAGACCGATGCATCCAATTAAACATCCGCTTTAGAAACAACACACCATGTAGTTGCGTTATAGGTTTAGGTTAAGCTGGCAGCCGATTTTTACCAGCTCACATACACCAGTTCCGAGTGTTACCAAGATCTGAAATGCCCCTCATCAGAAACAACCTGGTTGATATACAAAGTTATCAATAGTACGGATATCGGTACCGGAAAGAACTCTTAAATTACATGAAATGCCGACCCCAGTATGTCCGGACGTCGTTCACTTAAAGCGGTAAAGTAGCATAGCAAGTGCTCAATACTCCCCACTTCTTCCTCATGTCTATAGCTTTTGCAGAAGTCATTGCAGTCAATACCCAACCTACTGGGGTGTTCGCCGATGAAGCAGTGTCCCGTCAATAACACGAGGAGATATATTGACCTTCTTTTGGCCAGATTTGTCTAACTAACCTACAGTTGCCGATTTCTGACCATCATTCATTGGCTGCCTAAGCCAAAGCTTGCATGCGTAAAATGGCGCACCAATATATACAAATTCTTCGAGAACTTGTAATGTCATCTCTTGGCAATGTCTATTGCGCACGATAACTCTCGAAAGAAGGAAATGATAATCTAATAACGTTTACACTTCTCATCCGAATCTTCTGCACATCTACACATAGTAATAACTTATCTGTCGCATTCACCTTGAGAAAATTAGGGGAAGCCGCCATGCCCCTTTTGGTTCCTCCCACAAAATGAGAATTTTTCTTAACTTACATCTCTGGTCAAATTCATACGCAAATTATTCTTATCTCGCCAAATTCGAAATACCAACTTCATATTTATTGCCTTGGCCACCATCTTTAGGATTTCACCCTCAATACCGCCGATACGAGATACATCTCTCAAGTGCTCCACATTCTCCGAGTCGCCATCGAATGTCAGCAAAGGTTCTACAACATGACCATTCACAATCAATGTACAACCATGAAAATTACTTAAATCCGGAAATAGGAAATCCCTCTGCAGTTGACCATTTTCGTAGCGATTAAATTCATGTATGGTTATTTGATCCTGGCAATGTCGTGCACTAAAGGCGTGATAAGTGTAGAAATTTATGACGCTTTGCTTTTCCTCAGATCTGTGCATAATCACAATGTTTTTCACTCTAATCTTCTGACACATTCGGAAAATCATAGTCATGTGTAGGTCATAATCGGGCGTTGTGGTCGTCAGCAAAACGAAGAAATAAAATTCGCGATCCTTTTCCGTTACCGGCATGCGAAAACGTAGAAATCTGTGAGGAGAAAAGGGATAAAGAGACTACAATTTTAATGTTTAGTCCTTTGAGAGCAATCACACCGAAAGACTTAACTCAAACGCCCACCAGTTGTCGACCACAAACAGGTTATAGTCCCACAGCCGTTCGTTTGGTTCTCCCAAAAACAACTGCACATTCAGGTTTAAATCGATATTGCGTAAAAAGCTGTCCACTAGGGTCATGTGAACCAGTTGTTGTTCGCGACAAAAGTATTCACACTTCTCCATGATGACCAAGGTGTTTGTGTGCGGTTTGATAAATCGTTTCGTCAAATTCAAGGCCAATTGCGTGTACTCCAGAAGTTCTTTGCCCACACCAATGTTCCGCAAAATGATGGACGAACTATATCCGTGTTGTGGTGGGTGCGACAACAGTAAAGCGAAAAGGATTACTTTGAGCATTTCTGGCATTCTCTCGAGCGTTGAAGCGAATGTTGCACTTTGTCGGACGTTTGAGTGAAAACTGCAGGGGAAATGAGACTATTTAGCTGACGAGTATAAGTTACCTGCCGGCTGAAGATATTGCCGAAACGATAAGAAGTTATAAATGTTCAGCTATTTCTATCTAGACACCTGATGATGTCCGAAGACTATTAATTGTACGATTGATTAGGAAGGAGCGGTGGTAGAAGTATTAAAGTTGCATCCGAGTACACGTAGAGAAAATATATGCGGTGATTATATTTTCAGAGTATAATGTAATGATTGTTAAACGGACATACGATTAATACCTCGTAAAAGGAAAAGGATGATATTTTGCAGGGCTGTGGAGTCGAGCCAAAACTACTCGACTCCGACTCCCGGAGTCGAATTTTAAAATCATTCGACTCCGACTCCGGCAGTTAAATAACATAAATTTCTGAAATTATATTTCTACTAAGACGTGAGTTCATGTTATTGAAAATAAGATATAGCTTTGTTAAAAAAAAACACAAAAAAGTAGGTATTCTACTGGTATTGAATTAAATAACATTTTATTATTTATTATTCGAGGCTTGACCTGCAAGTTGCAACTAATATGGCAATTCTTTCAACATGGAATCATGATAAAATTTTCATCAATCACTGCATCTGTTTTAATATACCGCAATTTTTGGAAATTATGTCCGCTACAGGCAACCACTTTATTCGTTAGTTATTATACCCTATGGTACAGGAGGTTATAAATTAGTTTTGTGACAGATTTGTAAAAAATACTACAGCTAGACACACCTTAAAATATACCGTTCTACTCAGAATCACTAGCTGTCCGTTTGTCCATCTTAAGTTGTTCGTAAAGTATTTGTACCATATTAAATTGTACCAGTGTTAGAATTTGTCAATAAGAACTTTTTCAAACTAGGGAGGAAACCTATTGGAATTGGTGAAAATCGGTTCAGGTCGATATTGCTCCCAGATATAAATGTTTCTTTAGATTTGGCCTTGTAACGCTATGGAAGCTGTTTTCACATTCAATCATTTTTTATACCCTTCACTAGGGGCTGGTGGGTATATTCATTTTGTCACTCCGTTCGTAACACCTGTAAATATTGATCTGAGACCCGATAAAGTGTATATATTCTTAATCGTCGTAAAATTCTAAGACGATACCATGTCCGTCTGTCCGTCTTTTGTAATCACGCTACAGTCCGTAATAATAGAGCTAGGTTGATCAAATTTGGTAGAAATATTTTTTTATAGTTGTGGTTTGTTTGGGATTGCAAATGGGCCATATCGGTCAATGTTGTGATATAGCTCCCTTATATAGGTCGCTCCGCAATACGGAATTTGAGCTATAGCTTCCACATTTTTAAAGCAATATCGCAGAAACTTTGCAGTTTGTATTCTATTTTGACAAGAATACATGAAAGCAAAAATTTTACAAATCGGTTCATATTTTGTTATAGTCACCCTATAGAGGTCGCTCCAAAATATACGTATTTAAGCCATAAATACCTTTAATATTTTGAAGCATTTTAACTGAATTTATTTTGTTGTAGTCCCTGTGTAGATGTAGCTTTCAAAAAGCGAATTTAAGCCATAAATGCCACATTTTTCAGGTAAAGAGTTTGGCTAATTTGCGGCCGAAAATTGCAGCGTTCGTTTTTTTAATAATTTACTTAAATAAAAAGGATCGTTTCAAGATTTGCTCCATATCCAAACATTTTTCCAGTAATACAATTGAATACAATCCATGTTGGAGGGTATATAAGATTCGGCATGGCCGAACTTAACGCTTTTAACGGGGTTTTCAACAGGGACGCTACAAAAGTAGACCGACAGGGACAGCAAACGACGCCATATTTTTTGCCGCTCTTTTGCCATTTCTCTTCAGTAAGGTTTGCCATTTCATGATGGAAAGATATACAAGCCAACAACGAGTCGAAATTATTAAAATTTACTACCGAAATTCGGAGTCAGTGGCCCCAACGTTAAGAGAGCTAAGTCCAATTTATGGTCGTCAATATTGTCCTAGCAGATCAACAATTAAGCGTCTAGTTGAAAAATTTGAATCCACAGGCACAGTACAAAATGTTCCCGTTCCAGTGAGACAAAGAAGTGCCCGTAGTGTCGAGAATATTGCTGCCGCTGAGGCTTCAGTTGAAGAAAGCCCAAATGTGTCTCTCACACGTCGTTCTCAAGCGTTGGGCATCTCTGTGACGTCGTTGTGGCGAATTTTGCAAAAAGATCTTGGACTACATCCTTACAGGATCATATTGACGCAAGAACTGAAGCCACATGACCACCAGAAGCGTCGTATGTTCGTGAATTGGGCTGAGCAACAGCTTCATCATCTTCAGCGATGAGGCTCATTTCTGGCTGAATGGCTTCGTCAATAAACAAAATATGCGTTATTGGTCAGACAGCAATCCACACGTACTCCATGAGTCATCATTGCATCCCGAAAAAATTACGGTTTGGTGCGGTTTATGGGCCGGCGGCGTCATTGGGCCGTACTTCTTCCGTGATGATCAAGACCGGCACGTTACTGTGAATGGGAATCGCTACCGTTCAATGATAACCGAATATTTTTGGCCCCAATTGGATGATATGGACGGCGCCACAAGCCACACAGCGAATGCCACAATAAATTTATTGGAAACCAAGTTTGGAGAACGTGTTATCTCACGAAATGGTCCAGTCGATTGGCCGCCTCGGTCGTGCGATGTGACGCCGTTAGACTATTTCCTGTTGGACTACGTCAAGTCTATGGTCTATGCCAACAAGCCAGCGACGATTGATGAACTTCGTACGAATATCGAACGAGAAATTGCAGCAGTATCGACTTGTTTTAATTAAGTAGGGTAGAATTTATGTATGCAAGAACTTAGGAATAGTGTATAGTTTTCCAAAAATACTTATTCTGATAGCTAAATACATATATTCAGAGCTTTCCTAAAACTGTTTTACATAAAAAACTCGATAGTTTGGTTAACTTTATATATTTTTGGCATACTTAAATATTTGGCTAAAAGCTTCGAATATGTTATCCTCCTTTTTTTTACCAATTTGTTTTCCCAAAATTTTTTTGAGTGCAAAAGTTCTATCACATAATTGGTACATTTTGCACAACACACCTCGGAGTCGGAGTCGACCATAATTTTCCGACTCCGGACTCCGACTCCGGGCATATTTCCCAGACTCCGACTCCACAGCCCTGATATTTTGTTATTACTTATTTTTTTAACAAAATTTTGAATTTCCTGAGCTAAACTTAAAATGACAATATCTCGCTTAATATGCCTCGCAGAAGAAAATTCCGATATTTTGTTTTCACTTATTTTTTGAATTTCCTTAGCAAAACTTAAAATGGTATTATCTCGCTTAATATGCCTTATAGAAGGAAAAGGGCGATATTTTTTTTTCACTTATTTTTTTTTTTTAATTTAGTTTCCTTAGCAAAACTTAAAATGACAATATTTCGCTTAATATGACTCGTAGAATGAGAAGGACGATATTTTGTCAGCACTTATTTTTTGAATTTCCTTAGCAAAACTTAAAATGATAATATCTCGCATAATATGCATCGTAGAAGAAAAAGGACGTTATTTTGTTATCACTTATTTTTTTAATTTCCTTAGCAAAACTTAAAATGACAATATCTCGCTTAATATGCCTCGTAGAAGGAAAAGGACGATATTTTGTTATCACTTATTTTTTGAACAAAATTTTAATTTTTTTAAAAAAAAAAGCTTGAAATGACAATATCTCGTTTAATATGCCTCGTAGAGGGAAAAGGACGCCGTTAGACTATTTCCTGTTGGGCTACATCAAGTCTATGGTCTATGCCAACAAGCCAGCGACGATTGATGAACTTCGTACGAATATCGAACGTGAAATTGCAGCAGTATCGACTTGTTTTAATTAAGTAGGGTAGAATTTATTTATGCAAGATCTTAGGAATAGTGTATAGTTTTCCAAAAATACTTATTTTGATAGCTAAATACATATATTCATAGCTTTCCTAAACTGTTTTACATAAAAAACTCGATAGTTTGGTTAACTTTATATATTTTTGGCATACTTAAATATTTGGCTAAAAGCTTCGAATATGTTATCCTTCTTTTTTTTTACCAATTTGTTTTCCCAAATTTTTTTGAGTGCAAAAGTTCTATCACATAATTGGTACATTTTGCACAACACACCTCGGAGTAGGAGTCGACCATAATTTTCCGACTCCGGACTCCGACTCCGGGCATATTTCCCAGACTCCGACTCCACAGCCCTGATATTTTGTTATTACTTATTTTTTTAACAAAATTTTGAATTTCCTGAGCTAAACTTAAAATGACAATATATCGCTTAATATGCCTCGCAGAAGAAAATTCCGATATTTTGTTTTCACTTATTTTTTGAATTTCCTTAGCAAAACTTAAAATGGTATTATCTCGCTTAATATACCTTATAGAAGGAAAAGGGCGATATTTTGTTATCAATTATTTTTTTTTTTTAAATTTAGAGTTTCCTTAGCAAAACTTAAAATGACAATATCTCGCTTAATATGACTCGTAGAAGGAGAAGGACGATATTTTGTCAGCACTTATTTTTTGAATTTCCTTAGCAAAACTTAAAATGATAATATCTCGCATAATATGCCTCGTAGAAGGAAAAGGACGATCTTTTGTTATCACTTATTTTTTGAACAAAATTTTAATATTTTAAAAAAAAGCTTGAAATGACAATATCTCGCTTAATATGCCTCGTAGAGGGAAAATGACGATATATTGTTATCACTTATTTTTTAACAAAATTTTGAATTTCCTTAGCAAACTTAAAATAACAATATCTTGCTTAATATGCATCGTAGAAGGAAAGGGACGATAGTTTTTTATCACTTATTTTTATACCCTCACTTTAGTGTGACGAGGGTATATATCATTTGCTACGGAAAAAAGTGTAACACGTCGAAGGAGTGACCTAAGACCCCAAGTATGTTCGGAGGAAATCCGTTTTGGGTCATTTTAAGTCGAATGAGCAATGTCCGTCCGTCTGTCTGTCTGTCTGCTGGCTGGTGCGCACGATAACTCTCGAAAGGAGTAACCGATTGACCTCAAATTTGGTATGTGGTAATATTTTTTTCTATCTCCGGCTAAGTTCGAAGATGGGCCATATTGGTCCACTCCTTCTAGTACCTCCCCCACAAAGGGTTAAAATGTTGTGAAATATTGATTCTTTAATAACTGCTATACTACTCATTCGAATCTTTTGAAATTCCACACATAGTATTAGCTTATTAGTCGTTATCAACTCGAGAAAAATGGGCAAAGTCGTCACGTCCCTTTTGGTACCTCCCACACAAGTGCACCATTTTGCACCAAAAGTTAACAGCTTATAACATTAATAACAGTGTATAAAAATACTTGAAATTTTGTACAGTATTATGCTTTTATATTGCCTACAGTCCAGGGAAAAATGGGCGTTGTTTTAACGCCCCTTTTTGTACCTCCCACACAAAGGTACCTTTTTGCACCAAAAGTTAAGAGCTTATAACATTGAAACCAGTGTATAAAAATACGTGAAATTTTGTACAGTGTAATGTTTTTATAGTGTCTATAGCCCTGTGAAAAATGGGCGTTATTGCCACGCCCCTCTTTGTACCTCCCACACAAAATGCCCAAATCATACCACAATTTAATGTCTCATAACGTTTATACCAGTGCACATAAATGCTTATAAGTCGGCACAGTGCAATGAATTTAAAATATCTAATGTTCAGCAAAAAGAAAGTGTATTTGATAAACCCCTTCTGGTACCTCCCACACAAATTGACAGAATAATTCGAGTAATATTCATTACATTACTCACAAAGTGAGGGTATACCTTAGTCGGTTTACCCGACTGAAACTTTCTTACTTGTTTTAATTTCCTTAGCAAAATTTAAAATGACAACATCTCGCTTAATATGCCTCGAGTGTGAAAATGACGTTATCACTTATTTTTTTTAACAGAATTTTGAATTTCTCTAGAAAAACTAAAAATGACAATATCTCGCTTAAAATGCCTCGTAGAAGGAAAATTACGGTATTTAGTTATTACCTATTTTTTGAAAAAAAAAAATTGAATTTCCTAAGCAAAACATAAAATGACAATATCTGGCTTAATAAGCCTCATAGAAGGAAAAGGACGATATTTTGTTATCAGCTATTTTTTGAATTTACTTTCATTAGAAAGATTTAAACTGACAATATCTCGCTTAATATTCCTCGTAGAAGGAAAAGGACGATATTTTGTTAATTTTTGAACAAAATTTTGAATTTCCTTAGCAAAACCTAAAATGGAAATATTTCGCTTAATATGCCTCGTAGAACGAAAAGGACGATATTTTGTTATGGCTTATTTTTTGGACAAATTTTGCTTAATATGCCTCGTAGAAGGAAAATTACGATTTTTTGTTATCACATATTTTTTGAATTTCTTTAGCAAAACTTAAAATAATAATAACACTGCATTGATAACGCTTTTGGAAGTTACATAAAATATAATATCATAGTTTTTCGTTATGGTGACGGCATTTGTATAATTATTTTATAACTTTTTTGTACCCAGATGAATTCTTTATACATTTCCCTATTATTTAAATACATTTTCTTAGAAACTTTTATTTATTAAAGACACCCAAAATATAAAACAAAATCAACAACAAGAGAGTGAGAGAGCAAAAAATTAAAAAAAACGATACGTTTCTCAGACGTAGGTTATCAAAGCAGAGTTTTTTTTTCGAAATTCCTTAGCAAAACTTAAAATGGTTATATCTCCCTTAATATGCCTCGTAGACGGAAGAGGACGATATTTTGTTATCACTTATTTTTTAACAAAATTTTGAATTTCCTTAGCAAAACTTAAAATGGCTATATCTCGCTAAATAAGCCTCTTAGAAGGAAAAGAACAAAATATTGTTATCACTTATTTTTAGTTTTAGTTTACTTTGCAAAACTTAAAAAACTTTTCAAACTCTTTAAATAATGGTTATATATCGACAAGGACATAATTTTGTGATCACTTATTTTTAATCAAAATTTTGAATTTCACAACTTTATCTCAAGCAATATTTTGTTGTTGTTCAGAAATAAAGACCATATCTTTAATTTAACCAATCCATGGCTGTCTTTAATCTTTGTGACTTCTTACTCAACAACTCTAGCCCAAAGACAATTGTGGCAATCCAACAGAGCATACCACAAATTGTATATAATCCTCGTAAATTGGGATTAGTAATTTCTGCCACTCCGGATGCTGTCGAGGGAGAATTTTTATTTCGCTTTTGCCAACGCAAGTGACGCTTGGCTATGTGGGCCGTTATGCCTGCATCCGAAAGCAATTTTAGTTTCCGATCAAAGCTGCCCGGTAGTATAGAATGTTTCCTGAAGAACATGACACACTGATAGAAATAAATATTCTCATTCACATAGGTCAGCGAACTGTTATGCCCATACTTGATGTTATAGTTCCTCAAATAGTCTAATAGAACCTTGGCGGTTAGCGGCTCTTGACTACGACTCAACTGATTGAGTATATTTCCAGTATTATATGTTATGCGAGTTTTATTTGCAGGATAAAAATCACTGAAGGCGGGTGCTAGCAAAGTGTAGTCACGCTGAATGAGTTCCGCTATAGTTGCCGGTACCGGTAATCGTTTGCCCAATCTAAGGCTATCGAACATTTTACCTTGATAGGCATTACGCAGTTCAAAAGTCAGTACAAGCCATGCCATGAGCAGAAAACGAGCAAAATTTCTAGTTGGCAACGCAGTAGTGGGCAATGGGTTGCCCAATAATGCCACAAACATATGATGTATGGGATAGATGTTACGTGGGCCAATAATAAAGTTCCGCCATGTTGATTTACCGGCACTTTCCAGGACTGCAATAATTAATATTGCTGCAAAACATTGGATTAGTATTACCAACCATGTTGTGGGATTTAGAGGTTTCACTAATCGCTTGATGGGTCCGAATCGAAGACCTTCCTTTACGACAAATACCGATGGAGTGGTATGGTACACAAAGGAGTATGAATATTTGTGAGCATTTGGTAGAATTGGACTTAGGCCACCGATGGCTATTTCAGCGTTTTGGTCTTCTAACTGAAAGAGGAAAAAATAATTTAAAATAATTTATTTAAAATAAGAATGTTTCTTTTAATATTATTTTAGAATCGAGTCAAAGTTGTTTTACGTCAAGTGTGGAGATGGAATCTGGATAACGATTGATACATATTACTTTCTTGCATCAAGAACAGAAAGCCTATTGGATTCAAGTAAACTCGGTACCGATTCAGACATCATCCCAGGCATACAGTGAGAGTACAAACAGTTTTCATCAGAGGGAAAGACGATGTTGCAGCAAAGTACTCAAAGCAGCAAAGATTTATGTTGCGTGGTGGTGTGCTATGTTTGTGGGATACTCCACAACCTGCACATCACAAGACACATCAACAGACACAGCACCTTACACCACATATTTCCGACGTCGCCACCATTGCGCGCAGTTCATCTGTTTATGGGATACATCCTCAACCTACTCTACAGCAACATCAACAGATACGACACCAAGACCTGTGGCCTTCGGTGGCTCAGTGGTTAGTGTGTTAGACTTGGATTCCGAAGGTGCAGGGTTCGATTCCCAGCCAGTGCACTGGCAAATTTAACATCAACATTTCATGTTTTCATCATAATTCGAGTTTCTGCATATGAAATAACTCACAGGACAACAGTACAATACAACAACATCTGACCGCCCAAATCAACAGGTAAGCCAAAAATATGCATAACATCATGAGGACTATTAACAGAAATTCAGCGCTTTTAGTGGAGAATAAAGAAGGCAACATTCAAATAACGTCTATTCACTGAAATTAACAGACAAATGTTAATTAACATCCGGACAACTTTGAGTAAAATGAAAACAACATATATGCCGGAACGAAGTATATAATAGAAATAGACTTAAGGATTATCAACACAGTGTCTCCAACTGTTATAACAACACCAAAGCTTGATAATGCATTTCGCCTGGATAATGATCAAATGAGCACAGCGTCATAGATCGCTTCTTTACAGTGAAGGAGGATGCACACACATGGATTATGGGTGAATGCAGCAGCTTGTCGTCTTTTTGCAACTCACCAGTTCACTGGTCTCCCCATAATTCTCTATTGACCGACCGATTTCTTTCCTTACCCAGAGGGAAAGATAATTGGAGCGGGTTCAGAGAATACACCAATCAGTGAACTACGCTCGCATTATCGAGTAGCTGAGACAAAATACAGAGTAATAAACAAAGAAGTAGCCGCTCGCTTTACCTCTGCTGGTCGAATACTCGAGGTACGTTTACCAGTAGAGGCAGCGGTACTCGTAAACTAGTGCTAAGATATTTATCATTACAATCATACAGATCTTAGCATCGGTGGACTGAAACTGGAGATCTGGGAACTGAACCTGGATCGGCAATGCAATTTCCATTCCGGTATCGCTAAATTATGGAAAGCAGTTAGGTTTTGGTTGATGTTGCAGCCGGAGTTACCAGCTAATATAGACTAGTGCTATGATAATGATCAAATGGGTACAGCGTCTTAGATCGCTTCTGCACACACGGATTATGGCTGATTCCAGCAGCTTGTCGTCTCTTTGCAGCTCGCCAGTTCACTGACCTCCTCATAATCCTCTATTAACCGGGCGATTTCTTTTCTTAACCGGAGAGAATGATAATTGGAACGGTTTCCCTCGCAAAATACAGAGCAATAAACAAAGCAGTAGCCGCTCGCTTCATCTCTGCTGGTCAAATACTCGAGGCTCGTTCGGTTTACCAGTATAGACAGCAGTACTCGTAAACGAGTATTTATCGTTACCATAATGCAGATCCTAGAATCGGTGGACTGAACCTGTCAGGGACCTGACAGGTTCCCTGATCAGGGAACTGAACCTGGATCGGCAATGCAATTTCAGTCAGGCCGATACCTGTAAATTATAGTTAGGTTTAGGTTTACAACAGTTAGGTTTAGGTTGATGTTAGGGTGGCAGCCGGAGTTACCAGCAAAAAGAGGAAAAAGTTTGCTGCTTTGTTCACAACATGTGCTGGAGTTGTCTTCCAATTAGCATGACTTAGCTCGCTCTGGAATCCTTTCAATAAAGACAATCGGACTGCAGTGACATTCGGCATTTCAAGAGGAACGGATTCGAAGAGATTCGCTAGTGATTTTGACCGACAGTTTATAGATAACTACAAGAGTGAAAAGGGCGGAATATCAAGACTGATGCTAAAGCATTTGGGTTTACCAGAATTGAAGTACCTGACAATGGTTTTCAATGCGCGGAAAGGATATTTGTAAAGACAGATTTATTTTATCTCTCTTTCTAGCAAAGACCCTTGAGGCTTGTATCCTAGCGTGACTGGACATTTTCCAATTGCGGACCATCAGCATAGTACGACTACCGATTTTCAGGCCATAACCATGCATATTATTCGCACCATTAACTAAAAGAACCTGTGACTTTCAATATAAACTAAGAGGACCAACTCGCCTAATTTGAAACGTTGGACCGACAACTATATCTATATCATCTTGTATTCAGAACGTCGATTTACGTCGAAGCAGCATTAGTTGTGTTATTATCGCAGTTGGCATCCAATCACCACCTAGTGGAAGGGCTAACCCTACCCGGCAAATTAGGAGGTATCATCATGATCTAGAGTACCTCTAGATCTAGGTGCATATCAGGCAGGTCGATATGAACCAATAGGCCCGACTCGCCTGATTCTGTATTGCATATCAGGCAGGTCGATATGAACCAATAGGCCCGACTCGCATGGACTTGTATTCAGTGGACGATCTACTTTGTCAAAGCAGTACCAGTTGTGTTGTTATCGCAGTAGCGATCCAATCACCACCTAATATAAGGGCTAACCCTACCCAGAAAGTCAGGAAGTACCTTCATGATCTAGAGTATCTCTAGATCCGAGTGCTTATCAGGCAGGTCTTAGATTAAGATAAGAGTGGCAGCCTATATAACAGACTCACTTAGATTATATAGTCCATTGTGTTGCCAAAGTGATGTACGAGAAAACATAAGTTTTCCTTAGCTAACTCCCAAAGATATAAGAGCCCAGGGTTGTATGTCAGCTTCTAGAGAAAGAAAACGGGGCTCAGACGCAGAAGGCGTTCTATTGATTCCTGCTCCTTTTTGTCTTCACAGCGTCTGCAAAAGTCTTTAAGCATTAAATACAACCTTTCTGCGCGTCATCCATTAAGGCACCGACCTTTCATGACAGACGTGATAAGTGAGACGTCCGGTCTTATTAACAACAGCAGGGCGTTGGTACGTTTGGAGTTTAGGCAGAGCCATATCAGCCCGAAATGTATGCAGTTCCTGACTTGTGGCCACTTGTCATTTGTGGTCGATAGAGACATGCTGATATATTCCTGGTCCCCTACTTGTATGGTAGTTCCCAGTGTTGCAAGTTCATCTGTTTTGCAGTTCCTTGGTATGTTCCTGTGACCCGTCCTCCATATCAGATGAATATTGACCTTTCAGCCATTTCGTTAATAGATCTACAACAGTAGAGGGCAGTTTTTTAATTCAGGAATATAGTTTCCAGTTTCTTGATAGCAGCCTGACCATCAGAGAAAATATTGATACCGACTTTGATTATAACATACATTTTAAAGTATGTTGGGCTCTACGTCATCCATTACCTTTGCCTAGAAACAGCCTAAACCCAATCGTCCTAATCCCACAAACCATATAGCCTCTCGGTGGCACTCAACAGAGTGCATATCTTCTCTCTCCCCTCTCTGATGACCGCCAAAACCAAGGTGTCCTTAGCAACATCCACGAAGGACCGTGGACTAGCGTTACCACTGATCACTTTCGTTCTTTTGGAAGCCGGAGGTTCATCTGAAGAGCGCAGCCTTTTAGCAAACTGCAAGTATTCTGTTCTCCAGAGATTCTCCTTGCACATTTTACAGATTCTCTCTTCTCTATGGGCTGGTAGAAAACCAGGAAATAGAAATTATCTCCACTTCTATACAGATGGTACAACGCTGGATGATAAGGTTGGCTTTGGATTACCCTGCAAAGAAAGTCGCAAGTCATATAGTGACCCACAATGGCGTCGTCATTTACTCGGACATCCAGGTTATCATCAAATCTCTTCAGGCTACATTCCTAAATTCACAAACAGCCCTCAAATGCCGAAGATCTTCTAACGATCTCAGCCATAGCAGTTTAACATATACCTCGTCTACGTACCTGGGCATAGGGATAACCCGCAATAGTTGCAACTACAAAGTCGATGAACTTGCTAGGAAAGGGACGACATTAAGAAATCTTAAGAAAGCTTTGTCTTAAGCAAAAGGCAGTCAGGTAGCCCAAGGAGAGATGTACAGAATTAGACACCTGTAAGGTAACTAGACAAATCTGACCTAATTACCAACTGAGAAGGTCATAATATCTTCTTGCACTAGAGATGAAAAGACTGTCTACGTTAGTGTTAGTTTTGACGGGAAAATGTTTGATCGGCAAACACTCCAGGAGATTGGGAATTGAGTCTTCTGCAGAAGCCCTGGAGATGAAGAAGAAGTGGTGAGCATAGAGAACCTTGCTTTGTTACTGTCCTCATTGAGTAAACGACGGCCTTTATAGAAAGTCTGCAGATATTGTCGGAACCAATAGTCGTATTATTGATAATTTTGGGTATAAAACAGATGGATTTCGATGTGGGTCATCTAAGCCTTTGAGGCAACACATTGTCTCTCAATTCGTGAATGATATAGACAAGACATTGTCGCTGAACTTTGTCGCCAACATAAAGCTTTCTTGGAGAAAATATATCACTAAACTTGTCGTCAACATTGTCTCTTAATTCGCCGTCTACATGCTACGATACAAAGTCATACTAGGGAATGTATTCAATGGAACTGAACTTACATCTAGAAATGTCTTGCTGGCATTTGAAAAAATCCTTTTCCCACTCACATCGCGGGGAAAGCGAAATTTTAATTTTAAATTCAATGTATCCGTCACCACTTTCAATATCTCTCCCTCAATGCCACCGACTCGATGTTTATCACTCAAATGCTCCTCATTTTCAAAATCACCATTGAATGTCAGCAGTGGTGCTATGATATGTCCACTCACAGTCACCGAACAGCCATGGAAATCACTCAAGTGGTGCGGGAATAGGAAATCTCTTTGAAGTTGGCCATTTTCATAACGATTAATCTCGTAAATGGTTATTCCGTTCTGACATTGTTCCTTGTTAAAGGCGTACGTGTAGAAACTTATATGCCGCTCCTCAACACTTTTATGCATAATGATAACATTTTTCACACTGAAACTTAGACACATTTCGAATATTAACTGCATTTGACGGTTTAAGGTTCTATAATCGGGAATTATCCATGTGAGCAAAATGAAGAAATAAAATTCGCGCTCCAAAGTCGTGACCGGTATACGATAACGCAGAGACCTGCAGAGAAAATAATCATATATTATGATCTGCTTTTATTCTCGGTTGATGTGTTGTTTTTTCCCGACTTAACTGAAATGACCACCAAGAGTCCACCACAAATAGGTTATAGTCCCAAGGACGATCATCCGGCCGGCCGAAAAATAATTGCACATTTATGCTATAGTTGAGATTGTGCAAAAAATTCTGCAGTAGAGTCTTATGCAAAGGCTGAAGTTCTTGGCAAATAAATTCACACTTCTCCATTATAACCAAAGTATTCGTGCGTTGTGCTATAAATCTCTTGGTCAAATTCAGCGCCACTTCTGTGTATTCCAGAAGTTCTGGACTCACTCGCATGTTCTGCAAAATGAGGTTGGTTGAGGCATAGCTTTGTTGTGGACTGTACCACAATAGTAAAATGCAGATGACTCGTATATACATTTCAATTTGCTCATGAGTGTTTCACTTTCACAGAATTTCGAAGAAGAACTAAACGGGAAACTAGACTGCGTCCGGAGTATTAGTTACCATATACGTGTTGAAGATATCACCAGCAAGATAGGATAATTATAAATGATGAGCAATTGATAGAAGTTGAAATATCAATTAATAGTCCCATAAATTGTGAACACGATTGTTCATCTACACCCGATACTCGAGACTAGAGGAACTCTCATAGAAAAGAAAGTGTACGAAAAATGGTCAAAATGAGTACATGGGGGGATGGAAAAAGTCTATCTGATAATTTGACAATGAGAATTCTGAGAGCTTCGTCTTCACACACAACAGTGGGAAAGTATTAAAAGAGTATCTTCCAACAATACTTGCAATGAAGACGCGCACTAACGAATGTATCAGTTATAACATTCTTATTAGGAGAAGAATTTCAGCTGACCTCCATAGATTTGTCTCCTCTGCTAAGGAATCTCTCCACGAACATCGTTCTGCCTTGTCTGGAGAAGATGATTGTTAATGTTATTGCATACGTAGATGACGGGGCAATAGCAGTTAGAGGGAAGTTCCCGGGTACTCTCAGAGACATACTATAGCAGGACCTTTATACAACCGCAAGATGGCTTCCGATAATGTTCTTGGTGTGAAGCCAACCAAGACAGATCTAGTTATTATAGCAGGAGTTGTAAAGTACCAACTATTCATAGTAAAACATTACTGGTTATATTTGTAACTGATTCGCCCAGAAATATTTCCAGTTTCGCTTGCCAAGATTTAAATAAGCATTGCTCTCTGCATTCCATTGAAGTAGCTGTAGAACTGGCACCAAGACATTAATTCTTCATTGTATTTTTTCCTTCTGAAATATAATGCGCTATATTTTTTCTGCATTTTCTAAAGAAGAACTTAATTCCAAAAATCCGCGAAAGTAAGCAGTCTAAAAACAGAACTGTCAAATTGTCAGCTAAATTCCAGAAATCTCAAAAAAGAAGCGAAGCTATCGATGTTATCCTACATTTATGTAATATGCTGCAGATATAACTACTGGATTTAGGGAACTGACTTTATGGTCAGGAAATGGTCACGGATCAAGCGTTATTCCAAACACAATGCCTCTCCTTCCAGGTATTGTTGATTACACTACGACCGAACCACTTTTAAATAAGAAGTATCTCGCTCAGTGGTCGAATTCCAGGACGCAGGAGATTTGTGGACTTCTATACATATGGTTCCAAAATCGACCATTAAGTGGGATTTAGTGTATTTTGAAGGAAAGTTTGCGTGATCTCTGTAGTGCTTACCAGGTAGAAATATTAGCTAGATGTAGATAGGAAGAAGAATTGCTGAGCATTATAATTCTGACAAAAATTCGGTATCAAGCACTTAAAAAACTGAATGAACCGCTTTTTGATAATAAGTATCTAACTCAGACGGTTTCAACTTAACAACCAAGTGGGCTTTGGTGTTTTTCTCTAGGCTGAATGATGAAAAGATGCAAAACGAATTTCTGCTCGCTGTAGTGCTTACCAGGCAGAATTCGTAGCTACTAGAGAGGTAGCAGAACGTTTGAGAATTATACTTCCGACTAAAGTCGGTATCAATATTTTCAAAAACTGTCCTTAAATGTCGCAGATCTCTTCAAGAGAATAGTTAAATATCCACCTGATATTGGTGCAGAACCACAGGGACATACAAGGGAACTGCAGATTAACTTGAAATACTACAAACTACCGCCTATGCACCAGGGGAACTGGAATATATGGGCATGCCTCTAGCGACCTGCAAGCTCTACTTGAGAAATTGTTCCCGTTTCAAAAACTGTCCTTTACTGTCGCAGATCTCTTAACTAGATATCTGAATAGGTCAATATTCACCTGTTGTTGTAGATGACGCACACACGGACATAGCAGAGAACAGCAATGCAGATGAACTTGTAAGACAAGAAACTACTTTCTGTGCACCAGGGCAAAACACTATGTGGCATGCCTCTAGTCACCTATAAGCTCATCATGAGAAATTGTGCCCTTGCGGCAACAAATGACAGATGTTCACTAATCAGGGACTGCATACATTCTAGGCTGATGTGGACCTGCCTAAACTCCAGTCGAACCAACGCGTTGCTATCTTTATCGAGGTCGGACGTTTCACTTAGTCGGACGTTTCACTTATTGTGTCTGTCATGACGGATCACGGCCTTTTTGGAACGCATGCAGAGGAATTGAAGGTCTTGATTAATAACTATTGCAATAACTTCCGAGGCGAAGAGACGGAGTAATCAATAGAACAAATAAAGTACATATATAGTGAAAGCTAAAAACAATGGACTTAGGTTCATTACATAAATATAATTTGCCTTCAGAAGTAATAAAATATTTTATTGACTAAAAAATTGGCCAAATTGTTAAATTTAAAGTGTATACTTTTGTACCAGGAACTGCCAAATTTGATATATCCCCTATGAACTTGTTAGCTCGGACTCTTTAGCTGACCCATCTTAAGTTGTTCGCAATTCCACTCCAATCTTGGTGAAATCCTATGTCCATATTTCTCAACCGATGTGTATAAAATTGGTCACAAAGACAACGGAAGTTGTCTTTTCTTTTACCTCTAATAATTTTTAAATTAGGATGAGTGAATTTGAAGAATATCGGCTAAGATGTACATACATATACTCGTAGCTCCTAATATATTTACTCGTATATATACTTACATTTTGATTTTGAGTACCAACTCTATAGAATCCGTATTTGTCCTCAGATCTACATACAATTTGCAGATAATAGTTTGAAGAAAATCGGTTCAGATTTAGATGCAGCTTCCATATATAACTATATCCCGATTTTTCACCTAGAATATTAGCATTAGAAAAACTACAGGGAAAGCACGTGACAATATTTCTTCTTATTCTGCTCAGGTGGGATGGTATGGTATGGTAGCACATAGTCGACTCTGCACAACTTTAGCCCTTCCTTACTGGTTTCAACTATGATTGTAACCCATGACGATTGATTAACGAACACAATTGAATTAATTCTCTATGGATAAATGAAATAGGATAACTTTATATTAGATAGATTGTTTAAAAATTTAAGGAATTCAATTAAATACCAAAAAAAACGCTTGCGCCATGTTTCATTGCAATCATTTAGGACTAGTTAGGAAACAGCGGATTCATTTTATTTTATTTTTGTTTTCCCACACACGGTTTGTATGTTAGTCAAACAAACCTAAAGGGAAACAATCATCATTAAAAAAAACAACATCACTAAGACCACCGGCACTCATGTACGCATTTTTAAAAATATTAAAACAATAACTTTAATAGACACATACGTAAATGAGAAAAATCCTTTTTAAATTATACAAATTAAAAAAAGGTCATTATGTGCAACAAGTACTCAATGTAAAATGTTGTCATTTTGCAATACATACTTATTTTTAATAGGGTTGTTCAGTAATAGTTACGGTCAGAAAAATATTAGTCCTCCTAGATATTGTGACATAACCACCGATTCGAGGTTTACACAGGATCACTTGTTTTATAATATTTTTTAGGGCCCAAAATCAAGTTGGCCGCAAAGAATCAAGCCGAGCAAATATGTTCAATGGTTTTGCTTTTAAACCGACTGACTTGTGTCCCCCTGTTGCGGATTAAGAAGAAAAGAGCGGAGCGTCAGTTGTCAGAGTAATGACAAAATGTGTGAGGAAAAAATAAATAAAAATTATTTTACAATAATAATTACAAAACATGGATCGATTGCACTGTACAGCTCCTTAAAATAGTCATGAAAAATGTATCAAAAGTCATAGAAAACAACAAATTTGTAGGTGGTAAGTTTAGGTTAAGAGTGGAAGCCTGATACATGACAAACTCACTTAAATTATTAAGTCCATTGTGTTAACACCGAGACGTAAGGAAAAACATATGTTTTTCCTAGGCGTTTTAGCAATTTTATTGAGTTAGAGAGTCCAAAAGTTAGCGTCTTCTAACATCAGTCAATCCTGCTAACTCCACAATGAAATAAGAGCCTAGGGCAGGCTGTCGTGTTCTAGACTGAACGGGACGCAGACCCAGAAGATTCTTCCTTCCTCCGCAGCATCTTCAAAAGTCATTTCGCAAGATCTTTAATATCTCTGCGTACCGTCTAATAAGACAGTGAGACGACCGGTTTCGATAACAACAGCAGGACGTTACTGCGTTTTGAGTTTAGGCAGGGCCACATCAGTCAAATCTGCTGATTTTTGCACTTTTCAGTCATCTCCAGAGATCTGCGATAGTCAAGGACAGTTTTTTCCATTCAGGAATACAATTTTCAGGAACTTTATTGTCCCTGCTCCTGGATACACTTCAATTCAACTCTGCAGTTGGTGATTTCGTTGAAGTGAAATCACCACTCGTAATTGTAACCGAAACTATAATTGGGTTATAAAACACGTTAAACCTTTTAGGCTACATGATGCACTGGTTCCCTTACTCAGGCAGCTCTGTACCTGTTTAATCCAGCAGGGTTATATGCAAGCAAGTGGAGAATAATTAGGGTTGTCTTCGTTCCCAAAACGGGAGCGTAGCCGTCCCATACAGGACGTAATGATTTTTCCGGATTAGTATCATATTGTTATTTTTCCTTAAAATCTTGAAGAGATTAATACATACAAGGGCAAGCCGCCCTACATCATCTAGTAAGCTTTATTGTAGGATCTCTCTTTGTTAAGGAATGTACAATCTCTAAAATTCAGAGATCATTCTTAGATACATACCTGGCAGATGATAACAATCATCATTCATAACCTTCTGATGAGTCGATGTATTTGAGCTAGCTTATGGTCAACTGACCTCAATAGAGTTGCCTGAAGAGAAACGCCCCTAAGTGTTTAAAGGTAAGAACTAAGGGAAACTGGGGTTCCCATAATGGTCTTGGTACGAACCCGACTAAGACAGAACTACCTCTTTACAAGTAGAAGGTAACAGCACTTGTATTGAATTTCCTTCTCGCAAAATACAGCCCAGAATGAACGCAGTTCGTCACCACCCATATTTTTTTGCTTTAAGGGAACTATCTCAAAAGAAGAGTTTGTCGAGGGCATTCGTTTCCAGGAATATAGTTTCCAAGTACTTCATGGTAATCTGACTATCTGAGAAAATATTGATACCGACTTTAATCAGAACTTTAATCTTCAGTCATTCGCTACCGCTCTAATAGCTAAAAATTCTGCCTGTTTAACTCTACAGACCTTTGACAACAAATGCCTACGAAAATCCTTCGTATATTAAATAAACAATCGTTTGTGGGAAGAAACTGTACAAAACCCCATAGGTACAGAATTCAGGATACGGAAATGGTGTTGGATTGGTCATACGCTGCGCAAACCGTCGGAGAATATAGCAAAACAGGCCATACTCGTAGAGTGGAAGCCTCAGCAACAAACAAGTTGTGATGTAACTATTTAAATTGAACCTTAAGTCAGTTTCAACTTAAAAAGCGCAAATATTTTCAGGTTTTAGCATCCGCGGGACAGCATTTTTTTAGAATCGAAAACACCATAAATCCATAAGTTAAATGTAGTATAACATTTAGTGCCTCAGTTGCAGCTCTTCTTAAAGCACCAGTGATACACATAGCAGCTATTCTCTGAACTTTATTTAGTATCGCTCAGAAGGTGGATTTCTACAGAGTCGTCAACCAGACGATAACGTCATAGATAATTATCGGCCTATCTATTGTATTGTATCGTATTGCCCTTTTACAATTATATAGCGGTACCCTAGCTATTTTGCTCTTTCCAGAATCTTGGGTTGGAAGTTTAACTTCCTGTCTAATAAATTACCTAAGTATTTTGCGCTTTCAGAGAAGGAAATTTCAATACCCCTCATGGTGACGGGTCAGCAGTTGGTTTTATATCTCCTACTGAAAGAAACTAGTTCTGATTATTATCCAAAGTCCGACTTGAGGTGGTATGAAGATCTTGCTGTAGGATTTCTCTTAGAGTACTCGGAAACTTCCCTCCAACAGCTATTGCCACGTCATCTTCATAGTCAATAAACTTAACACTCATATACTCCAGGAAAAGCTAAATATTGTTCATTAAGTGATTCCATTGTAGAGGAGACAGAGTGCCGTTCTGAGAAGACAATTTCAATACCCCCTAAGGAAACAACAGTTGGCACCTTAAATCTCCTGCTGAAAAGAACGTCATCTTCATAGGCAATAAACTTAACACTCATATTCTCCAGGAAAAGTAAAATATTGTTCATGAAATGATTCCATTGTAGAGGAGACAGAGTGCCGTTCTGAGAAGACAATTTCAATACCCCCTAAGGAAACAACAGTTGGCACCTTAAATCTCCTGCTGAAAAGAACTAGTTCTGTCTTGGTCCGGTTTACACCATTATTGGAAGCCCATCTTGCGGTTGTACGAAGGGCTCATGTTCATGTTGAGTTTGAGGTGGTATGAAGGGCCGGCTGTAGGATGTCTCTACTCTAGGAGTACTCGGAAACTTCCCTCCAACCGCTATTGCCTCGTCATCTGCATAGACAATAACTTTAACCATATTCTTCTCCAGAGAAAGCTGAATATTGTTCGATTCCATAACAGAGAAGGCAGATATTATTGACAAATCTATATAGGTCAGTTTGGCTGAAATGCATCTCAGAGGGTTATGAATGAACCTTCGTATACCTAGGTTCGCGAGATCCGTAACTATTGCGGCTGGATTTATGTTATGGAAGGTCCCCTCTATATCTAAGAAAGCTAGTATATTCCTTAACAATGAGAGATCATTCAGTACATCTGAGTAGATTATTCAAGGAGGTTTTTGAGGATTTGCCTTCATGTAGCTATGCTGATGCTTGGACACTAGTATGCGATCAATTTTAGTTGTAAGGTAGCGATCGATTAACCTGTCCATTGTTTACAACTACAAAATATTGGGTGGCAGAGTTGAAACGGGGCCGTACGAGCTCTGTCAAGATGAACACCGTATTGGTCGGCCAATTGAGGTGTTCCCGCCAGAAATGTTCACAAAAAATCTTCAAAATGGTATTGGATGACCGTCGGTTGAAGGTTCATGAGCTAGCTGAAGTCATAAGCATTTCAAAAAGTGCTATACATCTTATATTGACGTAAAACGTTATGATGAGAAAGCTATGCCCATGATGGGTGCCGCGTTTGCTCATAATCAAGACAATGCATTACTTCTCACATCCAATATTGCGATGGTCAAAATCAATGAATTAAAGTTCAAGTTGCTTCAGCACGCACCTTATTCGCCAGATTTAACTCTCTAGAACTATTTTTTGTTTCCAAACTTCAAAAAATGGCTCGGCGGCAAAAGATTTACCAGCAATGAAGAAGAGGAGGTTGCGGTTGATAGCTATATTCAGAAGCTATACAGTTCTTACTGTAAACAGGATATCGAAGCAATTGTTAATCGCTTAAAGAAGTGTATCGAGCTAAAAGAAGATTATCTTGAGTAATACAGAAAAATTTTCCCAAATTTTTGTGTGTTTTCCTTGTTAGGTCGGGTACATTTGGGACCACTCTTGTATGTTTCATCGTCTCTTTATTCATAATTTTCTGGCTCTTTTCTTCTCAAATACGAGTATATATACAATTTTACTTCCGACAGTGCCCCGAACCTCCCTAATGTAGGTTGTTCCCCAATCACTTCATTACAAATCCTTTAGGAGTATCTTAAATTAAATCGTTAAGCGTTAGTGTTGTCTCTATCTCTGCAAATTGTTGACTTTTCCACCACATTCAATCATGCATATCTGCATTTCAGTTCTCATTCAATCGTTCGCGAGGCATCACGCATAACATTTGCAGTCGCAATGTTCGGAATTACAAAAATCTTTTCCATTTGTTTGCTGTGCTTGTCCTGCTATCCTCTACTGTGTCAAAGTGGCGGTATAAAAATCATGGCGTACAATACGGCCGGAATGGCTCCACAACACATCGAACTCGCCCAATTGGCCCTGAATATGACTAAACGTTTCATTAGTCCACATACCAATACTTTGGTTATCACACTGTTGTGTAAAGTCCACTGCGCCTATCATAGGCAATATCACCGGGATTTGATGGATTACTTTTTGCGCGACGTCAATATGAACATAACTATTAAGCTTAATTTTGAAGAGGCCGAAGATAAACCTTGGGAATACCATTTAATTGTGGTGGACTCGTGGCAGGCTTTAAAGTAGGTTAATTTAATTTATCTTTTCCTTTAGAAGTGTATATTTCATTAAGTGCAATAGAGCGGCTTCAAAACGGGGGCACAGGAGTGGTGGATGTTCAAAGTTTTCTGTACATATAAGTAGATACATCACAAATCATTCTTCAATGCATCCTCTTTATTTGCTTCGTATACATATTCTACTCAAAGTCGTACCCGAAATGACTAACCATATTATAATTTCCCAGCAAACTTGGACGATATGATTTGAGAGAATATGTCTTGGATATATTGAGAAAATTCGTCTCTAGTACCGATTTATTGTAACTCATAAGGTTTTGAGGATCATAAATAAGGAACGCACAACAGGCCGAACCACTGGCATACGTGTATATTCACGACATGATACGTCGAAACGTCTCCTCTCTTCAACCTAACCTAACCTCGAAAACAATAGCTAGCCTAGAAAAACTCTAGACTATACAGAGCCACCTAGAAAAAGTCACATATTCGGAATATGAGTATCATTGTAATTTGAATTCGTATTCACGACACCACACAATCTAGAATTCTTTGGGCTATCAAAAGCTTTAAACATTTTACGTGGCCAGGAGCAGACAATGCCCCGCTGCCGGAGCTGCACGCAGTTGCTGATACAATTGCTTCCTGCCTCTGAGAGATCTATACTTGTTGTATCAATTAGTATATCGTCATTTCTCTTTAAAACCCTGATTACAAACTACTATCCAATCAGCAGCATGCCTACAGCAAGGTTAAGTCCACCGTAGCCGCCCAGCATGATCTAGTCAGCTTTATTGAAGGACCTCTCTCTATTAAGAAATATGGTAACTTTTTCAGATATAGAGGTGGCGTTCAACAACATAAATCCAGGTGCTATAATTAGGGCTCTAGCGAACCTGTGGGTTGACAGCAGTATACTTAGCTTCATTCATATCCTTCTGATTAAGACACACATTTCAGCTAGCTTAGGGTCAAATGATCTCCATAGATTCTTGCCAGAGAACGGCCCAAGGGGGTGTTCTGTCTTCTCTGATATGGAATCTCTCCATGAACAATATTTAGCTTTCTATGGAAATGATGTTTGTCAGAGTTGTTGCCTGTGCAGATGACGTGGCAATTGCCGTTCGAGGGAAGATTCCAAGTACTCTTAGAGACAGCCAACAGCAGGCCCTTTATTTAGTACGAATTAAGGAGGCTACACCAGCCTGAACTTAATTGGGCCAAAAGTACTCTTGTCTGTTGTTATAATTCCTCTTTCTTCAAAGCCACTGATGGAGGGGATGGAGGGTGATCTCCTAGCACGACATTGACTCTGTAATTATTCGCGGTTTCAGCGACTGCGTCAGAGTGTACAAGTTTGTTAGCCGGATTTGCCGGCTAACCTCATTAATCTTGGGGTTCTCCCTTGTAGCATTGGACATCGCGCTTCAGATCATGAATGTCTTTTCTGCTCTGCTGACTCTGTAATTATTCACGATTACCGAAACTGCGTCAGAGTGTACGAGTATGTCAACCGGGCTTGCCTGCTGAGCTCTTTGAACTAGATGTTCTCCCTTGTTGCGTTGGACGTCGCGCTCTAGAACATGAAGGTCTTTCCGGACCTGCCTGGGAGGTGTAAGTCTATCCACAAGATGGTGGTTGGGTGGGCTGGGCGGTAGCAATAAAGCAGATACTGCTTCGACGGCAAAAAATTGTGTAGTCTCACGGGTATGACCTACGTCTCCTCATATAGGTGGTCCACATAAGACCTGAGGAGGCACCCAGTCGCATTTATTAGGGTGGCATTTTGGCAGGTCTGTATGTTCTACCCAGAACATTTAACCATACTTTGGAGATGTCTACAATTCCAAGTTAAAAATGTGGTCATCCTGATTATACCGTTTCGCCAAAATTTTATCATTTTCGTCTCGTATTATTCCTATAATCGGGACCACTCTAACGAGAGAGCAACGGCCGAAGAAATTAATCGTTACCAGAACGGGCAACTTTATGCCGATCTTCTATTTCCACCGCCCACAACCAATTTTCATGGATTTCCGCTGGTGATCAGTGGGAATCTATTGGATCCACTGCTTACATTCGATGGCGATGTGACAAATTAAACTCATTTGCATTTGAGCTGGGACGGTAGCAACAAAGCAGATACTGCTTCGACAGCAAAAAATTGTGTAGTCGCAAGGGTATGACCTACGTCTCCTCATGTAGGTGGTCCACAGAAGACATGAGGAGGCACCCTGTCGCAGTTCTTAGGGCAGCATTTTGGCAGGTCTGTATGTTCTTTCACTGCGTCTCGCTCACATTCGGTGACCACAATGGCGCTGCACAGTTAACAACAGGCCGACCTATCGCTTTGTAAGAGGTCAACAAGGTTTCTTTGTCTGTTCCCCAAGTTCTGCCGGCTAGCGACCTGAGGACCTTGTTCCTACTTCTTATTTTATTGCAAGAGCCTATGTGACACCAAGAACCTTCGGATAATTGGTGGTCGGAATTCTTGTGCCATCGACAATCACATTGAGTTGCTTCTTCACTTGGTCTGCCCATAAGTAAACAGTGTGGCCGATGATTTGGTGGCGTATATTTTCAGGTTCCTCGAAACGAAGAAATTGGCAATCTCAACCAGGTAGATATTCAGCCTTCCACATATGTCATCGATCAAGGGGCCAGACGCCAGAATCGTACAGTCATCAGCATATGATCCGATACAACACCGTCTGCGGCGGTTGTATTGCAGAAAGGTAGAGGTTAAAAAGTGCCGGAGATATCACCACACCTTGGGGAACTCCCTGTTTCACTCTCCTTTACAGACGGTTCCAAACTCAGCAAACAAGTGAACTTTGATGTCTTATTTTAGAAACTTCAGCTATCCATTGCACAAAGACTACCTGATCACTGTTGTGTTTCCAGGCAGATATCTTAGCTATTAAAGAGGTAGCGGAATGGCTGAAAATGTATGTTCTGATCAAAGTCCGTATCAATACTGCTATGAAGTCCCTGAAAACTATATTCCTGAAATCAACAACTGCCCTCGACTGTAGCAGATCTCCTAACGAGATGGCTAACAGTTCAGTATTCGCCTGATATGGGTGCCGGGCCATAGGGATATACCAGAGAACTGCAAAGCAGATGAACTTACAAGTATAGGAACTACCTTATACGCTGAAAGGGAACTGAAATATCTGGGCATGTGGGTCTAGCAAGCTCTTCTTCAGAAATAGTGCCCTTACGGCAGCAAATGACAGGTGGTCACTAGTCAGGAACTTCATACAATCCAGGTTGATGTGGCCCTGCCTAAACTGCAAACGCTCTGCTTCCGTTATCGAGACCGGACGTTTCACTTATCGTCGTGTCTCTCATGACGGGTCACTGTCTTATTGGACGGTATGCAGAGAGATTAAAGGTCTTGAGACTTTTGCAGAAGCTGCGGAGACGAAGAGGAGGAGGAATCAATCGGTGCTTGTGCCCGTTCTCTCTAGAAGGCGGCATGGCTTTCATTTCTTTGGGGGGTTAGCTAACTTGACTGATGTTAAAATCCGCCAACTTTTGAGCTTTTTAAAGCAATCAAATTGGTTCCACCGGAGGGGCTAGGGATAACTTATCGTTTCGTGTACGTCCCTGTGTGCTAGCCCACCGGACTATGTAGTCTAAGTGAGTCTGCTGTACAGGCTGCCACACTTAACCTAACATATACGAGACTTATATAAAATGATAAAATAAATGTTTTAATTGATCCTTGAACATCGGCAACTTTCTTTTTTCTCTTCCACTAATTTGAAGCCGCTTTCATGTACTAGAGTTAATTAATGACAACCGCTTTTATCCTTCCGTCTTTTCGCTGCAGTAAAGTGGAAGAGAGCTTTCCCGAGACTCTACAGGAGCGAGAATTCTATTTTATGATTTTGCTGACATGGGATGTACATCTATTGTACCCAGAACTTTTAGCCATACTGTGGAGATGTCTACAATTCCAAGTTAAAAATGTGGTCATCCTGATTAGACCGTTTCGCCAAAATTTCATCAGTTTCTTCTCGTATTATTCCTATAATCGGGACCACTGTAACGAGCAAGCAACGGCCGAAGAAATTAATCGTTACCAGAACGGGGAACTTTATGCCGATCTCCTATTTCCACCGCCCACAACCAATTTTCATGGATGTCCGCTGGTGATCAGTGGGAATTTATTGGATCCACTGCTTACATTCGATGGCGATGTGACAAATAAAACTCATTTGCACGATGTGCAGCGTATTGGCGGTATCGAGGGAGACATTGTGAAAGTGCTGGCCGATACAATGAATATAAGTATACAGTTTAGATTTCCGCGTGAGTTGCATGCATTGAATATGTCGGCGAACGTGAGCGATACCTTTGAAGATGTAAGTGTGCTTTTACCTTAAGAACAAGTAAGAAAATTGCAGTCGAATTGGAAACTTGTAGAAAATTTGAAGAAACTAAACTGAAAGTAAAAAATCTTGTGGTAAATAATTGTCATTTCGAAAAAACGAATTCTTTTCAGACGTAGAAAACAAGAAGTTGCGTTTTTAAAATGTTGTTCCAAAAGGACAGAGATCGTTACGCAGATTGTCCCTTTAATATGAAAACAACCGGTGACTTTAGTATGTATGTGTTTGTCATTGGAGGTGATGAATTGCCACTTTGTGACATATCCAAGTACCGGTCTTAAATATATACTACCTACTATACCTGAACCTTCAATGTCAGGTAGCACTATAAGTCAGATTTGAAACCAATTTAATGTTTACTATTTCTATTACTATTCCATCCATGAACTTTGAAAACTGATCCTCTGCTAAGGAGTAGATAACCCAATTAGTCGTCTACTAAGGCATAGATAACCCAAATAGTCGTCTACTAAGAAGTAGATGATGTTTTCTATTTCATCCCTGAACATCGAAAACTGGTCCCACCGGATCCTCTACTAAGGAGTAGATAGCCCAATTAGTCGTCTACTAAGGCATAGATAACCCAACTAGTCGTCTACTAAGAAGTAGATAACCCAACTGGCTGTCGATTAAGGAGTAGATAAACCAACTGTATCTCTAGTAAGGAGTAGATAACCAAATTTGTCCTCAACAAAGGCGTATATGTTGGGTTATATACTCCTTTGTTTAGGACAAATTTGGAGTAGATAATCCAAAACGTCATTTACTAAGGAGTAGATACTCGTAACCAAATCCGTCATCGGAGTAGATAATCCAACTTGTCGTTTACAGAGTAGTACATATATAAACAAACTGTCCGTCTACTAAGCACTGCCATTTTACTAAGTACAGTCTATAACCCAACCCTCTTCTGAGAAGTAGATAATCCAACGATCCATTTTGTATACCCTCAAGCATAGGATGTAAGGGTATACAAAATACTGATCGTCTTAAAATTCTAAGATGATTTAGCCATGTCCGTCCGTCCGTCTGTTGTAATCACGCTAGAATCTATAATACTTGAGCTAGGTGGCTCAAATTTGGTATAAATACTTCTTACAGCTGGCATTGAAAATGGGCAATATTGGCCTATATTTTGATATAGCCTCCATATATAGCATCGGTCCGATTTGACTTCTTAACGTCATAGAGAGCACAAACCTTCACACGAGCAATGGTAGCCATAGGTCCATGTTTTTGCCCCCATACAAAGGTCCCCTAGATTTTACTTCTTAACGCAACAAAAAACAAAAAAAAAAAATCAACGAATCGGGCTGAAATTTGGTAATATGACTTTGGGGGCATATAAGATTCGGCATACCCGATCTTAACGCTTTTACTTGTTAAGTTTCGAAATAGAAAATAATCCGAGGGAGCTATATCCGCCGAATAAGGAGCGTGATGATTTTGGCCATCACAATATTAGATGTGTAAACTGGTGCATTGTCTTGTTAACGCTTTCTTTTGCTCCAAATGCGGCATTTTTCCTTAGATTCATCACTTAAGCGCTGCAATAAGTTGGTATAATTCTCACCTTTTTTTCCTTTTTGAAAATAATCAATCGACTCAAAAACTCGCCCTTATGGCATTGAAACATTGCCAATAACTCTATTAAAACATCTTTACAACGGTGTTTTGTTCCATTGTGAGCAAACACGGCACCCATCTTGTGGGTGACTTTTTGAAATGCATATAATTTCAGCTAGCTCACGCAACTTCGCCGGACAATCGTCCAATACCATTTTATGAATTTTCTTAACCATTTCGGGCGTGGATACCTCAATGGGTCGACCACAATGGTCTTCTTATGGACAGCTCGTACCGGCTCGTTTAAACTCTGCCACCCAATATTTTATAGTCGTGAACGAGGGAGCAGACTCTCCCAGAGTATAATCTAGTACGGCTTTAATATTGGTTTCACAGGTTGTTATATATGAAATCATTAGGAGACTTGTTGAAAGATTTCTTGTCAAGAGACATATCTTGGTCAACAGACATTGGCACACCAACCCTAGCCCCATCAAATTGTTTGGTCCCCTTTGTAAGACAAGTAACAATAGTCTCACCACAGCTTCTCATATGGAACAAACCTAAAAGAACAAAGCCCCGAAGTTCGTCCCAGACGTGGTGAAGGTTCCAAAGGACCTAGTTGCGTCTAGAGTGTACCCCAAAAAGCAAAGCCCTGAAATTTGTCCCTTGAGTTTTTTTGGTTCTGAAGAACCCAATTTCATCTAGAGTGTACTTCGTTTCAAGAGCCCTTCAACGAATTTGCAGCGTTTTTTTAAACCTATCCGATGTGGTCAAAGTTGTCTTGACCGATGTACCGTTAAGCCGCTTAAGGAAAAGGAATGAAGTCTGCAAAATTCAGCAAGGGGCCTAATCGACGCGAACATAGCTAGTTGCCTGTCTCCTACGCAATACAATTAATCTTCTCTCTGTACGACGTCGAATATGGCCGCTATAGTCAATAGTACCCAACAAAGAAAAGCCCCAAAGTTCATCCCAGAGAGTTTACCTAGGTTCATGGGCCCTTCGCCAACTTTATTTACAGCGCTCCGTGAGGCCTATCCGACTTGGCTAGTCCACGACGTGAGATAACACGGCCATTGAATTTGTTGCCATTGTTTCGTTAGCTGTGTGGCAAGTGGCACCGTCCTGTTGAAACCACATATTGTCCACATCCATATCTTCCAATTCGGGCCACAAAAAGTTCGTTATCATCTCATTTCGAAGAAGTATGGCCCGATGACGTCGCCAGCCCATAAGCCACACCAAACGAACTGGGCGAGCATGCACAGGTGTTTTCACATCTCCTTTTTTCACATGCACAGGTGTTTTCACATCTCCTACAGACCCGGTTTGCTGAAATTTGCGCACAATTCTCCCGATTGTGGACACATTTGGTCGATTATGCTGATCAAAAAAACATCACGAAGTGCAGGAAATGCATTTTGATTTGAACGCCCATTTTCGTAAAAGGCTTAAAAAACTTTAACGCGTTGCTCCATTGTGTATCTTTCCATGGTTCAAATTGAGTTAGTCTGAAATTGAGAAATGTCAAATGAAATGCAGAAAAAAACTTGACATTTAGGTGTGGTTCACATTCAACATCATTCACATCCTTACAATTTAACCACCCTTTACTATTGTTGATATCTTAGCGGCTATAATTACGGTCACAGCAGTATAGGAAGGTTTATTCATAACCTTCTGATTAAGAGACGTATTTCTGCTACCCAACATCCCGGAGGTGGTTTTAGTTCCGAAGGACCTAGTTCCGTCTAGAGTTTACCTAGGTTCATGGGCCCTTCGCCAACTTTGCAGCGCTTCTTAGGACCTATCCGATATGGCTAGTCCTATGTATCTAGGGGAAAAGGGATGTTTGCAAATACCCTCAGGAACATTCTTCAAAGGCCCAATTTTTGGTATCCTAGATGAGTAAAAACTTGTCCTTTCCATCAAACATACTTAGGGACTTCAGTATTCCCTGGATAGATTAATAAAAATTTACCTTAGGACAAAAATTGATCACAGGCTATGCCCAATCAACTTACAGCAAAGGCCAAATCCAACAAAACCGCTCTGCACGATCTACTCGGCTTTATTGAAGGATCCCTCTCTGTTAAGGAATATACTATGGTAGCTTTCTTAGGTACTAAGAGGGCCTTCAATAACATAAACCCAGTCGCTATAATTATGGCGGGGATGTTGACAGGAGTATAGGAAGGTTTATTCATAACCTTCTGATTAAGAGACGCATTTCTGCAAGCTTATGGTCAACTGACCTCCAAAAAAATTGTCAACAGGGGAAAGTCGTGTTCTGTCTGTCTCTGCTATGGAATCTCTTCATGAACAATATTCTGTTTTCTATGGAGAAGATAAGTGTTAAGGTTATTGCCTACAATAGCTGTTAGAGGGAATTTTCCGAGTACTCTAAGAGATATTTTAGAACAGACCCTTCTTACAATCGCAAGATGGGCTTCCGATAATTGTCTTGGTTGGAACCCGACCAAGACAGAACTAGCTATTATCAGCTGCAGCTACGGGTTTTCCCACAAGAGGTGTTATTTTGAATCACCCGGTATTTCGGTAGCTGTCACTTTTTAAGCTTTTATTCTTTGACATTTGACAAGTAGAAACTACGCCATTACTAAAAATGGAACGATACACGATTCAACAACGCATTGAAATTATTAAAATTCACTACAAAAATGGTGAAAATCTTGCAGTCACAGTTCGCAAAACTAAAGCATATTTGGGTCGTCGTGAAGCACCTTGTAGGACCGCAATACAGAAATTGGTGTAAAAATGGAACGATACACGATTCAAGAACGCATTGAAATTATTAAAATTCACTACAAAAATGGTGAAAATCTTGCAGTCACAGTTCGCAAAACTAAAGCATTTTTGGGTCGTCGTGAAGCACCTTGTAGGACCGCAATACAGAAATTGGTGGACAAATTCGAGCTGTTGGGACAGTTAGTGATGTGGAGAATAAAACCCGTGCACGTCGCTCAAGAACAACTGAGAATATTGCTGCTGTAGCCCAAAGTGCTGAAGAAAACCCATGTTTGTCCATTTCTCGTCGTTCTTGGGAATTGGGAATTCCACAAACGTCATTAAACCGTATCTTGCATAAAGACTTGGATCTTAAGGCCTATAAAGTTCAATTAACACAAGAACTCAAGCCGGCCGATCATTAACAATGTCGTGTCTTTGCTGATTGGGTCCTTGAAATGCATGAAAATGATCCGGAATTCCATTGAAAAATCATCTTGACTGATGAGGCCCATTTGCACCTCGGTGGCTACGTCAACAAGCAAAATTGTCGCATCTGGGGCTCGGAAAACCCAAGAGTTAATGTTGAGAAGCCTCTCCATCCTCAACGTGTGACTGTTTGGTGCGGTTTATGGTCCGGCGGGATCATTGGACCTTACATTTTCGAAAATGAGGTTGGATCAACAGTTACGGTGAATGGATTGCGCTATCGAGAGATGCTTAATGATTTTTTATGGTCGGAGTTGGATGGTATTGGTCTGGACAACGTTTACTTTCAACAAGACGGCGCTACGTGCCACACAAGCAACGAAACCATTGCTCTGTTGCGGGAACGTTTCCGGACCGTGTTATCTCTCGAAGAGGTGATCACAGAGATCTTGCGATTTAACACCTTGCGACTTCTTCCTTTGGGGCCACGTGAAAGATAAGGTTCACGCCAACAGCCCAGCGTCGATTCAAGACCTCAAAGATAGAATTCGTGAGGCTATCGAGGACATAGGGCAGCCACTTTGCGATTTGGTTATGGAAAATTTCATGAAAAGGATATGGTCCTGTAAGCGAGGTCATGGTGGCCATTTGGCTGATGTTGTTTTTCATTATTAATGGCATACCTTCCTCTTTATTATGAAATAAACATCCGATCATTTATCTCAAAAAATTTAATTTTTCTTTGAATACCAAAATAACACCTCTTGTTGGAAACCCTTTACTTAGGGACTTCACTATTCCCTGGATAGACGGAAGTTTCAGAGTACTCTAAGAAACATCTCACAACAGACCCTTATTACAACCGCAAGATGGGCTTCCGATAATTGGCTTGGTTGGAACCCGACCAAGACAGAACTAGCTATTATCAGCAGCAGCTATAATGTACCAACAGTTGCACCTGTCTCCTTTGGGGGTATTGAAATTCCCTTCCCGTTTAGGTTTACGAGTATTACTAGATATGTAGTTAAACTTCTAACTTTACCTTTTGGAAACAACAAGAAAGCTGTGATAGCGCTATATCCCTGTAAAAGAGCAATAGAAAAACGCTGTAGTTTACTGGTTCTATACGTCGGTAGTCAGACGGATAATGCTTTACGGCTTTGTCGTCTGTTGGACAGCTCTGCAGAAATCCACCTTCTACGCTATACTTAATAAATAGCATGGATGCTATGTGCAGGTGTGTTGTGAATAACAGCAACCGAGAAACTACATGTTATACTATATTTATAGCAGGACAATATGCCGCCTGTATTGCTATTGGACTTAGTGAACTGACTCTGTGATCAGGAAATGGCTACGGACATAGTGCCATTTTAGACACTATGCCTGAAATTCCGGGCACTATTGATTGCACCGTGTCTGAATCGCCTTTTGGCAAGTATCACTCGTTTACCTGATAGATCAGAATGGAATGGTCGTAGCCCGGGATATAGGAAATTCGTTAACAGATGGTTCCAAACTCAGTAACCAAGTGGGCTTCCTTGTCTTTTCTGAGGATCTTGAGCTATCCGTTGAAAAAAGACTGTTCAATGGATAGCTCATCTCTTAGCTATTAGAGATAAAGCAGAATGGAATGCAAATTTATGTTCTGACCAAAGTCGGTATCAATATTTTCGCTGATAGTGCGGCTGCTGCTAAGTCCCTGGAATATATACATATTCAGTTCAAAAACTGACCTCGACTGTCGCAGATCTCTTAAAGAGATGGCTGAAAGCTCAATAGTCACCTGATATGGGTGCCGGAACACAGGGACATACCAGGGAACTGCACAGGAGATTAACATTAACAGGGGAACTGGAATATCTGGGCATTCATCTAGCTACCTGAAAGCTCTTCTTAAGAGATTGAGCCCTTACGGCAAATGACAAATGGTCACTAGACAGGAACTACATGCATTCCAGGCAGTTGTGGCCCTGCCTAAACTTCAAACGCACAAAAGCCCAGCTGTCGTTACTGAGACCGGACGTTTCACATATCGTATCTACCATGACTGGTCACTGACTCATTGGACGTACGCTGAGCGATAGAAGTTATTGTGTAACGACTTTTGCAGAACCTGTGGATGGAGCTAGGATAAATAGAATACCTTCTGTATATGTGTCCAGCTCTCTGAAGAAGGCGGCATCCAAAACTAGGCTCCTACAGAAACTGAATACATTTCAGGCTGATGTGGCCCCGCCTAAACTTCAGACGCACAAAATCCCAGTTGTCGTTATTGAGACCGGACGTTTTTCACTTATCATATCTACCATGACTCGTTGGACGGTACGCTGAGCGATTGAAGTTATTGTGTAATGACTTTTGCAGAACTTGTGAAGAGGAGCAGGGATAAATAGACTACTTTCTGTATATGTGTCCCGCTCTCTGAAGAAGGCTCGCATATCTTTGTGGAGTTAGCTAACCTGGCTGAGATCAGAATTTGGCAACTTTTGAGCTTTTTGAAGCAATCAAATTCGTTCAACGTTAGGGCCTAGGGAAAACCTATGTTTTCCTTTATATCCCTATAGTAGCACAATAGGCTACGAGGGGGGTCCCAAAATTATCCGAACTGACATATAGAAGGCGTAAGTGGCAAACTTCTAAAGCATATGTTTTAAGTTTCAAGGCGCCACGTTGTCTAGTTTTTTTTAGCACTCAAAAGTTAACGTTCTCAGTGAATTTGTAAACTTGGAATATATTGGTCACCGTTATCTAATATAATACTTACATTTGAAAGGTCTAAGTAAACCAATATTAAATCGACCTAGATTATAGATGTCTACTCCTTCGTTTAAAACTTAAAAATATTGGTTAGGTTGGGTTAGGTTGAGAGGGACGCCCGTCAGAATACAACTGACGAGTTCACTCGGGGCCGACGATTCGGTCCATTGTGTTTCCCGTAAGCAGAATAGAAGTAGGGAGAAGATGGTTGAAGGTTGGTGGGCTAGGAAGAGGGAGAGAATGTTTAGGAAGAGGTAGAGAAGGTTTAGGAAGAGGGAGAGAAGGTTCTCATTTGTCTTTGTCGCTTTACTAAACCAGAGAGATTTTCTGATGAAATTGAGAAGGTGTTTGAGCGGTGTTGGAAATGGTGTTGGATGACAATCGGTTGAAGGTTCGTGAGCTAGATGTAGTCATAGGCATTTAAAAAGTGCTATACTTCGCATATTGACGCAAAAATTAATGATGAGAAAGCTGTGCGCAAGATGGGAGCCGCGTTTGCTCACAATCAAGACAATGCTTGATTGTGAGCAAACGCGGAATTGCTTCAGCACGCACCTTATTCGCCAGATTTAGCTTCCTCGGTTTATTTTTTGTTTCCAAACTTGAAAAAATGGGTCGACGGAAAAAGATTTGCCAGCATTGAAGAGGTGGAGGTTGCGGTTGATGGCTAATTTCTAGATCTAGACAGTTCTTACCAGGGTATCCAAGCTATTGAAAATCGCTGGAAAAACTGTATCTCGTATGTAAAACGAATCGGTGATTTTAACAGGGCTTTTTCACTGGGGACAATATATTTACTCCCAGTGACCTGTTATGATATTCATCTAAAAGAACTTCTGTAGTACCTGCAACTATGTTTCCACGGAACTTGACACCGAATAAGCCCCGGTGGAACTCTTCACAGAATAAGTTCTAATGCATTTTATTGAATGTCAGATATTGATATAAATTTATTACAAAGTAAAATACAGTGGCCAGAAATAAAATGGTCAAGGCTCAGTTTTCCATAGAAAGCCCTTAGAAGTGATTGTGTATTTTTCCAAAAATGTTTCCACCTTGTGAATTGGATTTTACCAAAGAATTAATGTCTTTCTTTTCAGGAATAAATTGTTCGGAAAAATTCAGCAAAATTAGATAAAACTCCTCGATTTTAGAAGCAACAGAACTTCAAATGAGCTTAAAAAGAGACCCTACGAAAGCGGTCACAAAATTAGCCGATCTATCAAATAAAACACAACAAATTTGGGAAATTTTTTCTTTATTTCTCAACATCTCCTTTTAGCTCGATATTTTTTTCCAGCTATTTTCAATAGCTTCGATACTCTGTTTATAGTAAGAACTGACTAGCTCCTGAAAATGGCCAGCAACCGACGAGCCAATTTTTTCAAGTTTGGAAACAAAAAAATAATCCAAGCGAGCTAAATCTGCCGAATAAGGTGCATGCTGACTGGCGTGGACACCTCACTTGGTCGACCACTACGGTGTCCGTCTTGAAAGGTCATGGCGTGGACACCTCAATTGGTCGACCACTACGGTGTCCGTCTTGAAAGGTCATGGCGTGGACACCTCAGTTGGTCGACCACTAAGGTGTCCGTCTTGAAAGGTCAAGACGGTTATGACGGATCTGCATACTTAGTTTAAGTTCGATAATATGCCAGATTCTCTTATTTGTAAAAAAATTAAAAAAAATTGCCCTAGATCTGAATTCGAACGATCGGTTCAAATTTTTTCATTAGTATCATACTTTGTTCCTTTAATTCCTCTTTTGCATTTCAGTTGAAAGGTAATAATACGGAAGTTGTCATTGGTGGTCTTAGCCCAATACTCCCGAATAGTTCCCAGTTCACGTTTTCGCACGTTTATCACAGCACTCCCTCAGTCTTTGTCGTCAGAGGAGGACTTCACTTCGGACCCATCGAACACTTGATGAATCCCCTTAACACACCCACTTGGTTGATGATATTGTTTCAATGTCTCCTGGCTATGGTCATAATTGAAATTATCGAACGCATCCGAAGGCCAATACTGCGCAATTATGTTTTTGGTCCCTCGAACCGACATCCCATACGCAGTTTATTGGTGACATTGTTGGGCCTGGGCACCACAGAACCGCAGAGAAATTTTGCTCGTTGTTTACTCATGGCATGGATACTGTGGACCTTCGAGCTACGTAATGGATATCAGGCGAAAATGTTCGATAGCTTAAGGATGTCCAAACGCATACCGGTACCGGCAACCATTGCCGAACTCATCGACAAGGACTATACACTTCTTGCGCCCTTTGAAACCGAATATTATCCGGCGAATAAAACTCGCATAACGCCTAGCAGTGTTCATGAGTTGTATGACTTGAATGCCAGCGAAGAACGGCTGACCATTGCCGCCTTGCTGGACACTTTGATGGACTTCAATGTGAAGAATTCGCACAATAGCACATTGACCTATGTGGACCAGAAAATTTACTATTACCAGCTGGTAATGTTTTTCAAGAAACATTCCATACTGGCCGGTACCCTAAATCCGCGTCTGAAGTTACTCAACGATGCTGGCATAACGGCTGCCATAGCCGATCGTTATGGCCGCTGGGAAAAGGCAAATGTAAATGATCCGTCGCAGGCGCCCGATGTAGAAAGTATAACCAATAAAAACTTGGAGGGATTGTATACGATCTGTGGTGTCATGTATTTGATGTCTCTATTGGTCTTTGTGCTGGAGATGTATGTTGACAAATCGAGGCGATTGAAACAGGTTATGGATTGGATGAATGGCTGAAGAAATCGTATAATTCAAAATGGAAGTTTTAGTTGTTTTTTCAAAAATTTCTTATAGCACCTTTATAGTTCTTTATCACATTAATTTAAGAAATGTTTTCGTCAAAATAAAAAAAATAATAAAACATCCCCAATAAATGTGTGTAACCTTGTCATTGAGTTTATATAGATTTCGCATGCAGCGAAACCATTTATTAACAAGTCAAGATACAGGGGTGGTACTATAGGGCCTTGAAGTAGATCCCCTCGGATGAACGACATTTGATCAAAATTCATTTGTTTTCAGCGACGAGGCTTATTTTTGGCTTAATGGGTACTTAAACAGAAGAGCCGATACTTAAGAATTTGCACCGAAGAGCAGTCAGGGGATGTTCAAGAGCTACCAATGCATTCAGAAAAATTAACTGTTTGGTGGGGTTTTTGGGCCGGCGGCATCATTTGACCATCCAAATACGCTTGTCTTCAGCGACGAGTTTTATTTTTAGCATAATGTGTGGATACGTAAACAGAAGAATCGAAATTGCACCAGAGAGTAGCCAGAGGATGGATGTTCAAGAGTTATCAATACACCCTGAATAATTAACTGTTTGGTGCGGTTTATGAACCGGCGGCATCATTGAACCGTACTTCTTGAAAGGCGATGCTGAACGCAACATTACGGTAAATGGTGCAAGGTACGGTACGGTGATGACGGACTTTTTTTGATCGAATTGGACCTGGTTAACATGTAGTTTCTCCGGGACGATGCCACATGCCGCACAGCCAAAGATCGTTCGTGCGATTTGACCGCACTAGACTATTTTTTATGTGGGGCAAGAAATGTCAATTGTCTAAAGGGGCAAGCTATCCACGATTGCTGCCTAGGAAGACAACAGATACCGGCCGAAATTTTGGAAAAAGTGTGTAAAAATTAGACTTTTAAAATGGAACACATAAAACCTAGCCGCGGGTAGCATTTGCATGAAAAAATCTTTAAAAAATAAATGACATCACTCCAAATAAATACAGGATTTTCCAATAAGAGTAATATGATTTCTTTGAAAAAAACACACTTATTGTTAAGGAAATTCAACAGTTTTTTATTTAATGTGACGTACAATCGATACAATTAAGTTCTTAATAAAACGTCATTAAAATGGCCTCCACGACTTCTTCTGCAGGAACGAATTCGATGAACCCAATTTTCGAGCACTTTTTCCACTAAATCATGAATGGCACGTTCAATATTGACTTGTAAAGCTTGAAGAGAGTCTGGTTTATTTCGAAAGACCAATGACATCAAATAACCCCACAATAAATAGTCCAATATTGTTAAATCACAACTTCTTGGAGGCCATTCAATATCACAATTTCTTGAAATAATCGAATTTCCTAACTTTTCTCGCAACAACTCAATTGTTTCATTTGCTGTGTGGCACATAGCCACAATCGGTCAATGGCAAAAAGATAGCTCTTAACGAGAGCTAAAATATTGTTCATGGGTGTCAAGGACGTAGGTCGACTGGATTTAAAAAAAATGGACAGCATCATTTTCAAATGTGAACGGAAAGTTTATTTTTGCTCTAGCTCCTTAACGGTACGTCAAATCGAGAATTGGTCAATGGACAAAAGATAGATCCTAAGATGAGCTAAAATATTGCTCATGGGTGTCAAGGTCGTAGGTGGACTGGAAAGTGTTTTTTTTTATTTAAAAAAAAAATTACTTAGCGCACGAAAAGTTGCAATTGGAGAACGATTATTTTGACAAAACTGAATAATTTGTAAATGCTGTTCTTGCGTATATTACTCCATAATGAAATTGTAAACACTACGGAATACAATGAAAAACAAATGACAGATCATGACATAATACAAATTGCCGAAACCTCACTTCAAAATCATATCATCCCTATTGGAAAACCCGTTATTTTACTTCTAAAAATTGTCTGTATTTTCTTCAATGCAAACTTTTGACTGTTTAAGAATCGTCAGATTTACGAGGGCGGGAAAATTGTTCTTTATTTCTCAACATACTCTTCTTTAATCTCACTTGCTCCAGGGATTTTCAATAGCTGCGATTACCCGTTTATAGTAAGCTAGCTCCTGAAAATAGCCATTAACCGCAGCCTCCACCTCTTCATTGCCGGTAAATCTTTTTCCGACGATCAATTTTTCAACTTTGAAAACAAAGAATAATCCTAGGGAGCTAAATCTGGCGAATAAGGTGCTTGCTGAAGCAATTCGAAATATATTTCATTGATTTTGGCCTCCGCAATAGTGTATGTACGAACTGGTCCATTGTCTTAATTGCGAGCAAACGCGGCACCCATCTTGCGCACAGCTTTCTTATCATCATGACTTCAGATAGCTCACGAACCTTCAACCGACGGTCCGCTCTCGATAACGACATCAGGGTGTTGGTGCGTTTCGAGCTTAGGCGTGACCACATCAGCCATAAACATATGCAGTTCTTGACTAGTGGCCACCTGTCATTTGTTTTCATAATGCCACCTTCTCTCACAATATAATTTTTTCGCCGATTTTCAATAGCTTCGATATCCTGTTTATAGTAAGAACTGTCTTGCTCCTGAAAACAGCCATCGACTGCAACCTCCACCTCTTCACTGCTGGAAAATATTTTTCCGTCGAGCAGTTTTTTCATGTTTGGAAACCAAAAATAATCCGAGGGAGCTAAATCTGGAGAATAAGGTGCGTGCTGAAGCAATTCGAACTTTAGGTCCTTGATTTTGGTCATCGCAATAGTGGATGTGGAACTGGTGCATTGTCTTGATGAAACAACACTTTCTTCTTCGCCAAATGAGGCCTTTTTTCTTTTATTGCATCACTCTGCTGCAATAAGTTAGCCGTTGATAGTTTTTCCTTTTTGACGACAATCAATAAAAATTATCCTACCCGCATCCCTAAAAACAGAGGACCTTACCTTGCCTGCAGACAGTACCTTGCCTACTTTTAGTACAAAGTTCGTACTACAATAATTGAGCTCGATGACTGAAATTTGGTACAGATACTTCTTATAGCTGCAGGTACCTTAGGATTGAAAATGGGCAATATCGATCAATTTTTAGCATTTTCTGTCCGATTTGACTTATTAACTCCATAGAGAATGCAAATTTCAACTGGACGAACTGAAATTGGTATTTTGGGAGTATGTTTATCCAGCACCCTTCAGACGAACAATGGTCCATTTTTGATATAGCCCCCACTCAAAGGTACCTCAAGATTTTACTTCTTAACGCAACAAATTTCAAAGAATCAAAAAACAGTTGACATGCAGTCTATGGTGTAGGGTATGCAAAATTCGGCTTGTCAGATCTTAACGCCGCTTCACTTATTTATTATAAAATAAATATAACTTTAAAGTACACCGATTGTCTATTTAAAATTGTTCCTTAAGTACAGGTTGCACTTTCATTCCAATCTTGCTGAAATTTGACAATGAGAGCTATTTCATACCTGTGAAGAAATTGGTCAAAGTCGGTTCACTTTTAGATATAGGCCCTATATAAATTTTCTTTCCGCTATGACCTTTAAGCGCCACAGAAGCTTTTTGATATCCAATCACTTTGAAATTAAGCAGGATAGAGTTTCTTGATCCAAGGGCCCACACTGTCGAATTTGGTGTAAATCTGCTCAGATTTAAATGTAGCATCCAAGAACACCTTGTCAAATTTGAAGAAAATTTGTTCAGATTTCGATATAGTCCTCCGATTTGGCATCTAAGCGCTACAAAATACAAATTGTTGTACAAAGCATTACCATACGAAATTGTATTTTTTAATTGTCCTCCGAAAGTTTCAAACTCTCTTTGTAAATGTTACAAATGCCCTCCTTTTCTGACACAAAAGTCCTCCTTTCCGAAAAAAGGTTATGGTAACCCTGCCTGCAGAGGGATTTGGCCTTGACTTCTTTGGACACGATTCTCCCCTTCCAGTCCACTGTGTTTACTGTTCCTTTGTTTCAGGTGTAAAGTTGTGAACCCACGTCACATCCTGGTAACATGAAACATCTCACGATGCTGTCTTTGTTCTATTGTGAGCAAACGCGGCACCCATCTTGCGCAAAGCTTTACCATCATCATATTTTCCGTCATATGCGATGTATAACTTCAGCTAGGTCATGAACCTTCCACCGACGGTCATCCAATACCATTTTGCGGATATTTTTTAACCACTACGGTGTTCGTCTTGACGTCATGGTCATCCAACACCACTTGGATATTTTTTTACCACTACAATGTTCATCTTGGCAGATCGTACAGCCCTGTTAAAACTCTGCTTTATAGATGTAAACGAGCAGACTCCTAAAGTGGAATCTAGGTCGGTTTTAATTTTGGTTGGACTGAGACGTTTCAAATGCTAATTTTTTCCGGTTTACAAATTCACTGAGATCGTTTACTTTTACACGAGATCGTTTACTAAACAACGTGGCGCCTTGAAACATACAACGTATGTTTTAGAAGGTTGTTACAGACCAGCTAACATTTGTATCCTTTGTTTCTAGAAAAGTGCAGCATTTTCTTTGCCTTTTTCCCGAAAACTGCACTTTCGTAACACATCTTTTAAGTTTGAAAATTGAAGTTAAGTAAAATTCGAAGGACTAAATTTTTTGACTTAAAACGTGCAAATATTTGGTAGTATTTCATGTAGATGGAGCTGCATTTTTCCCCGAAACGAAATCGCCGTTAAATTTTCAAAAATCAAACTCTTAAAAAATCACCCTTTATATTTCAGTATTTTGAATTATAACGGCATATACGGGTAAATTATAAATTGCAAAACACCCTGTGTTTTCTGCAAAAAAAAATATGTTGTGTGTGTGTGGTCATTGTTGTTTACTTCTAAAATTTCTGCTGACATGCGCAATTCTTACCGTTAAATTAATGTGTTCTCGCTGTATCCCTCTCTCTCTCTCTCTCCGTTTCTGGTCAAAATTATGTTCTCCTGCGGCAATGTTGCCAATACACATAAAGAATGTCCAGCAATTTCACTCAAAACATAAATCCCCAACAGCAGCAACAACTACAACCACAACAAAAACAAAGAGATGCAACCAACCAAACGAGACATGACAGACCGAAGGAAGAATTCTACAAAATATTATGGGGAGCGCGCGCTGTTTGTTGGCTCAGTGAAGTCAGTTGTCAAACTCATAGAGACGAGAACGGATGTGCTTTTAAAGAAACAAAAGCGTGAAAACAATACAATTGCCGCCGCTAAAGCAGTGAATACTACACATTAACGGCAAAACAACGGTATTAGTAGTGGTGGTGGTGGGCCCGTGGCGTAGTACCCCCCCTTATTGTGTATATGTATATAGGTGTGTGTGTGTGTATATAAGTGAAAATATGAAGAAAACAGTGAAAAATATAACAAAAAAATATGCAAAAGAAGTTTAGAGGCAGACAGACTGACCGAGAAATAGTAAAGGAGGTGAAGAAGAAGTCAATCTACAATTCAAGTGTTTTGTGGAAAAAATTAAAAGTTCTGCCAATAAATAAATGTGAGGACGTTCTTAAAGTTGAAAGAGTGTATGGCGGCGGGAGTACCAGGATCACACCGCCTTGAGATAAATGCTAATTTCGCCTTTCTCAATCATCCGAAAAAATTATCTAAAAATAAAATCTGAAATACACATCATGAAATTGCTAATGCAGCTTTCAATTTTAGTTTTGTGACGATAATCGCAATGATGTTGATGGTGGGTCCGTTGGTCACTTTGTCGTTCGGTCAGTTGGTCTGGGTGGCGGTTCCAACATTTATTTACTAGCCCGCCCGCCGCCACCGTCATTGCAAACCGATTAGGTGAATTGCCAATGTGACCTACGGTCTGGTCGTGTCTGCCTCTCTCCCTCTCAGTCAGTCCTACTTTGTTTAGTGCCTTAATATTGGGCAATATTTTTGTGCTGCTTTTCTATTTTTTGGTCTGTAGCAAAATCCTCCCAAAACGTCAAGTGATGAAACAAGTGAAAATATTTATGGTACATATGTCTGTCTGTCTGTCGGTCCGGTCTATGTATAATTTTGTTTCCAATTTTAAAAATAACCGCATACGTTTAGACCGAATACATGGGCAGGCGGTAGACGTACACAACATAGAGACAGATGAAGGCACAGTGGGTGGAAATTCCAAAAAAAAAAAATAATGTAATTTTCTAATTAACAGATGTTCTTCCGAGCTTATGTTTAAAATGATGGGCCACAGGCACCATACGTGGGTGCAGCTACGCATTTCAAAGTGGATTACCTGAATGAAATTACCATTTTATTGCACAGTTCTAAATATTGCAAATTATATTCAATTACAATTTGGTGTTTATCCGTCAATCCAATGAATAGTTATACTCAAAACAATAGGTGTCATTCGATTTACATTATAAAGGAATTCTAAACATTTTTTTTCATAATACTTTGCTCGCCTCTCCTGAAAAACTATATATAACTTATTTGGAATAGATGTATCGATATAAAATAGTTCAGTTTGTGTATCATTATTATTTGTGGACCTGGGTATATAACGGGTTTTCCAATAGGGCTGATATGATTTTGAAGTGACGTTTCGGCCATTTGTAATATGCCATGATGTGTCATTTGTTTTTCATTGTATTCAGTAGTGTTTATAATTTCATCATGGAAAGATATACGCAAGAACAACGTTTATAAATTATTCAGTTTTATTATCAAAATAATCGTTCTCCAAATGCAACTTTTCGTGCGCTAAGTCCATTTTTTTAAAATCTAAAAAAACACTTTCCAGTGGACCTACGACCTTGACACCCATGAGCAGTATTTTAGCTCTCGTTAAGAGATATCTTTTTACCATTGACCGATTCCCGATCCGACGTACTGTTAAGTAGCTAGAGCAAAAATAAACTTTCCGTTCACATTTGGAAATGATGCTAAGTACATTTTTTTAAAATCCAAAAAAACACTTTCCAGTCCACCTACGACCTTGACACCCATGAGCAATATTTTAGCTCTCGTTAAGAGCTATCTTTTTGCCATTGTTGCGAGAAAAGTTCGGAGATTCGATTATTTGCAGAAATTGTCATATTGAATGGTCTCCAAGAAGTTGTGATTTAACACCATTAGACTACTTCTTGTGGGGTTATTTGAAATCATTCGTCTTTCAAACCAGACTCTCTTCAAGCTTTACAAGTCAATATTGGGTTCATCGAATTCGTTCCTGCAGAAGAAGTCGTGGAGGCCATTTGAATGAAGTTTTATTTAGAACTTAATTGTATCGAATGTACTTCACATTAAATAAAAAACTTTTGAATTTCCTTAACAATAAGTGTTAAGAAATCATATCAATCTTATTGGAAAACCCTATATATATGGGGACCATATTTAAAGCTGAACCGATTATTTTCAAATTTGGCAAGGTTCATTGTCAGCGCAAACAACTTTTTCTACCAAATTTCGTAAAGATTTCAGGCAAATTGGCATGCTACTTAGTAGGGACATAAATACTGTTACAAAATTGAACACACCCATTAGAATAGTGGAATTGAACACACCCTACCATTACCACGTGGATTATGAAACCTAACTTCTGTAGCGTTAGTTTGTAACGGGAATTTAAAATTGCTTCAGTTTTCACCATGGAGTAGTCAGATAATGAAAACCGTATCGCTGTTATAGCGCCTTTTAAATATGGAATTAACAAAAACATTTTCAAAACGTTCTGCCCGCTTGGGATTTGTCTCACGCTCATCTACCGGTACATAAAACTGCTTGAGGAGACTGGATATGTCAAAGACCGCCACCGGTCGGGACGCTTTCGTACTATTCGAACGCCGCAGGTCATCAAATCAAGAATTCTGCGAATTCCGCTCCGAAAACAGAATATCGTGGCCGTGAGATACATATTACGCAAAAGTTCGTGAGTCGAATTATCAAAAAAGGCTTGAAACTTGGGGCCTTCAAAGGCCGCAATGGACCTTTGTTGACTTCAGCTTTATAAAAAATAGGCAAGAAAAATTCTAACGTCTTTTGGTGAAGCTCGCTGATATTTTGAAAAAAAAAACTCTTTTTGAAAGATGAAACAAATTTTACTCTGCAAGAAAAATTTAACAAACGAAATGATATGATGCATGCACGGTCGACTTAGGAAGCATGTCAAGTGATTCGATTTTGGAAGCTGTTGTGAAACCACTTAACCATTCTCTATTCCAAAACCAGGCATGGACTTTCCAGTATGATTCTGCGCCAGCACATAAAGCTAAAATGATCCAGACATGGCTTTAAAACAATTTGTCAGCTAGCATTTCTTCTGATGATTGGCACTCTGGCAACCTTAACTTAAATCCACTGGATTACAAATTTTTTTGACAGATCACGTGTGAGTCGTGTTATGCTGTCTTGTTATTTTTGTTAAGTATTGTTTGACATTTCATCATGGAAAGACTTACGCCTTACAAATCGTTCAACTTTATTACGAAAATTCACGTTCTGTGAGGAATGTCTTTGCACTTCGCTCAAATTATGGTCAACATAATCGGCCTACTGAGCGTACTATTCGCAACACCATCACTCATCTTGAAACCCAGCATTCATTATTGGATAATATTCCTTCGAATAGACCACGTCCAGCACGCAGGGAAGAAAATGTAGCGGCCGTAGCTGAGAGTGTACACGAAGACCGTGGAGAGTCGATTCGTCGCCGTTCGCAGCAACTCGGACTGACGTATGGAACGACTTGGCGCATTTTACGTCGAGATCTTACATTGAACGCATACAAAATAAAGCTTGTGCAAGAACTGTAGCCGCCCGACCTTCCCAAGCGACATCGCTTCGCTCTATGGGCTCTTGAAAAGTTCCAAGAAGATCCGACGTTTTCGAGCCAAATTTTGTTCAGCGATGAGGCCCATTTCTGGCTCAATGGGTATGTAAACAAGCAAAATTGCCGCATTTGGACGAAGAGGTGGATGAAGTGGAAAGAGATTCAAGAGCTGCCACTTCAACCAGAAAAAAAAAACGGTTTGGTGTGGTTTGTGGGCCGGTGGAATCATCGGTCCATATTTCTTCAAAAATGATGCGGGTGAGAACGTAACCGTCAATGGCGACCGTTATCGTGCTATGATAACCGAGTATTTGATGCATGAAATTGAAGCTCGTGTTCTAGGCGACATTTGGTTTCAACAAGACGGCGCCACTTCCCACACATCGCATCAATCAGATTTTTTCCTGTGGGGATTTAGACTTTTACCTGTGGGGATATGTAAAGTCTAAAGTTTATGCGGACAAACCCGCTTCGATTCAGGCCTTGGAGCAAAACACCACGCGTGTCATTCGCCAGTTACCAGTCGAAATGCTCGAACGAGTCATCGAAAATTGGACTCAACGGATGGACCATCTGAGACGTAGCCGCGGCCAACATTTGATAGACATAATCTTCAAAAAATAAATGCCAAAGAATGTTCTTTCAAATGATAATAAACATTCCCCATTCAATTTGAATTTTCTGTGTTTTTTTCTTTAAAAAGTAGGGAACCTCGAAATGGATCACGCTATACATAGTTAAGAAGCATTACCTGTAGGCATGCACAAAGTTAGATATTAATATTACCTCAAGAATCGTGTTTTTTTTTGTGATGTCCGTCACTCCGTCCATTTTATGCAAACTAAAAAAGTTTTCAAAATTCTATAAATTCAGTGTTATTAAGGTCGATAGACTTTAAAAATTATCAAGGAAGTTATGGGGAAAAAACAAATGAAATTCCTGCCGTCCGCAAAGCAGGAAATGCCCATATACTTGTAGTTATATATAACGATTATTAAGGCAGTTATCAATAACTATTCTTCTTCTATATTTATTTTTCTAACTTTCGATTTTGAGCCCTCGGGAACGAAAAAAAGATTTTTCAAACTTTAATGTTCGATAACTAAGCGAGATATCGTTAACACAAGTTTATACAATTTTTATCGAAGGGCTGTGCATAACATTTTTTTGTGTTATATGGCGCCCTTTAAATTAAAGGACATTATGAGGGTTACAAATGCTGAAAACAGAGTAACAATTGGATAAATTTTTTCAAAAAACGATTTTTCCGGCACGAAAAAAGCCATAACCCTGGGCAAATGTCAAAATTTCGAGTTGCTACACTTTTATGTAACAGAAACATTCCACAGGAATTTTCATTAAAGTCGCTTAGATTTATTCACATTTCTTTTTACAAATTCCACCCACTGTGACACGGACGGACGGGGACCCAAAGTGCTCGGAAATTTATATATGTATGTATGTGTTTTTCTGTGAACAAATTATTCTTAATGCCTGTCTGCCTTCGGTGTACTCGTTAAGTCGCCACCAATAATGTAAAAATTCACAACAACAACAATAATGGGCAAAATAAATAGAAATAAAAATTAACCAAAAAATAATAACAAAACCAAAAAAACGAGCGAAAATAAAATTTCATAATTCGATTTTCGTTTTCTTTTGCCTCAAATTTCAGCTAAAAGCAAAGCAAAGTAAGAAAGAATAAAAGGTGCAAAAAGTGTACTCCCAAAATCAGCTGTATATGTAAAACAACAGCAACTACAACAACACAAAATAATATTTTCCAAATCACCAAACAAACTGGATTTAAATTGCAACTTCTGAAACTTAACAACTCAAGGTAAGTCTGGCAGATATCCTTGCTTTTTAATTCCACAAAAAAAAAAGAAAAGAACTTTGACGTCTATTGTCTCCTTGGATTTTTTGGCATTAACCAGCGTCATTTCGCTTTTGTTGTTGTTATTATTCCTGGATGGTAGTAGCAGTTTGTTTACTCTTTGCAAATCCCCCCCAAAATTCAGAGCAAAAAATATCACAACACCATTTAATACTCTCTCATTTTCTTTCTCTCTATGTCTGCCGCTCTCTCAGAGGGTTTATCTCTATGTGGTGTTTCATTGTTTAACACCCGCTATTCGTAAGGAATGCATATTGATGAGAGTATGAAAAAGAGGATACTCTAATGAACCGCTGAGCATCGAAGTGCCCCTGTTTTGTTATTGTTTTGGTTCGGTTAGCTTGCTTGTATGTACGTATGTGGTGTGTAGTAACAGGGTGTCGTCCAATCGTAGTTGTAATTGTTATGTTTATTTCCTCCTAAAGTATTTCTTGAAGGGATAATCAACCCCTGCCAAACGGAAGTGGTTCATTAAGTTCTGTAATAATTTTCGGCGATATTGGTATACCAACTTAAGCAGATCGGCAAAGGGTTGCTAAATTGTCTACAGTGAGTTGTGAGACCAAAAGTGTGCAAAAAAATTAACCTTCAAATAAAATAAAAAGTAACAGAATGTATGATTTATTGTCATTTTGATGCTTTTTTTTAATCCGAAAATAGATAGAAATTGCTTTTTTTTGCCCAGAAGTGACAATTTTTTATTATAGAAAACGTAACACATTTATTTCATATTAAAGGTTTTTTGAATTCTTTCGAGAGATGCTTGACTTTTCTTTTGGGGGTGATAATTGGGAGAATTTTTTTAAGGAGTAAAACATCTAAACCCGGTTGTAAGTTCGGACATACCGAATCTTGTATACCCTTCATCATTGATCGCATTCAATGTCTGGAATGGCGTTGAATACAAAAATAGGGAAGAAAATAATTTTTTTTGCCAGGTAATCGCAAATTATTTATGAAAATGATTCGTGGTAAAATAAAAAGCAAATTGGTTTAAATGGTTGTTAGTTGTTAGAGTGCTAAAAAAAATGAACACCATGGCGCCTTGAAACATGAAACATATGTTTTAGAAGGTTGCCACTTTTCACTAAAGCAATGTTTCATTATCGGGATTTGAAGTAGAAGCTGTAGTTTGTGTGGTAACAGCACGACTGTTGCCTGAAAATACCTAAAACAAAGAAATGGTTAATTATTTTTGATTATCATTGTCATTAAAATCAAAGAAACAATAAAGAAAATCTTAGAATATCTAAAGTCAGAATACAGTAATTACAAAAATAAACTAAAATACCGAATAGGTGAGGCGCCACTTATGACCTATGATCTCCGTTTTTCGTGTGAATGGTTCTGAGTATAATTCAATTCAAATAATCGAATTTCATCTCTATTAGTTAAAATTTGTCATAAAAAGATGGCATATGGGTGATACAGTGGTAGACAATCGTTGGAGCGCACAACATTTTTTTAATTTTTTCCTCCAAATCAACAAATTATTAAAAACTTATATAATACTCGATGGACATTCGTTTGAGCGCACCTTATTAAAAAATATAGCCCAAAATTGTTTAAGATAAAATTTCCGGTGTGTTATTACATTTTTTATAGTTTGTCCGAAAACCATGCCTTTGGTCGTTGGGAGGCAAGGATTGAAGGTCTATCTTTCTGAAATTTTATTTAGGAGTTTTGGTTGAATATAAGGTCAAGAAATATCCAAAACTTCATTGAGTCCAAGCCAAATCTGACTTTTTTTGTCATTCAGAATAGTGTTGGACTTGCTAAGCATTAATATAGAGTGATCCATTTCGAGGTTCCCTACTTTTTTAAAGAAAAAAGACACAGAAAATTCAAATTGAATGGGGAATGTTTATTATCATTTGAAAGAACAATCTTTGGCATTTATTTTTTGAAGAATAGGTCTATCAAATGTTGGCCGCGGCTACGTCTCAGATGGTCCATCCGTTGAGTCCAATTTTCGATCACTCGTTCGAGCATCTCGACTGGTAACTGGCAAATGACACGTGTGATGTTTTGCTCCAAGGCCTGAATCGAAGCGGGTTTGTCCGCATAAACTTTAGACTTTACATATCCCCACAGGAAAAAGTCTAACGGTGTGATATCACACGATCTTGGCGGCCAATCGACCGGCCCAAAACGTGAAATTATCTGCTCACCGAAGTGTTCTCTCAATAAATCCATTGATTGATGCGATGTGATGTGTGGGAAGTGGCGCCGTCTTGTTGAAACTAAATGTCGCCGAGATCACGAGCTTCAATTTCAGGCATCAAGTAGTCGGTTATCATGGCACGATAACGGTCGTCATTGACGGTTACGTTCTCCCCGGCATCATTTTTGAAGAAATATGGACCGATGATTCCGGTACGTCGGATCGGGAATCGGTCAATGGCAAAAAGATAGCTCTTAACGAGAGCTAAAATATTTCTCATGGGTGCCAAGGTCGTGAGTCGACTGGAAAGTGTTGTTTTTTTGGATTTAAAAAAATGGACTTAGCGCAATTGGCGAACGATTATCTATATATATAAAAGAAAGTGAAAATTTTGGAAAAAAGTCGGAAAATTGGGAAAATCGAAAATTGCTATTTCTTGCGAGATTCCTACTGTTCCTATCTACTACTCTCTTTTTGAATCCAATTTTTTTTATTAATTTTCTATTAAACAAAAAAGTTTTCTATTAAACATATGTACGAGTATGTGCTATTTTTCTTACTGCAATTCATTCGAGTTTTGCGTATTATTACACTGATTTCGCGTATCACATCGACAAACGGTACAAGCTTTACGATCAATTAAAATTCAACGCGATATTTATCAGTTCGAAAATTTTTTCAGATAATAAGTTTGAGTATAAGAGGTAAGGTTATCTTATTGGATTGCGGGCACTGCAAAATCATAATTTCGGATGAATGCACGATGGCGCATAAACGAGCTCTGGAGGCAGTTGACCGAACGGTGAAGGATTTACGACGTGATTTGAGACAATTTGGTGAGTCTATGATATTGCTCTCCGGAGATTTTCGTCAAACGCTTCCCGTCATCCCGAAATCTACTGCCGATGAAATTAATGCATGCCTGAAATCGTGGTCTTTGTGGCGGCATGTCAAGAAGTTGAAATTGACCACGAACATGAGAGTCGCGTTGCAGAACGACTCATCGGCTCTTGAATTCTCGAAACAACTGTTGGCGCTTGGCAATGGCCAAATTAACGAGGAACTCATCACCAAAGTGTTTCCAAATCTCGATTAGATTAGTGAACGGGCAATATTAGCAGCGAAGAATAAGGACGTCGATAGCATGAATTTTATTATTCAAAGTAAAATCGAACTCGCTTGATGTGCCAGGAGCTCCGCCGCACACGCTGAAAAAAAATCGCTTCTGTAGTATATTGTCCCAAACATATTCGGCTTGAAACATATATATGTTTGGGGTAGACTCTAAGCATGTAATATTTGGTACACACAAAAATTGTGTATTTGGGAAGATGTTGTTCTAAACAAATATTTGTTTACATTCCAATGTTTTTATTTGGGACCATTTTTTCCGAAACAAATATTTATTTGCATTTAAGTATTCATAAAATACATAAATTCTCTAAAATTTTTCAGTAATTCAAAGTTAAATTTTGAGAAATTTTTAATGTTCGTAAAAAATAATAATTGAAATCATATAATCTTGGATCAATATAAAGTACTTGGAGGATTGACGACTAATGATGGCTTGGAATACTCAGAAATTTGAAATGATTGATTTAAAACAGAAGGTAATGCTGCATATGGTATGATAACTGGGAGGTACAATTCGAAACCCAAGAAAAATTGAAACTGAAATATGAAAAACTCAGCAAAAGTTTTGGAAATATTTTTTAAATAAAATATATTTGGAAAAATTCCTAAATAATAATTTTATTTGTATTTAAACACATATTTTATTTGAGAAATTTAGTTTGCAAATATAATTTGTTGTAATATATTAATATATGCGTTCCAAATATATTTTATTGATTTTCAAATAAAATTTATTTGCTAAGAAATATATAATATTTAAAAATTTGTGTTCCAAATATATTTTCTTTCGATTCAAACATATCAAAAAAGGCTATTTTGCCCCGTGCATAATTTACAGCTGAAGGTGGAATCGATCATAATCATGTTGCGGAATCTGAATCATCCGAAATTGTGCATAGTTCGCGGTTGTCCATTATGAAACTGATGGACAATGTGATTCAGGCGACGATCATCAAGGGAAAATTCAAAGGAGAGGAAGTCCTTATCCCACGAATTCCGATTATTCCAACTGATCTTTCATTCCAATTCAAGCGGATTCAGTTCCCTGTACGATTGGCTTTTACGATGACAATCAATAAATCTCAAGACAAATCGTAGGAAGTCTGTGGAATTAATCTCGAATTTCCCTGTTTTTCGCACGGTCATCTGTACGTTGCCTGTCTTCTGTCTTCGTTGTTTGTTGTTTATCACATCGCTCTCTACTGATTTCGATTCCTTTTAAACAAATCGCATTAAAATTTTAACTATCTGTGTTTTATTATCACTCTGGAGTTTATCTGAAGGCGTTAAATTGGGGCGAGGCGAAGTTCGCCGGGTCCGCTAGTTTTGATAATAAAACTGAATAATTTGTAAACGTTGTTCAGGCGTAAGTCTGAATGCCAAAACATATACATAACAAAAATAACATTACAGCATGACACGACTCACACGTGATCTGTCGAAAAAAGGCTATTGAAAAAAGTATCTCTACTAGGATCACCCTATATTTTCTGAATACTTAATGCAAATGACTATTTGCTTCGGAAATAATGTTACCAAATAAAAATATATTGGGATGTAAACAAAGATTTGTTTAGAACGATATCTTCCCAAATATAAAATTTAAGTGTGTACCAAATATTATATGTCTAGAGTGTACCCTAAACATATATATGTTTCAAGCCGAACATGTTTGGGACAATATACTACAGAAGCGTTTTTTTCAGCGTGTATTTAATAACTTCAATATAACGTAAAAATATTTCATATTTTACGAAAAATATGTTACAGTTCGATGTAGCCACTTTTAGCGTGGATAATATCATCGCCTCTGTTCGGGAAGACTTCACAAGCTGCTAAATGTGCCTTCTTGGGGAGGAACAATCTTTATGAATATTTTAAGTTTTTGGAACAGGAAAAAATTGCATGTGACTGTTATGAACCCATCAATTATGAACGGTAAAATGGTTTCCAGCGATGTCCATGGTGCTGTTCTTTTTTAGCTATTTTTAAACAAATTTCGTCGCCACACATTTCATGCCTAAAACATCCGAAAAATTGCTGAAATGAGCCTCCTCAGCAACTTTTCTAATGGAAATTCGGCAATTCTTCACATTCGTAACTTCTACTTTAATTTTTAACAAAGTTGTTTTCATATACTGAAAACAACAAAAACGACCTTGAGCCTAACAAAGTGCAAAAACAAAATATGAACTTTGAAAGCAGATCGAAAAAAAAAACAAAAATAAGAATTCGTTTTTTACATAATTATACACGGGGGAAAATCGTCATTTTTGATATGTTTGAAACGAAAGAAAATATACTTGGAAACGATTTTTTTAAATATTATATATTTGTTAACAAATAAATTTTATTTGAAAATCAAGAAATTTTGTTTGGAACGCATATATTAATATATTAGAACATAATTTATTTGCAAACTGAATTTCACAAATAAAATATGTGTTTACACACAAACAAAGTTATTGTTTAAGAAGATTTCCAAATAAGTTTTATTTAAAAAGATATTTACAACATTACTGACTTTTTCGAATTTTAGTTATTTTTTCCTAGTTTTCGTGTTAAACTTTATAGCTAAAAATTTCCTTATTTATAAATATTCCTATTCATCACTGTTTGTCAATCCATCAATGTCGTTTATATTTACGAACGATTGTTCGATTTAAGTTTTGATTAAATTTTACAAACATATAAAATTTATAAAAAAAATTGCTCTTTGAAAATCTGAAAAACAGAAAACTTGTCTTTAAGTTAAGGCATTTAATACATTACCAAAATAAATAATTACAAATGAATCCTTGTTTCGGAAATACTAGTTCCAAATAAAAAATATTTGAATGGGAGCATATTTTAGAAAATATCCTCACAAGCATTTGTGTGTGTAAAATATTATATATTTGGAGTGTACCCTAAACATATGTTTATTTCAAGCCGAATATGTTTGGGACAATATACTACAGAAGCGATTTTTTTTCAGCGTGTACCAAGTGTCAGTTTTTGGTTTTCCCTGATTCGAACCAGGGTATCCTAGCGCCACAACAGCATAACAGCACACCTTAACGCAAACGGATATATCTTTTACAGCTAAAACAAATTTCTTTGAGATAAAAAATGTTTTGTTTCAATAAAGAAGATTTCGTTTATGAAAAAGATTGTTTGAAGTTTTCTAGAATTTCCTTTCTGTGAAAAGAATTTTTTTATTTGGGTATTCAACTAAATGTATACCAAACAAAATATTTACATATGAGATTTTTCTAAAATGTATGGTGTTTGGGTGAGATTATATTGCTTTGATAGTTAATTTTTTATAACATCATTCATTTAAGCACATCCCACCCCCATTACATTTATTACGATCCACCCTTGTGTTTGATTTCCAATTTCGTACAATGTACGTCAACTGTTTAAGGAACAACCTTGTTTTTTATGTTATTCACACAAAAATACTAACCGGGAAACATTTCGCAGAATAAAAGGAACTGTCAAAAGAGAAATGACGCCAAACAAAAATACATACAAACTTTGAAACAAAACTCGTACAAGTGCATTTCACAAATGCGCACACCCATACATCCATTGATACAACAAAGCCATTCGATTTCAACTAACGTTGTTGCCTTCTAAAGTTGTTATCTCAAAAAACGACATAGAAAAACATAACTGTAAAATGCAAACAACACAAACACAAGTACACACATATCGCAGCGACTGTCCGTCTGAACGTCCGCCCGTCCATATACTTTAGCACATTCGCCGTAAGTAGTTCAAGGTTATTTCCTGTCAATGTAACTAAGAACATTTTCGCTTATCCACCATCGCCACAGCACTAGACGCCATCTTCGACGTTGTGGCTGCTGCTACTGCCGCTGCCGTCTTTGTTGCAATAACAACTTTCAAGTTTGTTTGCTTTTTTTTGTAAGTTTATGACGGAGCGAATTTGTTAAGTGCATTTCCGGTACAAAACACCCCCACTGAAACCCGGTGAACTTGTATCTGCTACTGTGAATAAATCGGAGCTCTATCAAGAGAGACAGTATGTGAGAGAGAGAATGAGGCAAGGAGTACTCTATTGAAGCACTCTTAAAAAGGAGAGTTCTTTTAAGTACGAGCACATACTCGTACTCCTATGTAAATGCAAATACTCATTCCCAACTCAATTGAGAGTGAGTAAAACTACTCCAAGTTTTGAGTGTTATTGCAGGATTTGTTTATAATGAACAAAGTAATTAAACAGTTTAAATGTTTACGTTTATATATTGAATGCCTTATTTTTCTCAATAAGTTTCCTGTTTAGTGCGATGACATTCTTGTTTATACCTATGTAGTTCTGCGAATTTTATTTCCAACAATGTACAGTGGAAGAATTGTAAAGAAAATGGAAATAATTTCACCACATCTTAAAGGGCTGTCCATTAAGTGTTATAACGGGTTTTCCAATAGGGATGATATGATTTTGAAGTGACGTTTCGGCCTTTTGTAATATGTCATGATCTGTCATTTGTTTTTCATTGTACTCAGTAGTGTTTACAATTTCATCATGGAGAGGTATACGCAAGAACAACGTTTACAAATTATTCGGTTTATTATCAAAATAATGGTTCTCAAATCGCATCTTTTCCACTTTCCAGTCTATCTACGACCCTGACAACCATGAGCAATATTTTAGTTCTCGTTAAAAGCTATCTTATTGCCATTGACCGATTCCGGATCCGACGTACCGTTAAGGAGCTAGAGCAAAAGTAAACTTTCCGTTCACATTTGAAAATTATGTTGTCCATTTTTTTTTAAATCAAAAAAAAAACACTTTCCGGTCGACCAACGACCTTGACACCCATGAGCAATATTTTAGCTCTCATTAAGAGCTATCTTTTTGCCACTGACTGATTGTGGCTACGTGCCACACAGCAAATGAAACAATTGAATTGTTGCGAGAAAAGTTTGGAGATTCGATTATTTCAAGAAATAGTGATATTGAATGGCCTCCAAGAAGTTCTGATTTAACACCATTCGACTATTTCTTGTGGGGTTATTTTAAGTCATTGGTCTTTCGAAATAAATCAGACTCTCCTTTAAATTTCGATTTATATTTAAAATATATAAGAAAAATTATTTTTATTGTTAAAAATAAATATATTAAATATATTAAAAATCATTTATAATCAACCATTGGATGTCTACACGCTAAAAAAAATCGCTTCTGTAGTACATAGTCCCAAACATATTCGGCTTGAAATAAACATATGTTTAGGGTACACTCCAAATATATAATATTTTACACACACAAATATTATATGTTTGTGAGGATATGGTTCTAAACAAAAATATGCTCCCAATCAAATGTTTTTTATTTGGAACTAGTATTTTCGAAACAAGGATTCATTTGTAATTATTTATTTTGGTAATGTATTAAATGCCTTAATTTAAAGACAAGTTTTCTGTTTTTCAGATTTTCAAAGAGCAATATTTTTATAAATTTTTTATGTTTGTAAAATTTAATCAAAACTTAAATCGAACAATCTTTCGTAAATATAAACGACATTGATGGATTGACAAAAAGTGATGAATAGGAATATTTATAAATAAGGAAATTTTTAGCTATAAAGTGTAACACGAAAACTAGGAAAAGCTAACTAAAATTCGAATAAGTCAGTAATGTTTTAAAAAACTTTTTAAATAAAACATATTTGGAAATCTTCTTAAACGATAACTTTGTTTGTGTGTAAACACATATTTTATTTGTGAAATTCAGTTTGCAAATAAATTATGTTCTAATATATTAATATATGCGTTCCAAACAAAATTTCTTGATTTTCAAATAAAATATATTTGTTAACAAATATATAATATTTAAAAAAATCGTTTCCAAGTATATTTTCTTTCGTTTCAAACATATCAAAAATGACGATTTTCTTCCGTGTAGTTGAATAAAAAGTTAAAAAATAAACATAAAAAGAATGATGGAATAAAATGTTGCAAAAATAAACTACTTAATATTTTAGAATAAAATAAAACCCATTATTAAGATAAATCATTGCATGGCATTTAAAACTAGCCGCTTTAAAATACCTTCAGGTTTCGCTGAAATCAGTGTTTGATTGCTTCTGTTTTTGTCGCATGCGAATGTCTTGGTTTTTTTTGTAATTATTTTGAAAACGAACAATTGGGATAATCATCCTTCAATTATATTCAAATAAAGAGCTATAAGTTTCGCCTTTTGCTAAAATGAAATAATTTTTTGGCCTATGTTTTTTTTCACTTTAAATGAGTACGAATTTCGCATTCGAAATTGGAGAAATGCCCATATGCGTTTTACTATGCAGAAGAATCATCTTGCACTTAGCAAGAAAAAAAACAATAAAATCGCTTCTGTAGTATATTGTCGCAAACATATTGTCCATCTTCGTTGAACAATTAATTTAAATTGTAATAGATTTTTTTATGCATTATTTTCCCAACTCTGACAAATTCAATTGTAAATTTGACTTTATTCACGGCAGCCGAGGGAACCACTTCTCTACTCAGCTCTAAGAAAAGGTTAAATCTATCTCAATAAACTTACTTGGTTTTGAATTAGATTTATTTATTGAACGTTTGCACATTCGAATTGTTCAGCTTTTTCGATCAACTCTTTTCCTTTCGAAAGAGAGGTTTTTGTGGTGTATTGGAAAAGATAAGACACTGCGCTCTGAAAGCCATGTAAACACATACCCTTATACGTATTTCAATCCTGTGCGGGGATATCATCAGAGGGTCTTATACATGACACACAGTGTGAGCTTGTAGTTGTGGCGATCATCACTTGTATATATACCAATCTACAAAGAAATTTGCATATGGGAATTATATACCTACGAAGAAAGCGTACAAGTCACACAGCCAAAGCTTTAAGCGAGACTTAAATTCACCATTATCACCACCCATGTGACTGGTAAGGGTTGCCAGTTCGACACATTTGTCTCTACACCAATCGCCAGGTAGATGGCGTGGATTCTGAGATTAGTTGGACGATTAGAAAGACTTTACTATATTTCAGTAAGCATAGTATTTTTTTGTTGAATATCAAATATTTTATGTTATTATTTAGAATTCATTAACACTACGTGTTGAAGATGAGCAGCTTCTTTCTAATTGTATTTAGGCGGGCTGATCCTATTATTTAAATGTTTTTAGAAGTTTTTTGTTAATGATCGATTTAATTTTTTTTAATTAGATTTATTTATTGAATGTTTTCACATTCGAATTGTTCAGCTTTTTCGATCAACTCTTCCTTTCGAAAGAGAGGTTTTTGTGGTGTATTGGAAAAGATAAGACACTGCGCTCTGAAAGCCATGTAAACACATACCCTTATACGTATTTCAATCCTGTGCGGGGATATCATCAGAGGGTCTTATACATTACATTTTTCTTTTCTCCCGCTCTAGCTTAAAGGCAATCATTTGCTACATTTATATTTAGTCAGCATTTGTAGTAGATCTTCTATCAGTGTTGCCACAGGAGAAATATTTTTCCGACCAAAATTTTTCCAAAAACAGACCAAAACCCGTTGTAGCCGACCAATTTTATAAAATCAAAGTTTACGACATTTTGTAAAAATTTGATAACAAAATTTTCCGATTTTGATGAAACTTTCCGATTCAATGATATAACAGAAAAAATATCTGGAATTGTTCGATTAATTGATTCTGGGTAAAATTCGCCAAATTTTAGTTCAGTCGCTTAGCATATTGTTACGGAAAATATTTTTTGACATTTTTATGGGGGATATATATATAAATGTGGTCCAATGAGATCCAATAACAATGGAAATAATAATTGAATTGCACCCCAAAATCATAATATTTGTTACAAGGCGCCAAGAATTCAAATTGAATGGGACTTCTATTTGGGGCTATATGAAATCATGGTCCTACGATGATACCTGTAAGTCTGAGTAGTTCTATGTAAACTTAGACCATTCGTAGAAGTAAACTTAGATGTAAACTTAGACCAAAATTGTAGAAGTAGACTAAACTGTAAAGTCATAAGTCATGCGGAAGGTCGAATCTGCTTGAATAATTTATGAGTGTACTCTATACATATAAGCAAAGTTTATAAATTTGTTTCTTTGAACACAAATGGCGAAATTCCGCAATTATGCTGAGATTTATGAACCAAAATTTCGGCATTAATCTACTCTCGGCCTACAGAACAGGAATGAAAGAAATAATTTCTTTACCCAGAAAAGATAACTTAGACAACTACAGACCACATTTCCGGTAAATGTAACTTCCATTGCCGAGACAAATAAAATTCAAATAAAATTGTATTACAATGTAGTTGTCTACAATTTCGATCAACATATCGATAATGCTTGCAGCGATTAAGAAATATATTGGGATTGATAATCGACATTTCAAGGTGAAAAGGTTTAACTTTCAGTAATTTACTTTGATATTAATCTTCAATTTATTCTGTATTATACTACAACTTAAATATTTCAGAATAAAACCGACCAAAATTGTGTTGGTCCGACCATCCGACCAGAAAGAAAAATTTTAAATCTATCCGACCAAATTTGGTCGGAAATGACCAAAACGGCAACGCTGTCTTGTATTCTCTGAAATCTATGCGCCTTTTGTTTCCATTTCTCTCCCCAAGGTTTTAAGTTTGAAATAGCCAAAAAATGCCCCGTAATTTTTCTTAACGGTCCTTCGAGCCGGATTTGAACTAGCGACCTATGGATGACAGAGCATCCTTAAAAACCTCTAATGCAAATTAGATTTGCAGATGCATTTAAAAACGGGAAGGACGTAAAAATAAATCCCTGCTATGAAAATAAAAACTTACGACCTTTAAAATGAGACCTCATTTGTAAAAATCCGTCGACGTGTTTCGAAAATACATAACTCGAAACATACGGTTTTGGAGAATATTTACCTATTTTCTCAGATTTCAGATGTTAATAACATCTGGAAAAATTTGTTGTATGTTTTTCGCCAGCTATGAAACGTTTTATTTTGAGCAGAGAATCGAATCGATATGCAAATTTATTTTGAAATTGGGAATGGTGACCCAAAAAAGGTGTTCGGTTTGACATGGAATGAACGATATATAGAATTTTGAAAAAATTTTTTAGTTGGGATGAAAAACGACAAATGCTCAGCGTGGCGGAAGGCACAAAAAAACACGGTTCTTGAGGTATTTTGGGTGATTTAAAAATTTCCGCGAATCTTCTTATATAAACAATACCTAACTTTTTGTTTCCATATACTAAAGGCAATGCTTCTGAAGTGTATGTTTACAATTTACTCTAAAAATGTTACATATTTAAGATATTTAGATTTTTGTTGAATTCCGGACTGCATTTTTCGCACTTTAAGTACCGGAGTAATGGGTATATAAGTAACACTGCTCTAGAAATACAAAATAGACTTGCTAATAAACGGCAGATGAATTTCTTTTTTTTTATCGAAATTCCCCCACTGTGCACCCTGCGTCCTCCACAAAGTAATGTAAACAAACAAAATGAAAATAATTCTATTATAAAAGAGCGGTTTCAAATGTCGTCTGTGAATGCTGGAAGCAGCACTCCACCAAAAACGTACAGAACCGATGTCGGGGTTTTAAGCAGGGCTGTGGAGTCGAGCCAAAACTTCTCGACTCCGACTGCCGGAGTGGAATTTTAAAATCATTCGACTCCGACTCCGACTCCAGCTTCGATTCCGTCAGTTAAATAAATTATATTTCTACTAAGACGTGAGTTCATGTTATTGAAAATAAAAAGTAGGTATTCAATACCAGTTAAATAAAATTGTATTATGTATTTATTTATCGACGCTTGACTTGCAAGTTGCAACTAATATGACAATTCTTTCAACATGGAATCATGATAAAATTTTCATCAATCACTGCTTCTTTATTAATACACCGCAATATTTGGATATTATATTCGCTTCAGGCAACCAGTTTATTCGTTATTTAAAGGGTTTTCCAACAAGAGGTGTTATTTTGGTATTCAAAGAAAATGCAATTGTTTCAGATAAATGATCGGATGTTTATTTCAGTATAAAGAGGAAGGTATGCCTTTGATAATGAAAAACAACATCAGCCAAATGGCCACCACGACCACGCTTACAGGACCATATCCTTTTCATGAAATTGTCCATAACCAAATCTCAAAGTGGCTGCCCTATGTCCTCGATAGCCTCACGAATTCTATATTTGAGGTCTTGAATCGACGCTGGGCTGTTGGCGTAGACCTTATCTTTCACGGGGCCCTAAAGGAAGAAGTCGCAAGGTGTTAAATCACAAGATCTCGGTGGCCAATTGTGATCACCTCTTCGAGAGATAACACGGTCCGTAAACTTTCCCCGTAACAGAGCAATGGTTTCGTTGCTTGTGTGGCACGTAGCGCAGTTTTGTTGAAAGTAAACGTTGTCCAGATCAATACCATCCAACTCCGACCATAAAAAATCATTAATCATCTCTCGATAGCGCAATCCATTCACCGTAACTGTTGATCCAACCTCATTTTAGAAAAAGTAAGGTCCAATGACCCCGCCGGACCATAAACCGCACCAAGCAGTCACACGTTGAGAATGGAGAGGCTTCTCAACAATAACTCTTGGGTTTTCCGAGCCCCAGATGTGACAATTTTGCTTGTTGACGTAGCCACCGAGGTGGAAATGGGCCTCATCAGCCAAGATGATTTTTCGATGTTTTTCGATTTTTAATAATTTCAATGCGTTTTTGAATCGTGTATCGTTCCATTTATAGTAATGGCGTAGTTTCTATTTGTCAAATGCCACAGAATAAAAGCTTCAAAAGTGACAGCTACCGAAATACCGTGTGATTCAAAATAACACCTCTTATTGGAAAACCCTGTATTGTACCCTACACAACACTATGGTACAGTAAGTTATAAGTTTTTTTTTTGGCAGATCTGCAAAAAATACTACAGCTAGACAATCCTTAAAATATACCGTTCTACTCAGAACCACTAGCTGTCCGTCTGTCCATCCTAAGTTTTTCGTTAAATATAGATAGAAATTTCACTACGATCCTGCTAAAATTTGGCAATAAAAACACTTTCACACCTCTCGAAATTGGTGAAAATCGATCCAGGTCGATATTTTCCCAAAATATAAATGTCTCTTTAGATTTGGCCTTGTAACGCTATGGAAGCTGTATTTCACATTCAATCATTGTTTATCTCCTCACCTTAGAGAGGAGGGTATTAATCATTTGCTACGGACCAAAAGTGTAACACATCGTAGGAGTGTCCGAAGACCCCAAGTATGTTCGGCGGAAATCCGTTTTGGGACATTTTAAGTCATTTGAGCAATGTCCGTCCGTCCGTCCGTCTGTCTGTGTGTGTGGCTGGTGCGCACGTTAACTCTCAAAAGGATTAACCGATTGACTTCAAATTGTATATGTGATAATATTTTGCTCTCTCTGGCTAAGTTCGAAGATGGGCCATATTTGTCCACTTCTTCTAGTACCTCCCCCACAAAGGTTTAACATTTAGTGAAATATTGATTCATTAATAACTTCTATACTGCTTATTCGAATCTGCTGAAATTTCACTCGTAGTATTAGCTTATCAGTCGCTTTCACCTCGAGAAAAATGGGCGAAGTTGCCACGCCCCTTTGGGTACCTCCCACACAAATGGACAATTTTGAACCAAAAGTTAATAGCTTATAACTCTATTAACTGTGCACACAAAGACTTGAAATGTTGTACAGTGTAATGCTATTATAGTACCTAGAGTCCAAAGAAAATTGGGCGTTATTGGCACGCCCCTTTTGGTATCTCCCACACAAATGGACCTTTTTGTACCAAAAGTTAACAACTTTTAACTTCAATACCAGTTCATACAAACACTTGAAATTTCGTACAGTACAATGCTTTTATGCTATCTAGAGTCTAGAGAAAAGTGGCTGTTATCGGCACTCCCCTTTTTGGTACCTCCCACACAAATGGACCATTTTACAGCTTATAACTTTAATACCAGTGCATAATTTAATGTTATTAAATCTAATTTAAACTGATAATAGTTTAATTAAAACAAAAAAAAAAATAATTTACTAATATTTTTTGGGACTAAAGGGGATTCATAAGGCGGTCAACAGTTTTATAGTAAGTTTGGGAAGTGAAAATCTGTCCAAAATTATAGAAGTTACTTCCAATTTATTAAAACTTGCATTAAAAACAATAAAAATTGAAATTGGAAATTTTTAAAAAAAGATTAATGAAGTTTCATTGTAGTTGGTTCGGTTTTTATTTCCTAATGTCAATATGTATTAACAAGTAAGAAAGTTCAGCCGGGTAAACTGACTTATGAATCCCCTCACCTTGAGTACCAAAAAATATTTGTAATTTGTATACCCTACACCACACTGTGGTACAGGGTATTATTTAAGTATAAAATGACCCAAAAGTAAATTTATGTAAACAATTTATACATGAATTACAAAATTTATATATCAGAGTTATTCAATATTACGAGAGTGGTGTAGGGTCAATATTACGAGAGTGGTGTAGGGTCGGCCCCGCCCGACGTTAGCCTTTCCTTACTGATTTTTTGTTATGATTAAATTATTATCAGTTTAAATTGCATTTGATAACTTTAATGTACTTATATATACTGGTATTAAAGATAAAAGCTGTTTACATTTGGTACAAAATGGTCCATTTGTGTGGGAGCTACCAAAAGGGACGTGCCAATAACGCCTATTTTTCTCTGGACTCTTGGTACTATAAATACATTACACTGTACAAGATTTCACGTATTTATATGCACTGGTATTAAAGTTATAAGCTGTTAAATTTTGGTACAAAATGGTCTATTTGTGTGGGAGCTACCAAACGGGGCGTGGCAACTTCGCCCATTTTTCTTGAGGTGTTAGCGACTAACAAACTAATACTATGTCTGAAATTTCAGAAGATTCGAGTAAGTAGTATAGAAGGTATTAAAGAATCAATATTTCACTAAAATGTAACCCTTTGTGGGGGAGGTACTAGATGGAGTAGACCAATATGGCCCATCTTCGAACTTAGCCGGAGATAGAGAAAAATATTACCGCATACCAATTTTGAAGTCAATCGGTTACTCCTTCCCAGAGCTATCGCGCGCACCGGCCAGCAGACAGACAGACAGACGGACGGACATTGCTCAAATGACTTGAAATGACCCAAAACGGATTTCCGCCAAACATACTTAGAGTCTTAGGTCACCCCTTCGATGTGTTACACTTTTAGCTCGTAGCAAATGATATATAGCCTCCTCTCTAAGGTGAGGCGATAAAAAGAATTAAGCACTGACTATTTATTGAAGAAAACCCAGATTTGTTGAGGTTATTTAAATTGCGAATCGTTCCTAAATTGCAGAAACAAAATATTGAGAATACGAGTATACTTAAAAGAAGCAAAATTTTCATATAAGCTTTGAAACGCGAACTCTATTATAAAGGCACTCCATTATATAAATGTTTTTATATTTTGTATATTAGACAACAATATAAATTCATCATCTGAGTTGCCATATACGAGTAAAGAAATGTTTTCTGGGTTTTTTGTCTGGTTTTCTGAGTACTCAGTATGGATATCTAATTGATTCTCTAAACTATTTTGCATATAAATTAAGCTGTGTCCCAGTATTAAGATTCATTAACATGGCAACCCTTTTGCTATAGTGCCAACATTTAAATACCTTTTTTCTTTCTTTCTTTCTTTGATATCCATAACGCAAACACTTTGCCAGAACTACGGATATCCTTCGTTTGCTGTTGTTGCCGATGATGTTTTTCTTTTTTCTGCAAAATGCATACAATAACAAATCTTTTTCAAAGAACATTTAAAAGTTAGTGACCTTTTGTGTCATTCAGGCCGCGAATGACGTACGCTTCTCCTCCTCCTTCGCCATAGAAATGAACAAACAAAAAAAAAGAATACTGCCTTAGAAAGGTGGTAGTGAGAGGCAATGTTTTGTAGCGTTTAAAAAAATTAAAAAAAAAATGCCAACAATTACCTTTTGGAGGGTACAAAAGGATCAACATAGTTTGACGTGATTGTCTTTTTCTGAAAAGAAAATATGTATCTATGTATGTCTAAATAGCAAACAATGTTTGCTATTCATACGTTTCCAAAGAGAAGGAAGACAAAAACTTACATACTTAACGGTTAGGAAAAATGGACAGAAATATACTCGTATGATGGTAATGATGGTTCAAATATGTACATAGATTTATACATTTGATATGTATATGGAATAAACTGAACAGTTCTATTTCGTCAAAATATTTTGTTTTTATCGAAATTTAAATTCAAATTTTATTGAGTTAACAAAAATGTTTCTTAGCTTGTTTTCCTATCGGATAATTTATTCTTAAAAAAATCCACTTTCCATAAATTTAAATTATAAATTTAAAGAATATTATAAGAGGACATAAGGACCAGGTTCATTTTCATAGTTTTTCTTACATTAAAGCATTTTTGTTAAGTACTTTATAGCAGCACTCGGTTAGTAAACTAAGGTTGTGGTCTTTGCTAGTGAAATTCGAAATTATCGGCAGAAAGTAATTAAATAACTAAAGAAAAAAAAAGGTAAAAATTAAATCAATAAAATAAGTAGAGTTAATAACACTGTGCTAGTCCAAAAATTTAACAGAAAGGAGACCCTATGGATAGACCTATTTCGACCATGCTGAATCCAGTGGCATTAGCCATTCTTCTATGTTAGCTCTTGTTTTCGCGATATTCGACCACAAAGTTTGTTGGGAAATCAGAGAGGTGACTTATCTCTTTGGTTATTTTGAAGAGGAAGACTTCGGAATATACGCTTCAGTCCAAAGATCGAAATAAAGGGAACATTTGGACAATTTTTTATCTCAAAACAGTCGTCCACGCTTCTCACCCCCTTACCCCTGAAAAAGCGCTATGAAATCTTATCATATGTTGAAAATCATACATGTCGTCGACATTTTTAGTTGGCATCGTTGAGAAAAATATTCCTCGCGAAGAAATACTATAAGTCCTTTCTCAACTTTTTTATGAGAATTAAGCAAATTTCGAGTTATTACACAATTTGTGTATTTTTCAGCTCATAGCTGAAAATATTTGAAATAAAATTTTTTGACTTCAATTTTTGTAAATTATTTTTGGTTAGTGTTAATGGAAATTTCAAAGTTAACTAACAAAACCTGGTAAATTGTGAAACCTGCTATGTTTTCATAAATATGTTGAAAGGAGACTCATAGTAATTTTTCGTGAGGGAAATTTTTCTCAAAGACACAAACTAAAAATGTCGACGACTAAAAATGTCGACGTTTGACGTATGGTAAGATTTGATTGCACTTTTTCGGGGGTAAAGGAGTGAGAAGCGTGGTTGACTATTTTGAGAGAAATAATTCTCGATTGAAGCGTTCTTTGGATTGAAGCGCGTTTTCGGAAGTCTTCCACTTCATTTTTATCTTGATTTTTTTTGCAAACTTTGTGGTCGATTGCCGCGAAAACAAGAGCTAACCTAGAAAAATGGCTAGCTCCATTGGATTCAGCAAGGTGGAAATAGGTATATCCATAGGGTCTCCTTTCTGTTACATTTTTAAAGTGTCCATTTCGAGCACAGTGTAATTAAATAATTATAAAACTTTAGATATTAAATAAATAGAATAGAATATATAAAGGTCATCTCCTCTACACTGAATATATTGCACCTATTCTGCAAAAGGGTAACAACTCAAAATTAAAAAAAAAAATCAGTAGAAGCCAAAAACAGCTTCCGTTAATGTAATTGACATTTAAAAAATATGTCAAAAATTATGAAAATATCTTCTTAATTATATTATCTTGCAATGACATTAATCCGTTAATATTAATTTTTTGAAATTAACATTCACGGGAACATTTTTTGGTCTCCAGTGAAAATTTTTTCATTTTGAGTTGTTACCCTTTTGTTTAACAGGTGCGATATGCATACATTTCTTGCAGCTAACTTTGGTAAAAACAAAAATCCATCTCTCTAAACATATGTATGAAAGGAAGTCTTTTTAATGGACGAACCCCTAGACAGCTCTCATTGAAAATTCCATTAACATTTCAAGCTATTGCCAAAATAAAATGAAGCACACTCACTCACACACACCACAACTCGTAAGCTGTCAGGATTAAAATAGCCGAGAATGCGATGAGGTAGGAGGCAAAGCAATGCTAAGGCTCGGTTTGATGATTTCATGCATAATGAATTATTTGGTTTTATAAAGTTTTTGGCTTTTATCCAGATGAACAATAACATTCGTTTGCATTGCCATTACCGCTCCGACATGTTGGCCTATACCAAGAGTGCGACAATACACATACACATACTCGTCCATTGTGTCCTTTTTTGCATTTATGTGTACATATGCAACTAGAAATATTTCCCCTTCATTCTTCGTCCGACAAGTCCATTGTGTGGCGTCTTTGTTCGTGCAGACCATAGTAATGCCGCTTTTAAAAAAATTAAAATTGAAATGAAAAAAAAATGTGAAAAAGTGCATGTATTTTAAATAGTTTATTCATATTGGGGGTAGCCTTTGATGTTGGCCAGTTGTTGGCGTCACATTGATATTAGAATGAAATGGGAGATATTTGCTATGATTTTCATTAGGACCAACTAAATAATTATTCATACATATTTCTAAAAGCAAAAGTCACATATAAATTTAGGAGGTTGTCTTGTATTTATCCTCTCACCTTAGTTAGGAGGGTATATATCATTTGCTACGAGCCGAAAGTGTAACACATCGAAGGAGTGACCTAAGACCCTAAGTGTGTTCGGCGGATATCTGTTTTGGGTAATTTTAAGTCGAATGGGCAATGTCCGTCCGCCCGTCTGTCTGCTTGCTGGTGCGCACGATAACTCTCGAAAGGAGTAACCGATTGACTTCAAATTTGGTATGTGGTAATATTTTCTTCTATCTCCGGCTAAGTTCGAAGATGGGCCATATTGGTCCACTCCTTCTGGTACCTACCCCACAAAGGGTTAACATTTAGTGAAATATTGATTATTTAATAACTTCTATACTACATACTTGAATCCTCTGAAATTTTACACATAGTTTTTGTTTATTAGTCACTATTACTTCGAGAAAAATGAGCGAAGTTTCCGCGCCCCTTTTGGTACCTTCCACACAAATGGACAATTGTGAACCAAAAGTTAATAGCTTATAACTTTATTACCAGTGCATTCAAAGACTTACAATTTAGTTCAGTGTAATGGTTTAATAGTACCTACTATACAGTGAAAATTGGGCATTATTGCCACGGTCCTTTTGGTACCTCCCACACAAAAGGGTAATTTTGTACCAAAAGTTACCAGCTTATAACTTTAATACCAGTCCATACAAATACTTGAAATTTTGTACAGTATAATGATTTTATAGTACCTATAGTCCAGAGAAAAATGGGCGTTATTGTCACGCCCCTTTTGGTACCTCCCGCACAATTGGACCTTTTTGTACCAAAAGTTACCAGCTTTCAACTTTAATACCAGTGCATACAAATACTTGAAATTTCGTACAGTGTAATGCTTTTAAAGTTCCTAGAGTCTTGAGAAATTTGGGCGTTACTGGCACGCCTCTTTTGGTACCTCCCTCTCAAATGGACCATTTTGTACCAAAAGTTAACAGATTTTAACTTTAACACCAGTGAATATAAACACTTGCAATGTTGTAAGGTGTAATGCTTTTATAGTATCTACACAGAGAGAAAAATGCCATACTAAATTCAAGTAAAAAATTCTCAATTTAAGCCGAAATCGTACTTAAAAATTTAAGTACGTTCGTACTAAGTCTTTCTTAAAACAAGTATAAATCGGCTTAAATTGAAAAAATCAAGCGCTGAAAGGCTAACAATAAGCATTTAATGCTTGAAATCAAGTAAACATTTCTTGAAAAGAAAAATTAAGCCTACTATGGCTTACAGTAAGAAAAAAAGCTTACTTTAATCTCTGAGAGACAGAACCATTATAGAGCACAATAAAATTACCCTCTCATTCAAGTGGTTGATTTTGGCTGACGCAACATCAAACACACATGCATATAAATTGTCGAGATGTATGTGTATAAACATTTGTGCGCGACCATATCCAATTCGTTTCTCGTTCAAGCAGTGGTTGCAAATACATTACTTGGCGTGATGTTTTTTGATTTTAGTTTTTTAAAGTTGTTAATAATTCTTATTCGTTTCGTTGATGCTATTCCTTATATGTTTCATATTTAAATCGAATAAATGCAGCAAAACTTTTACTTTTGCCGTCAAGCAATTGTATTTTGACATACCATTTTAAAAAATTGCATTCTTTGCAATACAGTGGCAAAAATGGTATAATTAATATAAATGGTATATAGGTTTAAACCGAGAACTGATCTGGCTTAAATCAAGTATTGGTTAGGATTAAATCAAGAACTGATCAGGCTCTTTAATCAAGTATTATCAGGCTTAAATCAAGTATTGGACAGGCTTAATTCAATCAAAAATTTCTTCATTGAATCCCGTTTCGCACTCAAATTAATCTGATAAAATTCTTAAATCAGTCGCGTTATGCTTGAAATAAGAATTTTTCGGCTTAAGATCAAGCCTAATCAGGCTTAATAAGCGCTAGGATTAAGAATTCAGGGCTTAAAAATCCGTACTTGATTCAAGTATTTTGTACTTGGTTTAAGAAAATCCGTACTTAACGTACTTTTGACACCGCTACGGCTTCATTCAAGTACGGATTACTCAATTTTTTCTTTCTGTGTAGAGTCCAGAGAAAAGTGACCGTTATTGGCATGCCCCTTTTGGTACCTCCCACACAAATGGACCATTTTGTAACAAATGTAAACAGCTTTTAACTTTAATATCAGTACATACATTAAAGTTATTAAATGCAATTTAAATTGATAATAATTTAATTAAAACAAAAAAAATCAATTTACGAGGGGATTCTGTAAGGGCCAGACTACTTCCATATCTCTTCAGAACCAGTGCTACCTTTAATACCGGCCGTGCTCAGGGGTTGGGGTGGATTTTTGTTCCTCTGAGATACTTTAAAGCCCAATGCAGAAACCAAAACATAGGTAGCTTAAACCATGATAACTAATAATACGATAGGAATAATGGAAAAGATGTACGACTATGTGAAGAGGATAAAGCTGGTGTTCCCTCTTCAATCTATACCCGCCCTACCATTGTTACGCATATTTTTTAAAATTTTTGACTGCGTAACCCAAAATCGTTTATGCTAACATTGTGCCAAGTTGTTCGTGGAATAAAATTCAGATCTTAGTCCATAGCAAAATTACATAAACTATATTTTAATAACTCCATAACATTAATATGACTAAGGTGTAAACAAAAAAAAAATTAAATTGTAATGAGTTTTAGTTTAGGCAATAATCGTATATAGTAAATGACATTGAATAATGACAATATGCAATGGGATTTAAACTATTTTCGGAATGAGTAACTCTATTTATATGTTAATTAAATACTATATTATATATAAGTATACTAGGTAATGTGCCGAGTGAACATTTTAGGTTAGAGTTAGTTATAAAAGACTTACCAATTAATATCCAATGTTAACAGCAGGCCTGATGTCGTATCTGGATACAGGTAAAAATGATTAAAATGTCCACTCAATACGTTGACGGATTCGTGTTCGAAGTATTTAATTAATTGTAAGTGAGTTTGAGAATATAATAACTAATGTGGTCTCCTAGATGCCCAAGTTATAAAACTATGGTTCTTGTTTCTAACATATTCCGATATGAACATGATCTTTTGATTCTGTAGGTGTTGAAGTCCAAAGGAGTCAATGGCGAAGAAAGTAATAGCGGTTTATATCCTTGGACACATCTAAATTTTCATTTGAGTAATTTCATATGCGTATGTATCTCAATATATGATCTGAACTTTTGAACAGCCATTACTACTGCTAAACATTCCAATTCCGTAATCGTATAGTTTCGCTGAGCCCGATTCAATTTATGCGACATATACGCTATTGGTCTTTCAATACCCTCTTGGTCCTCCTGTGCCAAAACAGCTCCGACTCCACAAGTACTTGCGTCGCATTGAAGTATAAAAGGTTTAGTATAGTCTGGATGAATCAGAACTGGAGCTGTTGTCAATTTATGTTTAAGTTCGTCAAATGCCTTTTGTGCATCATCAGACCATTCAAACTTCCTCCTCTTACACAATAGCTCCGTAAGTGGAAATGTCAATGACGAAAAGTCTCGAATAAATCGTCGATACCAACCGGTCATGCCCAAGAATCGACGTAAATGCTTGATAGATTTCGGTGCTGGTAAATCACGTATGGCACTGACTTTGTCTTCATCTATCTGTAATGTTCCATTGCCAACAATATATCCTAGGTACTTCACTCTACTCAAGGCAAAGTTACTTTTACGCACATTTATAGTCAAGCCTGCTCTTCTGAGATGTGTCGCTACTTCCATGAGATGGGTTAAATGTTGATCGAAATTCTCAGACACAATCAGTAAATCGTCTAAGTAGACGAAAACGTGAGATCTCAGGGTATAAGGAATGACTTGGTCCATTAGTCTGCATAACGTTTGAGGAGCGTTACACAGTCCAAACGGCATTCTTGTAAACCGATATAGTGGCCGATTGGGGACTGTGAACGCTGTTTTCGACTTAGAACTTTCCTCCAATCTAACTTGCCAAAATGCATCCTTTAAATCAATTTTCGAGATACAGTGGACAGGCGGGAGTCTTGCCAAAAGCCCGTCGATGTTTGGTATGGGGTATGCATCCTTTACCGTCACGGAATTCAGCTTTCTACTGTCTACGCACATCCTAACCTTTCCCGGTTTTACAACAACAACCGCCGGAGAAGACCACGGTGAACCTGGTGCTTCCTCTATAACTCCTAAAGAAATCATCCTATCAATCTCTCCACAAAGCAGCTTCTCCACAGCAGGAGAAATAGGATAAAAACGCTGTTTTATCGGTCTTGCGTCTCCAGTATCAATGACATGCTCAATCAACGACGTACATCCTAGTCCCTCAATCTCAGAATTTGGAAAAGCGGACACTACCCTATCAAGTCGACTATGTTGTTCCTCAGTAAGTACAAGTTTATCTGGATCATCGCTGAGGACACTAACTTCCCCAATAGTCGGCATCGCAATCCTAAGGCCAAATAAACTCCAAAAATCATACCCACAAATCAAATCCTGTTGTATAGACGGTACCACTAAAAACTCTAATAATTTGGTCTGTCCCTGAAATCCAACATCTACCATCACGGTCCCTTGCACCACTTGTCTCTTTCCGTCAGCAGTCCTAACATTTCCTATGCATTTTCGAAATCCTTCTGAACTTTGAATTCTAGATCCCAAAGAACCTCCAATAACACTCCTGTTTGCACCACTATCCAACAACGCCAAATAATTATCATTCTGAATTTTCAAATAAATATATGGTCGGCAATCCAATTCCTTACATATAAGTGGAGAAATTTCGCACAATCGAAATGACCTCAATTTCGCGTAATGTTGTTTTATACGATATGAAGAGCGCAACTTCCTTCTAGAAGTACCAAATATTCTGGAACGAACTTTCCGATATTCCTTCAATCTTACATGAAATGGTCTTCTCAATGGGTGAACATCCCCCACCGTGTCATCATACTTATCATCAATAGTAGCATCGTCAATAATCACCCTGTCTATACCGGATGTCCGTTCTAATTCCGACGGACATCCCTCTGTCCGTTTCCCGACTTCCTATTCGAACAAAACTGACAGTTGGGTTTGTATGTATTCCTTCGCCCGCATCCATAGCAAAATATTTGTCTCGGCTCCATGCAGTCAATATAGGTATGTCCCATCTTCTCGCAATTCCAGCAATTAACGTCACTTCGAATTGCGGTGCACTCGGTCTCTATTTCCTTTAACTGTTCCAAGACGTCATCGTGGGTAGCTATTTCCGCAATCTGGGTTCGACTAATTCTTCCTCGATCCATATTATGTACGTCCTTCATAAATCGTTCGTGCTTCCTTACCGCTGTTCGCAATGTTGCGACACTCGTAATATCCAGGTGGAGAAGCTCGTGTCGTATATCATTCCTCAAATTCCGCAAGAGTATCTCACACAAGTCCACATCGGATATATGGTTCTTCAAACGATCAGTCAAACTAGAAACTGCATCGAAGTAATCGTCGAACGCCTCATTGGACCTCTGCTTCCGCCTACGAATATCCTCCAGTACGTCAAAATCATTGTAGTCAACTTTATACTGATTCCTCAAAGCAGATGTCAACGTCGACCAACTGATATCATCATTCCGTCTATGGTATCGCCAATACCATTCCAAGGCTTTACCTTCAAAAAGACTGTGTGCGTGCCTACATAAAAGCTCAACATCCCCATTCAGATTGTTGCTGGCCAATATATTAATTCGATATATAAATTCATCGATTGGCATTTTATTATCAAATCCGGAAAATTTCAAATTCCAGTTTCTAATCACGTTAAGTATCTTCTCAGAAGACACAACATTTGAAGAATTCGAAGAAATGTTAGGTGCAACATAATCAGGCGCAGTGGAGCCATTGGGTAATGCAGCGTTGGCCGAATTGGAACTCCCATGTATACTCATATTCTGAACTAAGGAACATAACTCAGAGGATATAAATTGGCGCATCTCATTCTGAAAACCAGCCAGAGAATCGGAAATCATCCTAGATATTCCTTGGTCATTATTTCTACCAACTTCTTGCAAATCACCATTCTGGGATTGATCATTTCTTCTCGTTCTACTACTCTGAGTTCTCCGTGAACCAGATCTCTCGTCGTCGATATCAACAGTAAAACTTACATTCCTTGGCTCCTCGATATTTAAAAGGTTTTCCTGACTTCGTGTTACTGGCATGACAACAGTAAATCCTCTATTTATTAACCAATCTAATGTTAATCCACTACTAAACTTGGAACATGAGTTAACATAAACTAAAAAAAATATCATACTCGTACATCGAATATAGAAGATGTAAAATAATACGATTTAAGCAAACTATCCATCTGGTGATCTGAACTGGTAAACCAACACAAAACAAATCCAAATAAAATATTTACTTAAATACAGTATGTCCGTTTGCTAGCTTCAAAAGCGAGTAAATATACAAAACCACTCCATATATTAAAATCTCAAGCTTTATTAACCGGCAAACCAATTTAGAAATATAGAAAACCGAGAATATACATCCGCTAGATTTTTCGTGAGTAAGTTACCGAGCATATCCCAATAACAGAAATCTCAAACAAAATATCTAGGTTGTATAATGAAAATTTTAAATGATTTGTATGAATGGTGCAGAAATTCGAGAAAAAAAAAGATCGATACTACTGAAATCCAAAACAATACGAAATCAACAAAAATCTATCGTATTAAATAGTTATCATCACGGAAAGATATTATATAAATTGTGTGACCTCAGCTAAATATAAGCTTTTATTTATTGTAATATTTTCAATGCAACGAAAGACGCAATTTTAATTTACTGAGGCCCCACGTTGGGCGCCATTTAATTTCTGTAAGGGCCAGACTACTTCCATATCTCTTCAGAACCAGTGCTACCTTTAATACCGGCCGTGCTCAGGGGTTGGGGTGGATTTTTGTTCCTCTGAGATACTTTAAAGCCCAATGCAGAAACCAAAACATAGGTAGCTTAAACCATGATAACTAATAATACGATAGGAATAATGGAAAAGATGTACGACTATGTGAAGAGGATAAAGCTGGTGTTCCCTCTTCAATCTATACCCGCCCTACCATTGTTACGCATATTTTTTAAAATTTTTGACTGCGTAACCCAAAATCGTTTATGCTAACATTGTGCCAAGTTGTTCGTGGAATAAAATTCAGATCTTAGTCCATAGCAAAATTACATAAACTATATTTTAATAACTCCATAACATTAATATGACTAAGGTGTAAACAAAAAAAAAATTAAATTGTAATGAGTTTTAGTTTAGGCAATAATCGTATATAGTAAATGACATTGAATAATGACAATATGCAATGGGATTTAAACTATTTTCGGAATGAGTAACTCTATTTATATGTTAATTAAATACTATATTATATATAAGTATACTAGGTAATGTGCCGAGTGAACATTTTAGGTTAGAGTTAGTTATAAAAGACTTACCAATTAATATCCAATGTTAACAGCAGGCCTGATGTCGTATCTGGATACAGGTAAAAATGATTAAAATGTCCACTCAATACGTTGACGGATTCGTGTTCGAAGTATTTAATTAATTGTAAGTGAGTTTGAGAATATAATAACTAATGTGGTCTCCTAGATGCCCAAGTTATAAAACTATGGTTCTTGTTTCTAACATATTCCGATATGAACATGATCTTTTGATTCTGTAGGTGTTGAAGTCCAAAGGAGTCAATGGCGAAGAAAGTAATAGCGGTTTATATCCTTGGACACATCTAAATTTTCATTTGAGTAATTTCATATGCGTATGTATCTCAATATATGATCTGAACTTTTGAACAGCCATTACTACTGCTAAACATTCCAATTCCGTAATCGTATAGTTTCGCTGAGCCCGATTCAATTTATGCGACATATACGCTATTGGTCTTTCAATACCCTCTTGGTCCTCCTGTGCCAAAACAGCTCCGACTCCACAAGTACTTGCGTCGCATTGAAGTATAAAAGGTTTAGTATAGTCTGGATGAATCAGAACTGGAGCTGTTGTCAATTTATGTTTAAGTTCGTCAAATGCCTTTTGTGCATCATCAGACCATTCAAACTTCCTCCTCTTACACAATAGCTCCGTAAGTGGAAATGTCAATGACGAAAAGTCTCGAATAAATCGTCGATACCAACCGGTCATGCCCAAGAATCGACGTAAATGCTTGATAGATTTCGGTGCTGGTAAATCACGTATGGCACTGACTTTGTCTTCATCTATCTGTAATGTTCCATTGCCAACAATATATCCTAGGTACTTCACTCTACTCAAGGCAAAGTTACTTTTACGCACATTTATAGTCAAGCCTGCTCTTCTGAGATGTGTCGCTACTTCCATGAGATGGGTTAAATGTTGATCGAAATTCTCAGACACAATCAGTAAATCGTCTAAGTAGACGAAAACGTGAGATCTCAGGGTATAAGGAATGACTTGGTCCATTAGTCTGCATAACGTTTGAGGAGCGTTACACAGTCCAAACGGCATTCTTGTAAACCGATATAGTGGCCGATTGGGGACTGTGAACGCTGTTTTCGACTTAGAACTTTCCTCCAATCTAACTTGCCAAAATGCATCCTTTAAATCAATTTTCGAGATACAGTGGACAGGCGGGAGTCTTGCCAAAAGCCCGTCGATGTTTGGTATGGGGTATGCATCCTTTACCGTCACGGAATTCAGCTTTCTACTGTCTACGCACATCCTAACCTTTCCCGGTTTTACAACAACAACCGCCGGAGAAGACCACGGTGAACCTGGTGCTTCCTCTATAACTCCTAAAGAAATCATCCTATCAATCTCTCCACAAAGCAGCTTCTCCACAGCAGGAGAAATAGGATAAAAACGCTGTTTTATCGGTCTTGCGTCTCCAGTATCAATGACATGCTCAATCAACGACGTACATCCTAGTCCCTCAATCTCAGAATTTGGAAAAGCGGACACTACCCTATCAAGTCGACTATGTTGTTCCTCAGTAAGTACAAGTTTATCTGGATCATCGCTGAGGACACTAACTTCCCCAATAGTCGGCATCGCAATCCTAAGGCCAAATAAACTCCAAAAATCATACCCACAAATCAAATCCTGTTGTATAGACGGTACCACTAAAAACTCTAATAATTTGGTCTGTCCCTGAAATCCAACATCTACCATCACGGTCCCTTGCACCACTTGTCTCTTTCCGTCAGCAGTCCTAACATTTCCTATGCATTTTCGAAATCCTTCTGAACTTTGAATTCTAGATCCCAAAGAACCTCCAATAACACTCCTGTTTGCACCACTATCCAACAACGCCAAATAATTATCATTCTGAATTTTCAAATAAATATATGGTCGGCAATCCAATTCCTTACATATAAGTGGAGAAATTTCGCACAATCGAAATGACCTCAATTTCGCGTAATGTTGTTTTATACGATATGAAGAGCGCAACTTCCTTCTAGAAGTACCAAATATTCTGGAACGAACTTTCCGATATTCCTTCAATCTTACATGAAATGGTCTTCTCAATGGGTGAACATCCCCCACCGTGTCATCATACTTATCATCAATAGTAGCATCGTCAATAATCACCCTGTCTATACCGGATGTCCGTTCTAATTCCGACGGACATCCCTCTGTCCGTTTCCCGACTTCCTATTCGAACAAAACTGACAGTTGGGTTTGTATGTATTCCTTCGCCCGCATCCATAGCAAAATATTTGTCTCGGCTCCATGCAGTCAATATAGGTATGTCCCATCTTCTCGCAATTCCAGCAATTAACGTCACTTCGAATTGCGGTGCACTCGGTCTCTATTTCCTTTAACTGTTCCAAGACGTCATCGTGGGTAGCTATTTCCGCAATCTGGGTTCGACTAATTCTTCCTCGATCCATATTATGTACGTCCTTCATAAATCGTTCGTGCTTCCTTACCGCTGTTCGCAATGTTGCGACACTCGTAATATCCAGGTGGAGAAGCTCGTGTCGTATATCATTCCTCAAATTCCGCAAGAGTATCTCACACAAGTCCACATCGGATATATGGTTCTTCAAACGATCAGTCAAACTAGAAACTGCATCGAAGTAATCGTCGAACGCCTCATTGGACCTCTGCTTCCGCCTACGAATATCCTCCAGTACGTCAAAATCATTGTAGTCAACTTTATACTGATTCCTCAAAGCAGATGTCAACGTCGACCAACTGATATCATCATTCCGTCTATGGTATCGCCAATACCATTCCAAGGCTTTACCTTCAAAAAGACTGTGTGCGTGCCTACATAAAAGCTCAACATCCCCATTCAGATTGTTGCTGGCCAATATATTAATTCGATATATAAATTCATCGATTGGCATTTTATTATCAAATCCGGAAAATTTCAAATTCCAGTTTCTAATCACGTTAAGTATCTTCTCAGAAGACACAACATTTGAAGAATTCGAAGAAATGTTAGGTGCAACATAATCAGGCGCAGTGGAGCCATTGGGTAATGCAGCGTTGGCCGAATTGGAACTCCCATGTATACTCATATTCTGAACTAAGGAACATAACTCAGAGGATATAAATTGGCGCATCTCATTCTGAAAACCAGCCAGAGAATCGGAAATCATCCTAGATATTCCTTGGTCATTATTTCTACCAACTTCTTGCAAATCACCATTCTGGGATTGATCATTTCTTCTCGTTCTACTACTCTGAGTTCTCCGTGAACCAGATCTCTCGTCGTCGATATCAACAGTAAAACTTACATTCCTTGGCTCCTCGATATTTAAAAGGTTTTCCTGACTTCGTGTTACTGGCATGACAACAGTAAATCCTCTATTTATTAACCAATCTAATGTTAATCCACTACTAAACTTGGAACATGAGTTAACATAAACTAAAAAAAATATCATACTCGTACATCGAATATAGAAGATGTAAAATAATACGATTTAAGCAAACTATCCATCTGGTGATCTGAACTGGTAAACCAACACAAAACAAATCCAAATAAAATATTTACTTAAATACAGTATGTCCGTTTGCTAGCTTCAAAAGCGAGTAAATATACAAAACCACTCCATATATTAAAATCTCAAGCTTTATTAACCGGCAAACCAATTTAGAAATATAGAAAACCGAGAATATACATCCGCTAGATTTTTCGTGAGTAAGTTACCGAGCATATCCCAATAACAGAAATCTCAAACAAAATATCTAGGTTGTATAATGAAAATTTTAAATGATTTGTATGAATGGTGCAGAAATTCGAGAAAAAAAAAGATCGATACTACTGAAATCCAAAACAATACGAAATCAACAAAAATCTATCGTATTAAATAGTTATCATCACGGAAAGATATTATATAAATTGTGTGACCTCAGCTAAATATAAGCTTTTATTTATTGTAATATTTTCAATGCAACGAAAGACGCAATTTTAATTTACTGAGGCCCCACGTTGGGCGCCATTTAATTTCTGTAAGGGCCAGACTACTTCCATATCTCTTCAGAACCAGTGCTACCTTTAATACCGGCCGTGCTCAGGGGTTGGGGTGGATTTTTGTTCCTCTGAGATACTTTAAAGCCCAATGCAGAAACCAAAACATAGGTAGCTTAAACCATGATAACTAATAATACGATAGGAATAATGGAAAAGATGTACGACTATGTGAAGAGGATAAAGCTGGTGTTCCCTCTTCAATCTATACCCGCCCTACCATTGTTACGCATATTTTTTAAAATTTTTGACTGCGTAACCCAAAATCGTTTATGCTAACATTGTGCCAAGTTGTTCGTGGAATAAAATTCAGATCTTAGTCCATAGCAAAATTACATAAACTATATTTTAATAACTCCATAACATTAATATGACTAAGGTGTAAACAAAAAAAAAATTAAATTGTAATGAGTTTTAGTTTAGGCAATAATCGTATATAGTAAATGACATTGAATAATGACAATATGCAATGGGATTTAAACTATTTTCGGAATGAGTAACTCTATTTATATGTTAATTAAATACTATATTATATATAAGTATACTAGGTAATGTGCCGAGTGAACATTTTAGGTTAGAGTTAGTTATAAAAGACTTACCAATTAATATCCAATGTTAACAGCAGGCCTGATGTCGTATCTGGATACAGGTAAAAATGATTAAAATGTCCACTCAATACGTTGACGGATTCGTGTTCGAAGTATTTAATTAATTGTAAGTGAGTTTGAGAATATAATAACTAATGTGGTCTCCTAGATGCCCAAGTTATAAAACTATGGTTCTTGTTTCTAACATATTCCGATATGAACATGATCTTTTGATTCTGTAGGTGTTGAAGTCCAAAGGAGTCAATGGCGAAGAAAGTAATAGCGGTTTATATCCTTGGACACATCTAAATTTTCATTTGAGTAATTTCATATGCGTATGTATCTCAAGAAGCCAGTTGATGCTTGCAAAAATCAAAGCTGAGGATGGTTTTCGATTCTCTTATTGCGACACAAAATATATTTATGATAATCCATTACTTGCTATCGTTCCAAAATCAGACATTTTAAGCGCCATTCATAAACGCAAATGCTTTATGGTCCTTAGCGATATTTAAAATTAAATATATGCGGGAGATCAGTGAGAGCAAAAATCTCACTACCTAATTAAAATATTAGGAAAAATGATACATATCCAACGATAGTTTAAACACATTTTCCAACTTACCTCCCGATTCTTGCAAAAATTACTAGCCAAGATTTGATAAATAATTAGAAAGCTGGATAATAAGTTAACAATCCTCTTTCATTAATTTGAAATCGTCTTTATAAAAATTCCAAACTTTTTCTTATGAAAAAAAGTTTATGACTTTCTTCGCAAACAAATTTTCGAGAATGAAAATAAAATTCATTTTCATGAAAATGTGTATTGAAAACTATTGTTATTTTCTACTAAGCCTACCTAAAATATTATATACGAGAAATCCAGTAAAAGAATGATAGTGTTCTGCAAATCAGACAACATTCCTCACAATTCATAAGTCGGTTTATCCGACTGAACTTTGTTACTTGTTTTTATAACAATTTTAAAATGCAACTTTTTTGTGAGACACCTTTTAGAACCCCCCTAAATATATTATTATTGACTATTGAGAGGGTCAAAGAAGAAGCTTGACGAATACGTTTATTTTCCTCACAACATTAGATACTTCAAAGACATTGCGCTGTACCAAATTATAAGTGTTTATGTGCAATGGTATTATTAAGGTTACGAACCAATCAATGTTGGTATGATTTGGCCATTTGGTGTGGGATGTTTCAAAAGGGATGTGGCATTAATCCCCATTTTTACTGGACTTTAGGAACAATAAAAGCATTATCCTGCAAAAAATTTCCGGTATTAATATGCACTGGTACAAGTTATAAGCAGTTAACTTTTTTTTACAAAATGGTGCCTGTGGTTGGCAGGTACCAAAAGGGGCTGGCCACTTCAGCCATTTCTTTCAAGATTATGGCGACATATTAGCTTACTATGTGTGAAATTACAGAGACTTCGAATGGGTAGTAAGAAGTTATTAAAGAATCAATAGTTCACTAAATGTTAACACTTTGTGAGGGAGGTACTAAAAGGAGTGACCAATATGGCCCATAGTCGAATTTTGCCTGAGATATGAAAAAAGGTATCATGTACCAAATTTTAAGTTAATCTGTTACTTCTTTTGAGAGTTATCAGACTGACAGACGAACGGCCATTGCTTAAATGACTTGAAATGTCCTAATGTCCTTCGATGTGTCACACAATTGGCCCGAAGCGAATTATATATATACCCCGTCTTCACTGTAGTGAGCGTATAAAAAGAGTAGTCTGTAGGCATACTGCGAAATTTAAACAGTCACCTTATTTTTTAAACACACCTCATATAACCACCCAAATACAATTTTATATACATGCTCTGTAAAAGTCAAAAATTGTATTTGATATGTATGAAAATTGAGACAGGAATCACTCTTTATGAGCGAAAAGTTGAGGATATCGGTTCACATTTAGATAAAACCCTCACATACCCGTATGTATCTCCTGATATGGCTTAAGAATGGCACTAGACTGGAATCCGCAAGGCAGTAGAAGACCTGGTCGACCTGCGATGACATGGAGAAAAACACTCACGAAAGACCTTGCCAAAATAAACAAATCTTGGGAATTTATTAAAATTAATGCATACGATAAATCTTATTATAAATCTATTGTAGAAGCCCTATGTTCCCTCGAGGAAAAAATGGCGTCAAATTTTTAAATATTATATATTCCTGAGCAAACAATTTTTTTTTGAAAATCAATAAAATTTATTTGGAACGCAATTTTTATTAATATATAACAAAAAATAAAATATGTGTTTAAATACAAATAAAATTATTGTTTAGGAATTTCTCGAAATACATTTTACTAGCTTTAACCATCATTTATTTATTTTCTTTTTAGGGTACTGTAGAATTGTTATACCTCTTTCTTTCAAAAACAAATGACTATCCCATATGGGGAAAAATTATCTTGTTTATGTAGCATTTTTAACCATATTTAGCCCTTATTTGACCCACTGTACAATATTCAACAATTTTTGTCAAATTTTACCATATTAAATCATTATGTTTGCTTGCTTTTATTCGGTCTGCAAATCATTGTGATTCTAACTAGGATATTCTCCCGGCTTCAAAACCATTTTGTTTGTATATTACTATAGAAACAAGTATTTTATACATGGCGGTGTATAAATATGTATTAAAAATTGGCAGCACACATACAGGATCATGATTTCTGAGCCGTGACACTCGTTATCAACAGTTCTGCTGCAATTGTATGGGAGATACGGAGCTCTATATGGTTGACTTCAACACGCAAGCGAATGAGAAATCTTTGTGAAACCACACTTCTCCAAAATCTTCCAAAAACAATTGTTAACCAAAGTTAATACAAAACACTTTTTTGTCTCTCTGTACCATAGTTAACACATTTTTGCCTCACTATTTCCGAGGTAACGCTTGTTGGCCCAATGTACCATATTTAACCCATTTTGTCTCACTTTACCATTTTTAACTATATTTTCCCCGCTGTACTATGGTTAACCCTTTTTTGTCCTATTGTGCAATATTAAACCCTTTGTCTCCCTGTAACATATTTAACACTTTTTGCCCCACTGTACCATATTTAATCCTATTTGCTGCACTGTATCATATTTAACACATTTTTGACCCTTTTTTACCCACTGTACCATAGGTAACCATTTTTGTCACACTGTACCATATTTAATCCATTTTGTCCTACTTTACCATATTTAACTATTTTCGCCCCACTGGACCATATTTAACCTTTTGTCTCACTGTACCATATTTAACACTTTTTGTCTCACTGTACCATATTTAAAAATGTTCACCACTGTGCCATACTCAACCTCCTTTTGGCCCCTTTTTGACCCACTGTACCATAGCTAACCATTTTTGTTACACTGTACCATATTTATTTTTTTTTTGCCACACTGTATCATAGTTAATACATTTTTGCCCCACTCTACCTATCTAACCCTTTTTGTCTCACTGTACCATATTTAAAATTTGTCCCCACTCTACCATACTTAACCCTTAACTGTACGATATTTAATCACATTTTATCCACTATACCATTTTTGCCCACTATACATTATTTAATGTTTTTGACCCACTGTGCACTTCACATATCAAGTTTAAGTCCCAATTTTGCCAGATTGATTCATTTTTGCCCCAATGCACCATAATTAACCCGTTTTGCCCCACTGTGCCTCTTAAAGTTAGAATTTCCAAAAATCACTTCCGATCTCTAGTTTATGTTACAAAATCTACCCTAGAACCATGGGACCATATTTAAAACTTTTAAACCACTGTACCCTATTTTACACGTTTGGCCCCACTGTGCCCCGAAAAGTGCGATTACAAAAAACAACTCACTACCCCGAACCGTTGTCCTAAGGACATCCCACGCTTAAATTTTCACCATTCTAATTCTAGTCGTTAAAGTTGGCGGTGGTACCATATTTATCACTTTCTGTCCCACTGTGCCCATAAAATTTTCAAAAAAAAAATAGCTCCTTGTTCTAGTTTACGTCCCAAGAGCTAGTCTCACAGCAAATTTCACGATTCTAGCTCTTACCATTTGGATCAATTTCTGGGTCTACCCTCACACAGAATTTTACGATTCTAGCTCATTCCGTTTGGATTTGGCGGTGGTACCATATTTATCCCTTTTTGCCCCAATGTGCGGGTATTAGTACGAATTTCGAAAAATCCCGTCTACATACCAAGGGCTACCCTCCCACCAAATGTAATGATTCTAGCTTCAGCCGTTTGGCCCGGGCGATGATCAGACAGTCAATGAGTCAGTCAGCCAGTCACGCAACAATTTTATATTTATAGATTTAAAAAAGATGTTCAAAACTTTTGCTGACTTTTTATCCGCTCACCTAAGAGATTAGGGTATATACATTTGGTACGAGCAAAAATTGAAACACATCGAAGGAGGGACATAAGACCTCACGTATGTTTGGCGAAAATTCGATTTGGGTCATTTTAAGTCATTTGAGAAATGTCCGTCCGTCTGTCTAATGAAGTTTGGACAAATGCTTTATTTGGGTGGCGACGTGGAGTATTGTTTGTTTTTAGTTTTTTCGTGAGTAAATAGGCTAGCTTTTTGCATTTTTGTTTTTGATTCTGACAGGTCAACATCTGTTTTTAGAAAAGAAGACACGATTAGTTTAACAGTCGCTACCGCCCACACAAATGGACCATTTTGCACCAAAAGTTAACAGCTTATAACTTTAATACCATTGCATACAAATACTTGTAATTTTGTACAGTGTAATATTTTTATAGGATGTACCATCACTATTCGTAGCTCTTGCACAATTTGACTATTTTGCACCAAAAGTTAAAGTTTATAACTTTAATACCCGTGCATACCTTAAAGATATTAAATGCTATAAATTGATAATCATTTAATTAGAACTAAAAAGAAATTCAATTTTTTTGGGACTGATGTTGTGGGGATTATTAAGACTCGTTTACTAGACTGAACTTTCTACTTGTTTCACTTAACCACTGTACCATAGTTCGGTTTGAGTTTTATTCGGCAGTACGTATGCGCACCATAGTGTTTTCACAAAATGAAAAATTATTGTATATTACATAGTGCAACATATGATTTTGAGACTCAATTCTGAGAATTGAACGTGAAAGTAGCACCAAAAATAAGAACTACTGCATCATTCGTTTAGTCAAGTTGGCTCAATTATTAATTTAATGGCCATAGGAATTTTTTTGCATGGCCGATTTATGTACAGGGTTTTCCAATAAGAGTGATATGATTTCTTTGAAAAAAACACACTTATTGTTAAGGAAATTCAAAAGTTTTTTATTTAATGTGAAGTACAATCGGTACAATTAAGTTCTAAATAAAACGTCATTCAATTGGCCTCCTCGACTTCTTCTACAGATACGAATTCGATGAACCCAATTTACGAGCTCTTTTTCCACTAAATCAAGTCGTATGTCATGAATGGCACGTTCAGTATTGACTTGTAAAGCTTGAAGAGAGTTTGGTTTATTTCGAAAGACCAATGACTTCAAATAACCCCACAAGACATAGTCTAATGGTGTTTAAATCACATCTTCTTGGAGGCCATTCAATATCACAATTTCTTGAAATAATCGAATCTCCAAACTTTTCTCGCAACAATTTAATTGTTTCATTTGCTGTGTGGCACGTAGCCACAATCTGTCAATGGCAAAAAGATAGCTCTTACCGAGAGCTAAAATATTGCTCATGGGTGTCAAGGTCGTAGGAAGACTGGAAAGTGGTTTTTTGGATTTAAAAAAATGGACTTAGCATCATTTTCAAATGTGAACGGAAAGTTTGCTCTAGCTCCTTAACGGTACGTCGGATCGGGAATCGGTCAATGGCAAAAAGACAGCTCTTAACGAGAGCTAAAATATTGCTCATGGGTGTCAAGGTCGTATGTCGACTGGAAAGTGTTTTTTTTTATTTTTTTTTAATTGGAGAACGATTATTTTGGTAATAAAAATGAAATTTGTAAACGTTGTTCTTGCGTATATCTCTGCATGATGAAATTGTAAACACTACTGAATACAATGAAAAACAAATGACAGATCATGACATATTACAAATGGCCGAAACGTCACTTCAAAATCATATCGTCCCTATTGGAAAACCCGTTATTTACTTTAAAAGTTTTCAAATTCAATTTAATACAAACAATATTTAGACATATTTACAGAGAATTATTTTTAATCCATCACCCAAAAAATCTATAGATTTCTACGACTTTTTAAATATTATTTTTGGTGGGAGATTATTAAGGGTAAGCGGTTGAGCGGGGTCGTCGTGTGTTTTGGGAGAAATACTTCTTAAAGTTTCTCCTTTATTTCGTTCTTTGGCATGGAATTTCTGTTTCGAAGCTTTCTGTACTAAAATTGTGCCTGAGTTTACTAAACTGTTTAAATACCCAGCAAACTTTGTAGCTAAATAATGTCAAAATAATGCCATACGATTTATCGGGTCGAAATTATGCGGGGTTAGTTGTTTTCATCGAGGAAACATTTTCTGTTGCAGGAAATAAGAAGTGTAGTTGTCTAAAATTGTGTTCCTCTGGAAAGAATTATTTTCTATCTCTGTATCAAATAATATTAGTGATTGTTGTTCAAAATGTTTATTAGTGCATAGTTTTAACTATTACATATATCCTATTTTTGTAGACCAGTGTGTTGCTTGTATGTCTAGGATTACTATAAAATAAATTGCATGGCAAAGCACAATATGTTACCACCTGTGGGAAATATCTTTCTTCTTGTTAGCAGGCCATTACCGATTACCTACCGCAAATAATATATTCAAAAGAATGACACATATGTATACTTGGGATATGACCATAGCCAATGCAATAGTTTTTCTTTTGCATTTTTTACAGACATTTACATGCAAATGAGATAGTGTCTGGCTCCGGCAACGTAATCCGACATTTCCTTCTCGGTTTTCCCCACAATTTTACTTTGTTGGTATATGTCAGTGAGGCACAACGTCGCAGTTCTTTCTCTGAGTGTAATCTAGGGAAAAATACATTCTTATTATTAATACACCGGTGGTATGTAATATGCCTAGGGAAAGGCAACAGTTTCTAGTTTCTGTGTTTTGTAATCATCTCCGGTTCTGGGTTGTTGAACCTTTTGTAATGGTTAGATCGGCTCTGTGTTCTACATACGAGTATTACCAGCCATCACACAAAGCAGTGATTTGGCCATAATATAAATATGCATACATATCCTTCCACCCGTCCATCCATCCTACCATTCGACCGACCCGCTGTATATTTGACCACAGTTTTCCTAAATAAATGCTTTAGATGGACCCAAACAAAATCACATGGGGCATCCGACAGAGTACTCATATATGTATATATATGTGTATGGTATATGTGGTATGGGTAATTGGTAGGGACAGTAAATTCAATCTAAAAATACCCAATGGTCTGTCATAGCCAAGATAGACCAAAATGGATGGCACATAACACAAAACAAAAAACAGCAAGAAAAACCGACCTACAGTACGTACGATTTTTGTGTATGTGGCCCAAGAAGAAGAAAATAAACCAAAAGATATGTTTTAGACGAAACACAAGCGAGACGAAGTCGGCGATATGAGAAGGATTTTCCTAATGAGCCAGAAATGTGTACTCATACAGTGGCGGACACAACTGGATACATAATTGAAAATTTTTGGTAAATTAGTTATAACTTTTTTTTTATTGGAGATAATCAAGAAATTATTTTTACATTGTATACTTTAAACTCTGTTATTAAATTATAAAAAAATAAAGAATGTCGTTTCATATAAAAAACAAAAAAAAAATTCAAAATTCTTCATTAACAGCATTTATCCAGTTTTGTCCATTTTAGTGGTTTGACAAATTAGTACCTTTGTTTTCTAAATTAGTACTTTGTCCATAGTCCTTTGTTTGCTAAAACACTTTCAATTCGTTTTGGCATACTTTCTACTAAATTTTGTATTGTTTGGGGTGGAATTTTCGCCCATTCAGTGTTAACTCTTTCCCAGAGTTCGGCCATATTAGTTGGAGCACGTTCGTAGTGAGAAAGCATTCTCTTTACAATAGCCCACAAATTTTCTATGGGATTTAAATCCGGGCTTTGTGCAGGCCACTGCATAGTTTGAAATTGTTGGTCAGCCAACCATTTTTTGACAATAATCGCTGTGTGCTTAGGGTCTCCATCATGTTGAAACACAATCTCATCTACTGGATAAACGCATTCATCGACAACGTCAGGTAAATTGTCACGCAAAAGGCTAAGGTAATCTTCCTTTTTCATAATTCCATCGATCTTCACCAATGGGCCAAGGTTCCACCATGTGAAGCAGCCCCACGCCATTAAATGCCCACCGCCGTGCTTCACTGTTTGTTTAACTTGGTGCCTTTGAATCCTCTCATCAGATCGATGCCAAAAATACTCCTTACCGTCCGACTGAAATCGATTAATTTTGGTCTCATCTGACCAAATTACTCTTTTCCAGTCTTCAATAGTCCAATTTTTATGGTCTTTGCCAAATTTAAGCCTGGCCTTTACATTCTTGTCAGATAAGGCAGGTTTTTTTTGTTTAACTGCAGACACCAATCCAATCCTACGCAAAGCTCTCCTTACTGTGCGATCACTTACGGCTTTGTTCAACGCCTCTGCAGCAATTTTAGGTGTTTTCGCATTCTTCGTCATCATCAATCGCTCCACCAAACGAGCATCACCATCAGACAACAATCTTGGCCGACCACCACGACTCATAGGTTCGTTAAAATTTCGACGTTTTCTTACTAAATTAACTGTCCGGTGACATATCTTTAATCTAACTGCAATATTTCTAGAAGAGTATCCACTTTCACTCAATCTTAATATTTCGTTTTCTACTTGAAGTGAAATTTTTTTCATTTTGATTTTGATTAAAATTAAGCTGATCTTTAACACGTGTTTCTTTCTCAATTGCTCAAGTTAGAGTAAAGAATAAAAACAAAAGAAAAAAAAACAAAATAAATAAAAAAAGAAAGGCAATACAAAAACAATTGCAGCTGTAAATCCCATTGTAAACAACGAAACTTAGAATGGACAAAACTGGATAAATGCTGTTAATGAAGAATTTTGATTTTTTTTTTAGTTTTTTTATATGAAACGACATTCTTTATTTTTTTATAATTTAATAACATAGTCTAAAGTATACAATGTAAAAATAATTTCTTGATTATCTCCAATAAAAAAAAAATTATAACCAATTTACCAAAAATTTTCAATTATGTATCCAGTTGTGTCCGCCACTGTATGTAATAGTTATATTAAGATTGCCAGATTATTGTACAAAAACGTGTGGGTTATGAGTTGTCCTGTGCCAAAAATGCATAATACTCGTACAATATCACACACACAAAGAACATTCAAAGTAAAATTGCCATAATGGTAGAAGGGGGGGGGGGGGGGGGCGAATTTGTTTTAGTAGAATTACATTTAATATTAACCCTTTGGGGGCGGGTGGAAGTGTAATGAAATGAAGGCAGTTTATAATCATGGGATTAGCTTGTGGATCGTTCGGTATTTCCTCAATTACTTGAAAGGAGTGGTAGGCATAGAATAAAATGTATTATTTTGTGGGTTTTATATACACTTTTTAATTAAATATAAATTAAAATATATAAATATTTAAAAGTGTAGCATTTTCTTTGCCACTTGAGATTTTCGCGCATACGATATATTAAAAAAAAGTTGAATTAAAGTGTCTTGTGGGCACATATAGTGATTTTTTACAAGGAATATTTTTGTCGAATACATCACCCAAAAAATCCATCGATTTCTACCAGTGTTCGGAAAAAAACAGTACGTTATAGGAACGGTTTCTTTAGAGAACACTAACGTTATTTATTTTTTTAGTGTCACTGTCACACTATGATAACGTACCGTTCTTAGAACACGACGAACGGTACACTACGATAACGTACGGTTCATATCACTACGTCGATAAGACATATTTACGCTCTAGAGAGCTCATTTTTTAACCGATCATGCTGAAATTTATATATTTTTACTTTGTATTGCATTGTGATCACGCTTGAATGTATGGGGGCTATATCAAAGAATGGACCGATATGCCCCATTTTAAATAGGGATCGTCCCTGGGTTAAGAAATAACTCTGAACCAATTTTCATTAAGATTGCTTCATATTTGGTGTCGAATATAAAAATGAACGGAACGCTAAACGTAGTGATACTGTTAGTGTTCTGTTTAAAAGAACAATATCACTACGACGTAGTGATACTGTTCTATGAACCGTACGTTATCGTAGTGTACCGTTCGTCGTGTTCTAAGAACGGTACGTTATCGTAGTGGTACCGTTCGCGAACAGTAACACTAAAAAAATGTTTAGTGTATTCTGTTCTCGTGTAAGGGTTGCGATACTGTTCCGTTCGCGCATAAGAAGTTATGACCAAAAACCCGATACACGGAGTGATATCTTAACGATTTTTTAAATATTGACAACTTCTGAACGAGTTATCGGAAAAAATCTCTAAAAAGTTTATTCAGGTGTGCTAAAAAATATAACACAATATTGGTAATGTTTTTAGCAGAATAGCGTTCTAGATGCACATATGAAAAATGCCACGCTTTAGTGCAAATAACCGTCTAATATTCCATATTACATTACTCACAAAGTGAGGGTAATCCTTACTCTGTTTACCCGACTGACATTTTCTTATTTGTGCATTTGCTTATGTTGCAACAAAATTTGTTTCTAAGCTATTTTCGTGACGACTAATTCTCTGCTCATCCATTGTTGGCCCCAAAAATATAAAACCGACAAACTAATTTTTCATCAGCTAATTACGGGCCTTTAACATCTCTGGGGTTTTTGACACATCACATGCCCTTACATACATAAGTATGTGTATAAGAATTCAAACATGCATTACGTATACGAGTATGTATATGTACATATTTGTGTTTTAAGTAAATTACCGCAACCCATTCAAGCACTACTTGGCAAGGCAGTATGCGTATGTAGGTTCCAGAGAGAGATAGGAAGAGGAGAACCCCCGCACCACAATCCTTGATTATTGTGGCACCAAATCCTTTTTTGTTATGATTTTCCATTGTTGTCCTCTTCTACTTCTTCCATATCTTCTTGGCTGCTTCTTGTAATTTTTACTGTCTGATTTATTTATTTTTTTTGCTATTCGTTTGGCGTCTGTTGTTCTGGTTGAATGTAAATTTTGGCACCCGAATGTCGCCTGTTGATAGAAAACCCAAAGAAGCAGCCAAAATGGCAGCAACAACAACCACCACAAGAACAACAAAAACGGAGAAAGAAAAATGGGGAAATATGCAATAAATAAAAAATTTAGTTTTTGTTGTAAAGAACCAAAGAAAATAAATTTATAAAGAAGTTCCGTCAAGTAGCGAGTAGTCTATTAGTAACGTAAGAATAGAAATTTAATTTCAGCAAGTGATTTTTTTGCGTATTTCAAGACCGATTTCCGAGATTTTATTGTTATTATCACATTTAGAAAATTAATATCAATCGTACCAAAAAAGTTCAAAAAAAATACTCCAGAAAACTATATTTTTCGCGTTTGAAAATCATTTCTATTCGTTCGTAACTCACGCAAATGTAAACAATGTCACGACGGAACATCTGTGTAATAGAGAGTCTGTGTAACGAACTACATACATGAATGAACAATAAAGTGGGTCGTAAGACTCGTAAATTATATTGAATGTTAATAAAATTTATTGTATTAAAATTAATAGCTGATAGTGAGTGGCCCATTTTTATATCCTACATCACACTGTGTATTATAACTTTGTGCATTTGTTTGTAACACCCAAAAGGAGAAGAAATAGACCCAACGTTTATTATACCGATCGACTTCGAATCACTTCCTGAGTTGATTTAGCTATGTCCGTCCGTCTGTCTGTGCATGTATTCTTGTAATCAAAATACAGGTCGCAATTATGGTTGGATCTCTCGGAAACTTAGCACATATCTTTCTTTCTTTCAGATTTACATATAGCTTCCATATATGTGTACCACCGATTTGGCATATATGCACTGTATAAGCAAATTTTTTTAACCAAATCTTTAAAAAAAATTACAGAGAGAAGTCTCTTGATACACTTAGAGACAATACTGAATTTGAGGAAAATCGGTTCAGATTTATATATAGCCCGCATATATGTATATGTTACCCCCGATTTGACATGTCAGCGCTGTAGAAACTGTATTTTGTATCCGATAAGTACGAAATTCGGTAGAAAGAGGTTTCTTATTACATAAATAAACAGTGCCAAGTTTAGGAAAAATGAGGTTTCATGTTATATTTATAAATAAACACTGAAAAATTTGGGGAAAATCGGTTCAGATTTAGATATAGCCCCCATATAACGGGTTTTCCAATAGGGATGATAGGATTTTGAAGTGACGTGTCGGCCATTTGTAATGTGTCATGATCTATCATTTGTTTTTCATTGTATTCAGTAGTGTTTACAATTTCATCATGGAGAGATATACGCAAGAACAACGTTCTCCAATTGCAACTTTTCGTGCGCTAAGTCAATATTTTTTTTAATCCAAAAAAACCGTTTTCCAGTAGTGCTACGACCTCGTTAAGAGCTATCTTTTTGCCATTGACCGATTCCCGATCCGACGTACCGTTAAGGAGCTAGAGCAAAAATAAACTTTCCGTTCACATTTGAAAATGACGCTAAGTCCATTTTTTTTAAATCAAAAAAAAAAAACACTCTCCAGTCGACCTACGACCTTGACACCCATGAGAAATATTTTAGCTCTCGTTAAGATCTATCTTTTTGCTATTGACCGATTGTGGCTACGTGCCACACAGCGAATTGAAACAATTGAATTGTTGCGAGAAAAGTTTGGAGATTCGATTATTTCAAGAAATTGTGATATTGAATGGCCTCCAAGATGGTGTGATTTAACACCATTAGACTATTTCTTATGGGGTTATATGAAGTCATTGGACTTTCGAAATAAACCACAGTCTCTTCAAGCTTTACAAGTCAATATTGAACGTGTCATTCATGACACACATCTTGATTTAGTGGAAAAAGTGCTCGAAAATTGGGTTCAAGTCACAGAAGAAGTCGTGGAGGTCATTTGACGTTTTATTTAAAACTTAATTGTATCGATTGTACTTCACATTAAACAAACGACTTTTGAATTTCCTTAACAATAAGTGTGTATTTTTTCAAAGAAATCATCAATCATACCCTGGATATGTGACTACCGATTTCGTATCAAAGCTCTATAGAAGTTGTACTTTACTTCCAATCATTTCAAAATTTGACAGAAATAAGTTTCTTAATTTAGGAACGAATACTGCTTAATTTGGGGGAGATAATCAGTTCAGATGTACATAGTTATAGCCACATATAAATGTTCCTTACTGGTTTTAGTTAATTCTGGGACGCATAAGTAATAGTTAAAGGGTAAGCACTCGAAGGGTACCAAATTCACGCTGCTGTGTCAACTGAACGGTTAATATAAATTCGCTCATTTTCAGGCAATTGACAGTTTGTTCTGTTGTTTACAAGCATTCAGAAACATATCGTTTTACGTCGCAGTTAAAAAAGTTATCGAAATTAAATCAAAACGTATCAGTATTTGTATTTTGTTGAAAATTGCAACCAGCCATTGTTAATGGGCTACGACATTTACGTGTGAACGAAATGCTTGTGTATCGTTTGGACTTCTGATAATAGTCTTGGTGTGAACCTGACCAGCAGGGTATATAAGGTACCAACCGGAAAATACTTATGTACGTATTTTTTTTTAGACAGGAAGTTAAACTTCAAAATCAACATTCTGAAAAGACCAAAGATTTGATTGCGTACCTGGCGCAATTGTCTTACCGCACTTCGCGTCTATCAACGCATTGGTGCTCGCACATAACAGAATGTCAACAATACACTAAATGGTATTCCATGACTGCCGGTTGAAGTTTTGTAAGTTAGCTGAAGTCATCGCCATTTTAAAAAGTGTACTGCATTGCGTATTGACGGATTATTTGATGATGAGCAATCTGTGCGCAAGATGGGTGCTGCGTTTGCTCACAATCAAGATAATGAACCAGTTCACACATTCACTATTGCGATGTCCAAAATCAATGAATTAAAGTTCGAATTGCTCCCTCGGACTATTTTTTGTTTCCAGACTTGAAAAAATTGCTCGGCGGAAAAACAACAACAATGAAGTTCGGTTCTTTCTATAAGTAAAAAAAGGTGTCGAAGCTATTTAAAAATAGCTGGAAACAGTACGTATATCGAGTTAAAAGAAGATTATGTTGAGAAGTAAAGAAATATGTTCCCAAATATGTTGTGTTTACTTTGTTAGGTCGGTTAATTTTGAGACCTCCCTCGTACCTCACGCTCCATGCCTCTAGCTACCTGAAAGCACTTCTTGAGTGATAGTGTCCTTACGACTGTAATAGGTGGTCACTAGTCACAAACTGCATACATTCCAAGCTGATGTGGTCCTGCCTAAACTCAAAACGCAACAACGCCCTGTTGCCGTTATCTACAGTCTCACTTATCGTGTCAGTTATTACGGGACACTGCCGTATTGGAAGGCACGCAGTGAGATTGAAGGTTTTGCGTAATGACCTTTGCTGAAGCTGAGGAAGAGGAGGAGTAGAAAGATAAATCAATGGAACACCTCTCTAGAAGGCTACAGGCTACCCTAGACTATCTTTTCTTTGGAGAATTTTTCTCGTAGCTAACTTGATTTAACTTAATAAATAATAATAAAAACTTGTGTTTTTTCCTTACGACCCTATGGTAGAACAATCGATTAAATAGACTATGCGAGTCTGTCATATAGGTTGCCACTCTTAACTTAAAGTTAAATCTAAAGAGGCAGCTCCAAACTTAACAAAAAACTAATCCACGACAAAACGCAGCCCAGCAACAAATTGATTCAATTGAACGATTGACGCCCTACAAAAACTGGTCTTCCCCGAGAACGACAGGGCTCATTAGTGTAGTACTCGTATATGACTAACAGACTCGCCGTTATTATCCATGCTTAAGGTGGCTACATCGAACCATAATATATTTTTCTTATCTTTTAAAAACCAAAATTACAGCATTTTGATTTGGTAAAACTTCGAGTCTCGTTATTTATTTACCTTATAAGAAGGATTTATTGGAATCGAATTACTATAATATTTATTTTTTTGTGTAATCGGCCCATTTTGTGATATTTAGTATATATTTTAAAATTTTTATCTTACCATTGCAGCGACCCCCTCTAGTTTATATTCTTATGTACATACATATGCAGTAATCGTAACTATTGCAGGCAGCCTTGCTGACTACACTTATTTTCTAAATGACTGCCAGACTGAATAATTAGGGATGTCCAAATTGAAGTCAATAAAGTATTAACCTGATTCTGTTTTACTTTTCACAATTAAAATGTTCAACTGTAATGCTATGAGGTTCAATACAAGTGTGAATTCTTGTGGTTAAAATAAAATGCAAATTGTAAAATCGTAAAGAAGTTAAATCAGTTGAGATCTTTTTATGTAGGTCATATTAACAATGAGATCCATTGTGAATGGTTCTGGGCAATACGAAATACAAATGATAAAATTTGGTTCCAGTCGTGTTTTATTTTTAGTTTCTAAGGTCTCAGCAAGTCAAATGGGGTGGTTTGAATAGGGACTGTATGAAACCGTAGACTTACGCTGACCATAGTTTCTGTAAATATTTTTTGTACAATTAAACGCGTACTGCCAAATTTTATCCTAATAGTTTAATGTTTGTAGCTTCTATTGCAGAAAAAACAATTGCCATGCCGCATCTTATATACCATCCACTATGGATGGTATGTGAATTATTTCGGGTGCAAAAAAACTTATACTACCAAATTTCAGCCCGATTCGTTGAAATTTGTGGTTTTTGTTGCGTTAAGAAGTCAAATCGAGAGGGACCGTTGTATGTAGGCTATATCAAAAGTATATGTGAACTCTATGGCGATAAGAATTCAAATCGGGGAGATTCTATATATGGCGGCTATACTTACATATATAAATTTTCCAATAAGGCAGTGACCCATAATGACAGACATGTTAAGTCCGGCGTCCGGTCTCGATAACGACAACAGGGCGATGTTGTGTTTGGAGTTCACGCAGCGCCCCATCAGTCAGGAATATGTGCAATTCCTGATTCCTGTCATTTGTTGTCGTAAGGATACTATCTATCTAAGAAGAGCTTTCAGGTCGCTAGTGACATGTCCACATACTACAATTCCCCCGGAGCGTGTAAGGTATTTTCTAGTTTTTGCAGTTTCATATGCATTTAAGTTCCCTGGTGTGTTCTTGCGGCACTGCACCAGTGCAGGTGAATATTTGAATGTTCAGCCATCTCGTTGAGAGATCTGCTACTTTCGAGGACAGTTTTATAATTCAGGAATACATATTCCAGGGACTTTTTAACAGCCTGACTATTAGAGAAAATATTGACATCGACTTTAGTCAGGACATTAATTTTCAGCCATTCTGCTACCTATCTAAGTATTTTATCTCAGTATTTTTGCAATGGATACCTAAAGATCCCTAGAAAAGACACCAACACCCATTTGGATGTTGATTTTGGCAACTATCTGAATAGAAGTTCACGAATCTCCTATGTCTTGTGTTACGATCATTCCATTGTGATCTGTTAGGTATAAGAGTAAGATATTTTATCAAAAAGGGGGTCGGGCATGCAGTAATCAAAAATGTCTGGAAGGTCTGGCATTGTGTCTAGAATGACACCAAGTCCGTAGCCATTTGGCCCTGAGTTTAATAGCAGTATATGCCACATATCGCCTTGATGAAATATCTAGCGGCATTAAATTTAGTATAACATTTGGTGCCTCAGATGGCGTTGATGTCAACGCACTAGTGATACACATACCAGCCATTCGCTGAACTTTATTTATTTTCGCGCAGAAGGTGGACTTCTGCAGAGCCTTCTACCACATGACAATGTCATAAAGCATTATCGGTCTGACTACCGGCCTATACATACAAACAAGCAACTATACGCGGGTTCAGACCCCAGTGTTTTCTTTGGTCTCTCCAGAAAGTTGGGTTTGAAGTTGAACTTCAACCGCGACAGAAGTATGTACTTTGGTATTTTGCGCTATCAGAAAAGGGAATTTTAATACCCCTATGGGGACAGGTATAACAGTTAATACCTTATATATCCCGCTGAAAAGAACAAAAGTTCTGCCTCGGTCAGGTTCACACTAAGACCATTATCGGAAGCCCATCAGTCAAAAAGGTTCTGCTGTAGGATGCCTCCAAGAGTACTCCAAAACTTCCCTCTAACAGAAAATTTCACCTTTTCTACGAAATACGCATTGCCAAAAACCTTAACGCACATCTTCTCCATAGAATGCATAATATTATTCATAGAGAGTTTTCAGACCAGAGGAGGTAGAACCCCCCTTGGGGGATTCTCTCACTGACCAATCTATGGGGGGGCAGTTGGTCATAAACCAGCTGAAATGCATCTCTTATTCAGAAGGGATCTTATATGGGACAAATCGCAACCGCAAAGCAGGAGACTTTAGATGCATGGCAAACACGATGGAACAACGGCAATCATGGCAGATGGACGTACAGACTAATCCCAGATATAAACAAATGAATCAAGAGAAACACAGGAGAGGTAAATTACTACCTAACCCAGATGCTCACGGGTCATGGATACTTTCGAAAGTACCTGCACAGAATGGGGAAATGTAGCACGCCGTACTGCATATACGAAAGAAATGAAACTATCGACGACGCAGAGCACACGTTTTTCGAGTGTTGTAGATTGTCCGAAACTCGCAGATAACTGGAGACAAATATAGGGACCTTCTCCAAGACCACTATAATGGACAAAATGACTGGAAATGACGAAGGCTGGAACGCCATAACGAGATATGTGGAAAACATTCTTAGATCAAAGAAAAAGGATATCGACGAGGAAATAAGAAATTAAATAACAAGCGGGCCTGGACGCAGGCGGAAACGAAAGCGGTAGAATGATGCAGAAATCGTAATTAAGGGGACCCACCTCGAAGTAATGCGGAAGCGGTTCCGAGGTGGCGTCATAACCCAAGAGAAATAAGGTGGGTTTTTAGTAGGTAACCATGTAATGGAGCCCGAGATACCACGTTGGATGCAGTAATGCATTTTCCCACCTTATACGCAAAAAAAAAATATGGGAACTATATATTTATACCGAAATGTGCAATTTTCCATGACACTTGCGCATAAATCAGTCTGAATTTTCCCGATGGCATAGGGTATGTTGCCATTGAGGGCCGCTGTGGTTTGTGGTTTATTCTCATAGACCTGCGAGCTATGTGGTTGCATGAGCTGTATGGCACATATCGCCGTTCTGTTGAAACCACAATTAGTTGGTTTCAATACATATCAATTCATGCCTAAAGAAGTTGGTAATCATCAACCTATAGTGCTCGCCGTTGAGGGATGGCCTGGTCAACGTCGTTCTCCAAGAAATATGGACCGATAACGCCGCCTGACCAAAATCCACACCAAACAGTTTTTGGGAATGCATTGGATGCTCTAATTGCGACAATTTTGTTTGTTGACTTAGTCATTCATAAAGAAATGGGCCTCATCGCAAGCCCGAACAGAACAAGAATTTTGATAAAACTATTTTACCTTTTACATGTGATGTTAGACCGTTTTTTCCGTCCATGGAGATTTGCCAAAACAGACTGAAGAAAGGACAGCCAATTCGACGGAATTGGGGGGGGGAGACCCCTTAGATGCAGTATACATATGTATGTATTTCATTTCTGTTCCCCCATTTATGGGAAACACTTCCTAGTTTCTCAGTACGGCACCCCTATGCATGATTGACATAGTGCCCGACCCACTATAATTATCTGCATTAGTCGCGTACATGCCCACACACAATAGTCTCGCATCTATGTACATACTTATGTATCTATGTATTTATGTACATACATACATACATACATATGTAGGAATGTAGTAGGGTGTACTGCGGTGGCATTTGATAAATCCATTTCTGCAAAGGAGACAGAGGCATTAAATAAACAGCAACACCGAGCGAGCGGTGGTAAAGTGTTGGTAATTGGGTTTTGTTGGCAGTCAGTGTCGGTGACACACAAGCAAAAGAATAACCAATATGCCAACCAATCAAAACTGTCATATATCTTCAACTAGTAGAGTTAGTCATATACCTTAGAAGGGGTCGCAGAAAAAATTTAAACAAAAAAGATCGAATTTTATATCGAGCTGTTGCGATACTAAGGGCGATTTCGTTTCTGCAAAAAAGTGCAACATTTTCGTTGCCCTTTTCCCGATAACTGGACTTTTATACCACACTTTGGAATTTTGAAATAGGAGCTAAGATTAATTCAAGGAAATGCATCAGTTCCACCTAAAAAGGGCAAATAATTTTTTAGAATTTCACGTCGACGGGGCAACATTTTTTTCAGAATCGAATTCACCATAAATTTTCTGAAGACATACATTTTTTTCAAAAAATAGAAATCATTATAAATTAGGATACAAAAGCAAAAAAATATGCTGCCATTTAGTAGACAGAGAATAATGAGCGAAAAATAGCAATTTAATTTTTTTGGGGTAAAATATATATTTCTAAACTAGTTAGCAAAAAAGCAGAAATAGTTGATGTAATTTTCCCACAATTTTCTCGTTATTCCTCTGAACCTCACTGTACTCATTCATCATCATATCGATATTACTATGGCAGGCACATACCACTGCAAATGTATACAAACATGTTTCAAAATATATTTGAGAAATTGCTTGAATTTGTTTGAAATCAATAAGTCATAAAAACAGACAGACGCACTTACAATACACAATGGCCGGTCATGCCAAATACATCAGCCGCAGTCGTATTTTCCTATTCATACGGCGAATGAAAAATTATTTCTTTTGATCTGCGCGAGAAAATGCTGTTTTTATTACGCTCATTTTTATGGCTATTGTTACCAAAACACACCATTCATCCATTTGATTTCATTCCATTCCATTCAGCCAGCCCAGCCCGTCCATCCAAGAATTGATATGTCTACACGTTTATTGTATTAGCTCACGCTATTTTCATGGCTTTTGGGCAATTCCATTAATCTGAAGAATTTCGAAAATGATGTAGTGATTTATCGATTTAAGAATATACCTATAATAATTTCAGCGTAATTGATATTCGCACACAAACCTGCTGAGACTATAGGAGTAATTTTAACCAAGTTAAAAAACAGAAAGAACAAATGCCGGGCGGTGCAAACGTAAAATTACGTTTTTATGGGTACAGTTATGTCTCTCTCCATAACCAGTTTCAGGTTTGCAGGACACTTTTCCTACATTGAATTTCCTTTAATGTGTTGGTTAGGTCTCCTCTAAAATTAATTGATGATTGAGTTAACCTGTTCAGCTTCTCCATAATCTGGATCGACTTAAGGCCCACACTAAAATTATTCTGTAATAACCCTATGGAAAACTAAGTGTCAATTTACCTGAATCGATTGCTCTCAGTACTGGTTAAATTGGGGATATATGACTGATCGGATGACGTAGGAATTGATTTGTATCAATTAATTAGGGTTAAATGCACCCAACTAAACTGCTGGGTGTGGTATGTCATCCTATGAAAACATCAGAGAAATCATCCAATTAACAGAGGACCAATCAGTTGAGTTATCTAATGTTTAATAAAATATCAGTTGGTTTATCTACTGCTTAATAACGGGGTTTCCAACAAGAGTTGTTATTTTGAATCACCCGGTATTTCGGTAGCTGTTACTTTTGAAGCTTTTATTCTTTGACATTGGAAGTAGAAACTACGCCATTACTAAAAATGGAACGATACACGATCATCGAACGATCCAAAACGACCAAAAAACGATCAAACAAAAAAACGATTCGAACGATACAAAATCATCTTGACTGATGAGGCCCATTTCCACCTCGGTGGCTACGTCAACAAGCTAAATTGTCGCATCTAGGGCTCGGAAAACCCAAGAGTTATTGTTGAGAAGCCTCTACATCCTCACCGTGTGACTGTTTGGTGCGGTTTATGGTCCGGCGGGGTCATTGGACCTTACTTGTTCGAAAATGAGGTTGGATCAACAGTTACGGTGAATGGATTGCGCTATCGAGAGATGATTAATGATATTGTATGGTCGGAGTTGGATGGTATTGATCTGGACAACGTTTACTTTCAACAAGACGGCGCTACGTGCCGCACAAGCAACGAAACCATTGCTCTGTTACGGGAAAAGTTTCCGGACCGTGTTATCTCTCGAAGAGGTGATCACAATTGGCCGCCGAGATCTTGTGGTTTAACACCTTGCGACTTCTTCCTTTGGGGCCACGTGAAAGATAATGTCTACGCCAACAGCCCAGCGTCGATTCAAGACCTCAAAGGTATCGAGGACATAGGGCAGCCACTTTGCGATTTGGTTATGGAAAATTGAATGAAAAGGATATGGTCCTGTAACCGTGGTCGTGGCGGCCATTTGGCTGATGTTGTTTTTCATTATTAACGGCATACCTTCCTCTTTATTATGAAATAAACATCCGATCATTTATCTCAAAAAATGGCATTTTTCTTTGAATACCAAAATAACACTTATTCTTGGACAACCCAGTATCCAGCTTGGTTATCCATAAACGACCAGTTTATAGATAATCCAGTAGACGACCACTTGGCTTATCTACTCCTTACTAGACGACATGGTGGGATTTTTTACTCCTTACTATACGACAAGATTGGTCATCTATTCGCTAGTAGAGGGTTATCTACTCCCTAATATCAGTTTGGTCATCTATTCGCTAGTAGAGGTTTATCTACTCCCTAATATCAGAGGACCAATCAGTTGAGTTATCTACTGTTTAATAAAATATCAGTTGGTTGATCTACTGCTTAGTAGATATCCAGCTAGGTAATCTATAAACGACCAGTTTATAGATAACCCAGTAGACGACCACTTGGCTTATATACTCCTTACTAGACGACATGGGGTGTTATTTATTCCTTACTACACGACAAGTTTGGTCATCTATTCGCTAGTATAGGGTTATCTACTCCCTAATATTTATATGAGTAGATGCAGTTGGGTTATCTTCTCCCTAATATATATGACCAGTTGGGTAATCTAATTCTTAAGAGAAACAGTTGGGTTATTTATTACATAATAAAATAGCAGTTGGTTCTATTGCTTCCAGCTGGGATAAGTACTACTCCAGATGGGTTATCTAGAGCACCAGTTGCATTATCTAATCCTCAGTAGAGGAGTAGTGGTGTAACCTACTCCTTTATATAGGACTAGTTGGGTAATTTTCTCCTTAAAAAATGGTTAACAATTCTTAGAAGATAACCAGTTGGGCTATATACTCCTTATTAGACGACCAGTTGGGTTATCTATTCCTTAGTAGATAACCTGTTGAGTTATTTAATCCGTAGAAGGCGGCCAATTGTAACTTATACTGTGTCTAACATTGAAATTTAGGTACTGCATGTATTCTTTTAGACAAGTACTTATAACTGGTGAACCAAGTAGAGATACTTTTTACACAATACAATAGCCTTTTTTGACAGATCACGTGTGAGTCGTGTCATGCTCTCATGTTATTTTTGTTAAGTATTGTTTGGCATTTCACCATGGAACAAATCGTTCAACTTTATTACGAAAATTCACGTTCTGTGAGGAAGAATCTGATTGGAATATGAATGGAATGAGTTGAAAAAACCTGTACAAAGGCGTTGGGATAGGTAGAATCATACACTCATGATGACATAAAAATGGAAACAACACATAGCAGCTGAGAAGGTAGAACGAAATGAGAAGAGAGGTTGAAATGATATGGTTGAAGAAAGAAACAAAGTGAACTACTGAGCTGAAATGAACGAGTTGAGTGAACTAGTTCGTTCATTTCACTACAGTGACCCGTTCAATTCAATATAACTGGTGAACCAAGTAGAGATACTTTTTACACAATACAATAGCCTTTTTTGACAGATCACGTGTGAGTCGTGTCATGCTCTCATGTTATTTTTGTTAAGTATTGTTTGGCATTTCACCATGGAACAAATCGTTCAACTTTATTACGAAAATTCACGTTCTGTGAGGAAGAATCTGATTGGAATATGAATGGAATGAGTTGAAAAAACCTGTACAAAGGCGTTGGGATAGGTAGAATCATACACTCATGATGACATAAAAATGGAAACAACACATAGCAGCTGAGAAGGTAGAACGAAATGAGAAGAGAGGTTGAAATGATATGGTTGAAGAAAGAAACAAAGTGAACTACTGAGCTGAAATGAACGAGTTGAGTGAACTAGTTCGTTCATTTCACTACAGTGACCCGTTCAATTGAACTAGTTCGTTCACGAACTACACATCTCTACTATTCGAACACCATCGCCCATCTTGCGACCTGCCGACCTTCCTTATGGGCTCTTGAAAAGTTCCAAGAAGATCCGACGTTTTCGAAATTTAGTTCAGAGATGAGGCCCATTTCTGGCTCAGTGGGTATATAAACAAGCAAAATTTCCGCATTTGGGACGAAGAGCAACCTGATGAGATTCAAGAGCCGCTACTTCATTCAGAAAAAACAACGGTTTGGTGTGGTTTGTGGGCCATATTTCTTCAAAAATTATGCCGGTGAGAACGTAACCGTCAATGACGACCGTTATCGGACCATGATAACCGACTATTTGATGCCTGAAATTGATCCTCGTGATCTCGGCGACATTTGGTTTCAACAAGACGGCGCCACTTCCTACACATCGCATCAATCAATGGATTTATTGAGAGAACCCTTCGGTGAGCAGATAATTTCACATTTTGGGCCGGTCGATTGGCCACCAAGATCGTGTGATATCACACCGTTAGACTTTTTCCTGTGGGGATACATATGTAAAGTCTAAAGTTTATGAGGACAAACCCACTTCGATTCAGGCCTTGGAGCAAAACATCACGCGTGTCATTCGTCAGTTACCAGTCGAAATGCTCGAACGGGTCATCGAAAATTGGACTCAACGGATGGACCATTTGAGACATAGCCGCGGCCAACATTTGTTAAATATAATCTTCAAAAAATAAATGCCAAAGAATGTTCTTTCAAATGATAATAAACATTCCCCATTCAATTTGAATTTTCTGTGTTTTTTCTTTAAAAAAGTAGGGAACCTCGAAATGGATCACGCTATACTTGGATATGTTAAATTTAAATTTTTTCACACATACGAGTAATTTAGGGACAGTCTGTGAACCGATCCCCTTTTCTCAGTCTTTGGTTTTATATCGTTCCAATTTCCCGTAGAGAATATATTATCTTTATCTTTCGCATCTATATTTTTCTTTTTCTGAGATTTTATCATTAAAGGATGATTTGGTGGACCTGCTTGCTTTCCCCTTAACCTGCCGAAGAATTATATATTATTTTTTATTTATTTTATTTTGTGTTTGTTAAATCCTCTTCTATTCTTACACATCTGTGAGCGTATTTACTATTTATTTTTACTTATTTCTTTGCAGATATCTTTAAAAGACAAACATAAGCATAGCTACAAATTTGTAAAGATTTCCTGCCGTAGATTATATGAATTATGACAGCTGAAGTTATGGCAGCAAATGATACACACTGGGATCCGGGTAAGAATAAATATATCTATTAAATTCAGAGATTTGGAGCAGAAGCTACTCGTTGAAGCGGATAGTTTCCATTTGCCTGCACTGAAAAGTTTAAGAATTGCTCCAAAGACGTCCTTAGCTTTTAAAACAAATACATTTTGTAGTTAAAATTAAAAATATTTACTTGCAATTAAGTAAATTACTTAATGTTAACGAAATTATCTACATTTTAGGTACAAAAGGTACTTATTTTAAAGACTAATGACGTCTTTGGAGCCATTCTTTAATTTTAGGAAAATTTTTTTTCAGTGTGGTGTTGAGCGCAGAGGCAATAAATATATTTTTCTAGCACAGAACGGAGCGAAAAATTTTTCTAGAATTATGTATATGAAAAGTTTGACGAGGATCGGGATTACTTTGTCGGTGTACGTAAGAAATGAGCGGCTAGACATAAAGCGCCACGACAAAGCTGATCTCTGATGCCGCCATCTTTCACTCTGACCAAAAAAAATATATTTCGTCCACAAAATGCCCTCTGTTCCGCTCTGATAAAAAGTATATTCGACCCCATTTTATCCACCGTTCGACGAATTTTGCAATTTACCTCCGCTTCCCGATTCAATTCGATCTTCTCCTCCCCAAATCTTTGATTATAAATATATATTAATTTTTTTCGTTATTTATTGTAGTTTTTATAAACTTCATAAAAATATTTAATATTCTCCTTTCAGCTCTGTCCAAGCTGATAGCTTCCCTAAAAGAAGCCGAAAGTCTTTCCAATGATCAAGAAATTGATTTTCTGCAAACACTGCTCGAGTCCAAAGAACTCAATGCTTTGGTGAATGTGCATAGTAAAGTGGCCAAGGTGGGGAGAGATGATCGCCTGGTGCCGATTCTATCCACCTCGGGCATGGTAAGTAGTACTAATCACTATGAAAATTAATTTCAAATTGAAATTGAAATTAAATTTAAATTTTCATATATGTATATGTCATTGATTTAAATGTCTTTCTCCCCTTTTGAGTAGATAATGTGCGAAGTGTTGGAACAATTATCACAGCAATGCCATCTTAATGAGGAATGCCGTGAGGCTTTTCATCTTTTGCAGAAACCGCATTTACAAGTGAGTGTTTGATAGTTTCCTTTATTTCGTCTTCTTCTTCTTCTTCATTCATTATTAATGATGTCCTTCATTTGGCCGTGTTGTTTTTTTTTGTTCTTCTTGAATTTTCTTGTGTAGAGTCTTCTATATGCCCACGATGCCATAGCCCAAAAGGATTTCTATCCACATCTGCCCGATTTGCCCGTGGAAATGGATGAGGACGAGGAGACCATTAAAATTGTGCAATTGGTTAAAAGTAATGAACCTTTGGTAAGTCCTATGCAAAAAGGGGGAATTTTTTTTGGGGGGTGGGGTGTTTATAGATTGAGGTTGTTGAAGTTGTTGGTTCAATACAAGAACCACATTTTAATTGTGTTTGTAAATTTATTTTTATGTTATGGCACAGTGTCTCGAAATGAGAAAAAAAGTGAACACTTTGTAGCAGCAATTACATTTGGTTGCAAAACAAACTTTGGTAAATAATTATATATTTTATTTTTATTTTCTTCGTCGTACTGAACACATTCTATGATATTAAGCTTGAACCGAGAACCGGTTTTTAAGATAAGTACTCTAAAGAGAGCCCTACATCGGCATATATAGAGCCCATTCTTCAGCATTCAAAAATATGCATTGCTTTTGCCATTGCTATATACATTTCACTCAATTTCTTAATTTCAAACAGAGTAGTGAACTGCCATTATTTTTTCGGGTTGACTCATTCATGTTCTACCGTATTCGTTACTCATACGCTCTAGGGAACACTGTAACACGAATGTATTCCCTATATGGGAGGGCTGATGCAGATGGGTCAGAATATTTCATGTAGTTTATTTTTGGCTAAAATATAAGCAGTTACAAAGAGGTAAGAAAAATTGTTATGTGCATTTTAATTTTTGAAAAAATTAAAAAAAACGACTTTTTGGATTTTACGAAATTTGTAATTGCTCTCGATTTTTGCAAAGTTTACTTTGTTTTAAAGACGACACTATGTGCCATTTTTTGTAAAAATTATTTTACGAAATTTTTTTGAAAAAAACTTTTAGAAAAAATTGCCCTCCTCGATTTTCTTCAATTATATTTTCAAAAAAAATCCCATTTTTGTCAATTTTTTTTAGCAAAAAAGTATAAATATAACGGATTTTCCACTAGGGATGATATGATTTTGAAGTGACGTTTCGGCCATTTGTAATATGTCATGATCTGTCATTTGTTTTTCATTGTATTCAGTAGTGTTTACAATTTCATCATGGGGAGATATACGCAAGAACAACGTTTACAAATTATTCAGTTTTATTATCAAAATAATCGTTCCGCAATTGCAACTTTTCTAAGTAAATTTTTTCCAGTCGACCTACGATCTTGACACCCATGAGCAATATTTTAGCTCTTTAGAGCTATCTTTTTGCCATTGACCGATTCCCAAGCCGACGTACCGTTAAGGAGCTACAGCAAAAATGAACTTTCCGTTCACACTTGAAAATTATGCTGCCCATTTTTTTTTAAACAAAAAAAATTTCCATTCGACCTACGACCTTGACACCCATGAGCAATATTTTAGCTCTCGTTAAGAGCTATCTTTTTGCCATTGACCGATTGTGGCTACGTGCCACACAGCAAATGAAACAATTGAATTGTTGCGAGAAAAGTTTGGAGTTTGGATTATTTCAAGAAATTGTGATATTGAATGGCCTCCAAGAAGTTGTGATTTGCACCATTAGACTATATCTTGTGGGGTTATTTGAAGTCATTGGTCTTTCGAAATAAACCAGACTCTCTTTAAGCTTTACAAGTCAATATTGAACGTGCCATTCATGACATACGACTTGATTTAGTGGAAAAATTGCTCGAAAATTGGGTTCATCGAATTCGTTCCTGCAGAAGAAGTCGTGGAGGTCATTTGAATGACGTTTTATTTCGAACTCAATTGTATCGATTTTAATTCACATTAAATAAAAAACTAATGAATTTCCTTAATAATAAGTGTGTTTTTTTTCAAAGAGATCATATCACCCTTATTGGAAATCCCTATACATAACTTCAAGTGGTCATAACTATTTGTACTATTGGGTATATCGAACCAATTTTTTATCGTCATATAGGAAATTGTATTGCCCATCCACACATGTTGATACGGATGAAATCGGTGCATATTGTGCTCCGATATTTACAAAATACTAGCAAACGGCAAGGGAAAAAATGAAAAAGTCAATTTTCAATTGCAGATATCTCGGTAAATATACGAGATAATTCTTAGGTGTTAAAAGTTTTGTTGTAGACCTCAGTTAGTAGAACACATACTAACTAAATTGTCTTCCCCGATGTAGCCAACTTTGAGGCCCTCTATCTTCGCCCCTGTCTGACATAGGGGGTCCAAATAAAAGACTTTATTTTATAAATCGGAAGAGAAACACGAATTACAGGCGCTTGAACTTTTTCTTCACCCGATGTGGTCAACTTTGAGGTCCTCTAGCTCCGCCCCTGTCCGACATAGGGGGCCCAAATAAAAGACTTAACTTCTCTAACACCTCTTCATCTACCGTGCCAAGTTTGGTCGCATTCGGTTGTTTGGTTAAGAAACGGTCTAATTATTTCCCTTTTTAAATTCGTACCACTGTGCAGTGTTTTGCAAAAACAGACGAAAATTGTCACACTAGTCTTGGTATTTCGTCCATAACTTTTACAAATATTGAGTATCTCAGAAATTTTTTATTTTCAGGATTTGTGAGAGTGTGACGAATATTCTGTGAAAATCTAGAGGGACAATTTTTTCTAAAAAGTTTTTAAAATTTAATTTTTTTTTTAAAAAAATTCCATTCCGCAAAAAATGGCGCATTATGTCCTCTTTAAAACAAAGTAAACTTTGCAAAAATTGGTTCAGCCGTTCGAGAGCATAAATAATATAAATAACAACAACACATACAAACACATGAGGTACGATGACGTCGGCATTAGCCGTTGACAAAACTACATTTGTTTTCGTGGTTCGCGATGCGAACTTAAGAAAAAACAAAAATGTATTGGTATGAGAGTTTTTGTATGTTGACTTAGTTCGGGTTTGGTTAGCAGTTCTTGTTAAATTCAATTTACTGCTTCCATAAGTATTTCAGCTGATTTAAGTTAAAGACATACACTATTGCTACTGAATTCTGAAGATGATACAGTGGTGTCTATCGAAACTGCAGTCAATTCTACCAAGCAATTAAAATTCTCTACCAATTTTTGTATTTGTTTCTATTACTTTTTTTGCAATAGGCAGAAAGTACATAAATGAAACATATGGTCTCAAACCAAAATAAATGCTGACTGAATAGAAATTACAAATTTCGTAAAACACAAAAACTCAAGATTTTCAAAAATTAAAATGTCCACAAAATCTTTAAAAAAAAATTATAGCGAGATTTTATTTTACCTATTTGTAACTGCTTATAAACATTTTAGCCAACAATAAACTACATAGGTCGGTATTAAATATTCTGACCCAGATTAAAAACTCAACATTCCCCACACCTTTCCTCTATGGTGATTCTCTCATTGGAATCGGTTGAATGGTTAATAAGTGTCCGATATATGACCACTATTCTTGAAAAACCGGCGCCCCTTGTGTTCATTTTGAATGTTTATGTAAATAAAATTTATATTTATTAAATGCGTACGACTATATGTATATTCACTTTTTTCTCCATTTCGAAACACTGTGCCTCGTCATCATATTTATATTGTTCGTCGTCATAAATTCAATTGCTGATTTCCTTTTTGTTTGTTTGTGTTGGTCCAATAAGACTTTTTTGTTTGTTTGGTCTTTGGTTTTATCGGTTTTTTTTCTTCGTCCTCTCCCTCATTGATTCTTTCACTTTCGATATCATCAACATCGCTATTGTCGGCGTCGTCGTCAGAGCCATTGTCGTCGCTGTCATTGTTAAGTTCAATTTCTTTGTCTGCTATGCTGTCACCATCTGCTATCAAACGCTTTCAATCGTATTTCAATGCCTTCCCAACTATCATTTCCTCACTTCCTATATTTCACACACACACACAGGCATAGACAACCACCACACATTCCGATATTCTCATTCCACAATTGTCTATTCTAATAGGTGCCAATTGTTACATTCTCTCAATTACAGCCACACACACACATACTCCTACTAATATATCCGCTCGCATAAACACTCTCTTACTATCACTTGTCTATGTTCATGTTAATTCACTTTGGCTCATCTGGTCCTGAACTCATGTTGACAGTATATTTGACACCTACAAGTGTGGGTGGAGGGTTGGTGAGCTCTTTGTGGGGTCACTTGTTACAGCGCCAACGCCACATACACTTATACGAGTACATATTGCGGCATTTGTTTTGTTATCATTGCCCCTCCTGTTGCTGTTGGCGCGCACTGTGAAACTGTGTGTAAACAAATAAGTGTGAACCGATCACCTCCTCCCCATTCCTCATCAGCCCATCATTTGTTCTACTAGTAAACGGTGCGAGTCGCACCGCACCGTGTTCGTAATTGTTCAGTGTTGTTAATTAATTAGTTCAATATGTCATGGTGCGCCAGTGTGCTATGGCACTTTTATAGTTTCATTTTGTTCTGGGTGCTGTGCCATCCATCGACATCACCATCACCAATGCCGCCGCTATTGTTGTTCTGCTTTTTTCTTTTGTTTATAAGAAAATTATTGCAAAAAACCGATAACAATAGGGCATATAGAGAGGATACCAGCGCGTTTGTAAGGGTGCAACGAAAAAATATTTTTTTGTTTTGTTTAGAAAGATTCCCAGATATTTATTTATGTGGTTCGAGATCTTACAGGAATTTTTTTTGACGAGACTCAATTCGTTTATTCGGCTTGATCTAATTATCAAAATTGCTCAGTTGCTATTTTCTAAACATTTTTCCTTTTAATATTTTTTCACGATTTATCGTTGAATTTGAAAATGAGAACTTCTAATAATTGATTGTACTCAAAATCAAAAATTACAAAATTCCTCTATTTCAGCTGGCATAGAAAATCCTCTCTCTTTTCCCTTCAAATTATGTTTGACATAAGAACTCTAATACAGGGAAGAGATTTTTCTAACAATCGAATTGTACTCAAACAATTAAAAATAATAAAAACTCTCTATTTAAATTAAGAGAGAAAATCCCTCCATTTTCTCCTTAAATCATTTTTGGCTTAAAAATCCCCAATATAGGAAAATGTCCGTCAAGTTTTTTTAAATAGACGGTTTTTTCAGAAAACCGCGGAAATCGTATGAGAACCATCAGAAATGCAAATGCGAATATCTATTCCTCGGTCATACAGTGAATACCGCCACTAGTAATAGGGTGTAACGAGTCAATATGCTGTGCCATCCATCGACATCACCATCACCAATGCCGCCGCTATTGTTGTTCTGCTTTTTTCTTTTGTTTATAAGAAAATTATTGCAAAAAACCGATAACAATAGGGCATATAGAGAGGATACCAGCGCGTTTGTAAGGGTGCAACGAAAAAATATTTTTTTGTTTTGTTTAGAAAGCATTCCCAGATATTTATTTATGTGGTTCGAGATCTTACAGGAATTTTTTTTGACGAGACTCAATTCGTTTATTCGGCTTGATCTAATTATCAAAATTGCTCAGTTGCTATTTTCTAAACATTTTTCCTTTTAATATTTTTTCACGATTTATCGTTGAATTTGAAAATGAGAACTTCTAATAATTGATTGTACTCAAAATCAAAAATTAAAAAATTCCTCTATTTCAGCTGGCATAGAAAATCCTCTCTCTTTTCCCTTCAAATTATGTTTGACATAAGAACTCTAATACAGGGAAGAGATTTTTCTAACAATCGAATTGTACTCAAACAATTAAAAATAATAAAAACTCTCTATTTAAATTAAGAGAGAAAATCCCTCCATTTTCTCCTTAAATCATTTTTGGCTTAAAAATCCCCAATATAGGAAAATGTCCGTCATGTTTTTTTAAATAGACGGTTTTTTCAGAAAACCGCGGAAATCGTATGAGAACCATCAGAAATGCAAATGCGAATATCTATTCCTCGGTCATACAGTGAATACCGCCACTAGTAATAGGGTGTAACGAGTCAATATTTAAGAAAATATTTTACTCTAAGAAAATCGAGTTCGTTCTACAAATATAGTCGATTGGCATACATACATATGTATGTATGTATATCATAATTCGAAATCTTGACGACTAAAACTTTCCAATCGATGGACAGATAAATTCCCTATAGATCTTATTCGATCTATAGGGAATTTATATTTTTTTGAGATGTCAATACTTAAGGAAATATTACACCTTTATGAAAAACGATATCTTCCTTAAATATCCCCAAATATTTAATAAAAGTAGAGGAAATATGTATCTCAAACTACTTCATTCGATGAGTATTATAAATTGTCATTATTCTATATTGCAAAACGTGATTTTTTTGTGCATTTTTTTTCAAAAATTCAAATTATTCACAAAATTTGCAAAACTCTATGGATAGAGAATTTTCACGACGCTTTGTTGGATGATAGCGGAAACTTCAGCGATCTACAGAAAATATATTTATTCAAAAATAATCAAAAAAGCCAAAATTTTGTATTTAAAATTTTAAACATCTTTAATTTTTAATTCTTTTGAAGTACACAACTTTTCAAATTTATGCGCTTTTCACACCCAAGCTCCTCCATCTTTACTTTTATGTCAGTTCTAACTTCCCTTTAATGAAAATTCATTTTTTCAAATCCTGCAACGTTGTCCTCTAAATTTTGCTTAGCTCGTTCTAACTTCCCTTTAATGAAATATTCAATATTTCAAATCCTGCAATTTTCTCCTCTAAATTCTGCTTAGCTCATACTTATCCACGACATCGCAATCCTTTTCTTCCCATCATTTTTTATACCAAAGAAATCTTTGAGAATCCTTTTCCTCTCATCATTTAGTACATCTAAGAATTACTTCCTCTTATTGCATTGTCTTTGAAATATAATTGCAAAATTTGATTTCAATGTAAACTCATAAATAAAAACCAATTCGTTGCGTGTTTCTTTTTCATGTATTCTGTATTTTTTAATTTGTATAAAAAAAAATAAAATATTCTCAAAAAAATATTATACATAAATCACAGTCAGGAGCACAAAGTGCGGAACCAATTGTTGTAAGTAAATGTCCTTCACAAATAAAACAAAATTCTAAAACAACTATCACAAGAAAATACCAAACAAATAAAAATTGAAATTGTAATTGTAATTTTTCTATTGAGCAAAACACTTGTACACAAAACATAGCAAAAACAAAAAAGATTAATTGTATATACACCCTTGTGAAAGAGAAAAGAAAAAAAGGATTAATAAACTTATTGAAAATTCGGGAGAAGCAAAAAAATAAACCTAAAGATTATGAAGAAATAAGCCAAAAGTTTAAAGTTTTGCTGAAAGGTAACGGAAAATTAGTTAATATTACAAAATTAAAATTTTTTAAATCTTCCACTCGTTGTAGCATCAATTTTTTTTTGCAAAAATAGTTATAAAATTTATTTAATCCGGAATAAAATAAATGTACCCCTTTACTAATAAATTTATATTTAAGGATAAAAAAAATATAATATAAATATAAAATAAATATTTTTTTGGAATTACTGAGAGTAATTTTAGCTAATTTTTGAATAAAAAGTAATACATTAAAAATAACAATATGTTAAATAATAAAAATAATCGGTATATCATCAGCTTGCTGCATAAACTGACAAAGTAAATGATCGATAAATTATGCTATCGAAATTTAAAGCCATGTATTAAAATTTGTAGATAAAATAATGAATTTTGGGTTGGGTCCATAAAATCACTTTCGAAATTCGTACTGTTTGGGAGAAAAAAAATTGTCCAACAAATATATTGCCCTCTTCAAAATACTCGCGTTTTTTATAGTTCGGCGGAATCGGGCCCAAATTTGGTACACTCTTCTGGAAATGAAATTAGGATGGATTTTGTTTTCGCAGTCAAAGATGCACAAATGAGCCCAAATATAGGCTCATATATTAAGGGGTATTCAAAATTTGAGCTTTTTGGGGCAGATGGGAACAAAAACTGTCCCAATATGGTAAACTCTCTTAGAGATAAAATTATCATAAATTTTTGATATTAAGAATTTTGTCGGGTAAGATAACACAAAATGTACCGAAATTTGGAACTCCCTTCTAGATATGAAATATTATTTTGGAAATTCGTACCTCGACTAGAGATGTCATTATAAAATATTTTTAAAATTTGTAGTCTTTTCCGAAAAAAAGAGGACAAAATGGGCTTAAATTTACAACCCTAGATGAAATATTAATGGATTTTATAAATCGTATATTTTCGGGTAAAAAGACAAAAATGGTCAAATGTGGTAACCCCTCTTTTATAGTCTTGTCGCGAAAAAGAGGGCAATGTTGGCTGAAATTTACAACCCTAGTTAATATATTAATGGATTTTAGAAATCGTACCTTTTCGGGTAAAAAATACAAAATGAGCCAAGCGTTGTATATCCTCCTAGAGATTAAAAGAAATTGGTAGTAAGGAGAACAAAGTGGACTTAAAGAAAACACCCTAGATGAATATACACATATTAAAAAGGGCCCCAATGAGGTATCCATTTATAGAGTTGGAATTGTTATGGATTTTTAAATTTAGTACTCTTGGGCTGTGAAAAAAGGTTGAAATGGGTTCAAATGTGTAACTGTATGCAAAAGATGAACTGTTAATAGATTTTAGAAGTACACACCCTTTAGGGTGTGCCCGACAAAAAAGGCCTAAATATGGTTCCCTCTCGTAGAGATAGACGTATAATGAATTTTTGAAGTTGGTAGTCGTTGCGGTAAAAAGATGACAAAATGGGCCCGACTTTCTCTAAAGATAACATATTTTTATAACATACTATTGGGACAAAAAGAACAACAAAGACCCAAATGTAGTAACCTCTATCAGAGATTTAATTTTAATGTAGTTTTGAGTTGAAAGTCTTTGCATTATAAAGAGGACAAAATAGGTCCAAAATAAGAACCCTCTAATAAAGATGGAATATTAATTATAGAAATTCGCACCTTAGCAGTAAATGGGACAAAAAGGACCCACATCTAGAACACTCTGCTATGGATTTTAGAATTTGTACCTTTTGGAGAAATAGGGCCCAAGTGTTCTTCCCTCTCCCAGACGTGAAGTTATAATGGATTTTTGAAATTGGGCCCAAATTTAAAACCTAGGGATGATATATATTTTACAAACCTTATAGGGAAGAAGGAGAAGAACAATTTAAAATCAACAACAACGAGCTAGAAGACGTGCATTCCTTCTGCTACTTAGGTAGCATCATAACAAAGACTGGTGGTTCTAATGACGATGTTGAAAGTCGTATTTTAAAGGCAAGACAAATCTTAGGCCGACTGAAATCCGTTTGGAGCTCCCCAGCCCTATCCAGCCGAGTTCTAAACTAAAGGTTTTCGACAAAAATGTAAAATCACTCCTATTATATGGCTGCGAATTGCTAATCTGTGCCTCCGAAGAATAATGCGTATCTTCTGGCCAAGTATAATCACAAACAACAGATTATTGGCCGAAACAAGCCAACTTCCGATTGTAGGAGAAATAAAGTAACGTAAGTGCAACTGGATCGGCCACATTCCTCGAAGGCCAGTAAACGACATAACCCGAAATATCATCGACTGGAATCCGCAAGGCAACCGTATACACAAAGAAAAAATTCGTTTCTGCGAAACGAAATATTAGACAACTACAATTCTCGTTTGCCGGAACTGAAATTTCGTTTGTTGTGACAGAAACTTATTTCGCGTAAGCTATTGTTTGTTCTGACCAAAAGAATTTCAGTGCTCGTAAACGAGAATTGTAGTTGTCTAATATTTCGTTTCGCTGAAAAAAATGTTTCTTTGCGTGTAGACGAGCGAGACCTGCACATACATGGAGGCGACAAATCGATATAGAATCTGCAACCATGAACAGAAGCTGGGGCGAGATAAAATTCCTTGCCCAAGATAAATCACGTTGGAACGTGTTTGTTGAGGCCCTATGCTCCTAATAGGAACAACGGGAGTATATATATATATATATACATATAGGGAAGAAGGTACAAAAGGGCATAAATTTGGTACACACTTTTTGTTGAAATTATTATGGATTTTTGTCTTTGCTGGGAAAAGAGGACAAAATGAGTTGAACTCAATGTAATATTTTCCCAAAAATATTTAAAAATTAGCAACTTTTGATTAAAAGAGACAAAAAGATCCCAAATGTGGTACTATATCCAGGAGATGAAATATTAATGGATTTTAGAAATTTATACCATTTGGGGCAAAAAGGACAACCAAGGCACAAATGTTCTTACCACTCTTAGATATGGAATGATAATGTTTTTTTGATATTTGGGGTCCTTGAAGGATAAATAAGACAAAATGGTCCCAAACTAAAAAAATTAAAGATGGAATAATAATGGATTTTAGAAATTCCTTTTGGGACTGAAATGGACAAAAGAACCCAAATTTGGCAAGAGATGACGAAATGTGTTATCAACATTTAAATATGGAATTGTAAAGTATTATTGATATAGGGAAATTTTGAAGTATAAAAAGAAGCAAATGGGACCAAATTAAGAACACTCTAGTATATATGGAATATTAATGAATTTTAGAAATGCGTAGCTTTTGGGACGAAAAACACAAAAAGACCAAATGTGGTACGTCCTATTTGGGGTTAATGTGACAATAAAGGCCCAAATGTAGTACCATCTCCTAGAGATATAATTATAAAGTTTTTTGGTTATTAGAAATATTTGCTGTAAAAAGAGGACAAAATGCTCCCAAAATTAAGAACCTTCTCGTAAAGATGATATATTAATGGATTTTAGAAACCTTTTGGGATGAGAGGGACAAAAAGAGTCCAAATGTATTACGCTATCCTAGTGATGAAATTTATTTATTTATATGAATTGCAATACAAAGTAAATTAATATTCTAATTGTACGGTCCAAGTAAAAGCCTGGTTACAAAGAACATATGGCTAGATTTTGAGAGGGACAAAAAGAGTCCAAATGTATTACGCTATCCTAGTGATGAAATTTATTTATTTATATGAATTGCAATACAAAGTAAATTAATATTCTAATTGTACGGTCCAAGTAAAAGCCGGGTTACAAAGAACATATGGCTAGATTTTGCAGCGACAGACCAGAGCCTCTGGTGGGAATCGAAACCACGACCCCAAACTCATAGGCGAGCTCGCTACCAACTCACCTACTGGAGTTGGTAGCGAGCTCGCCTATTGAAATATTAATGGTTTTTTTAAATCCCTACCATTTGGTGTAAAAGGGGCAAAAAATGGCCCAAATGTGGTAACCTATACTAGAGATGAAACTATAACGGATTTTTGAAATTGCTAGTAGTCTTTGGGTGCGACACACTACCAGACATGGCTCATATCAGAGATATGACTGGAAGATACTGAGAAAATTCGGGTCTAGTACCGATTTTTCCAGACGAGAATGTGAAATAGATTTTTGAAATTCTTCTTATAATATTTTTATGGCTTCAGGATTCAAATACCTTTTTGACTATTTTATTTTCATGCCCCTATGTTCTAAATTGTACTTTTACGTTGAAACATATTGTCATTAGGATTTCTGTAATTTGGAAATCGGTTATAAGTTCATGTCTGGCAGAACTTATCTTTGGGCCCTTTTTATCTTCTTCCCTAATAGGTTCGTAAAAAATATTAATATTTCATCCCAAGTCGATGGTTATAACTTTGGTCCCAATTTCAAAAATCTATTACACATTCTCGTCTGGGAGAGGGGACATCACTTGGAACATTTTTGTTCGCATTTACGTACGAATTACGGTACTGTACGAATTTCTAACATTCATTATTATTATAACTTTGGTCCCAATTTCTAAAATCTATTACACATTCTCGCCTGGGAGAGGGGACAACACTTGGAACATTTTTGTTCGCATTTACGTACGAATTACGGTACTGTACGAATTTCTAACATTCATTATAAGTTAATCTCTAGGAGAGGGTTCTATATTTGGGCCAATTTTGTCATTTTCTAAACGAAGACTACCAATTTCAAAATTTCTTTATAGTTGCATCTGTTGTAGGCGGACCATAGTGGGAAATTTTGGACCCATTTTTTCCTCTTTATACAGCATTTTTCTAATATCAAAAAAAACGTTATAATTATATCTCTTAGAGATGGTACTACATTTGGGCCTTTGTTGTCACATTAACCCCAAAAAGGACAAATTTCTAAAATCCCTTATTATTTCATCTCTAGGAGAGCGTACCACATTTGGTCTTTTTGTGTTTTTAGTCCGAAAATGTAGGCATTTCTAAAATCCATTAATATTCCATTTTTACTAGAGGATTCTTAATTTGGTCCCATTTGATCCTCTATATACTTCAAAATTTCCCAATATCAATAATACTTTACAATTCCATATCTAAATGATGATAACACATTTCGTCATCTGTTGCCAATTTTGGGTTTTACCCAAAAAACTACGAATTTCTAAAATCTATCAATATGTCATCTTTGGGAAAAGGTTACAGTAAGTTCAACTCATTTTGTCCTCTTTTTGCAGCAAAGACTTTGATTTTAAAAATCCATAACAATTTCATCAAAAAGTGTGTACCTCATTTAGGCCCTTTTGTACCTACTTTTCTATAAGGTTCGTAAAATATATTTCATCCCTAGGTTTTAAATTTGGGTCCAATTTCAAAAATCCATTGTAAGTTCACGTCTGGGAGTGAGAAGAACACTTGGGCCCTATTTCTCCAAAAGGTACAAATTCTAAAATCCATAGGAAAGTGTTCTATATGTGGGTCCTTTTTGTCTAATTTTAAGGTGCGAATTTCTAAAATTAATATTCCATCTTTATTAGAGGGTTCTTAATTTAGGACTATTTTGTCCTCTTTATAATGCAAAGACTTCCACTTCAAAAGTACATTATAATTAAATCTCTGAGAGAGGTTACTACATTTGAGTCTTTGTTGTCCCTTTTACCCCAAAAGAAACGAATCCATACAGATAGAAATCCATTAATATCGAAATCCAATAATTAAAGTCCATTTTGTCATCTTTTTACCGCAAAGACTACCTATTTCAAAAATGCATTATACTTTTATCTCTATGAGAGGGTATCGATAGGTAATTATGTTAAATTGAAATTAAGGTACCGATATGTACTTAATTATAGAATGAAGTATTTGCAAGGAATAAAAGATTTTAATAGAATAAACGGAAAAAATAAATACATAAAATAAAATATAAAATATGTGCATTTTCATATTTGTACAATATATGTATATATTTAACTTAAAACAACAACATTGTTCTTAAAAATGAAAGTATTTTGTTCACAATTTCTTTGTGTCATTTCATTATTGTTGTTACGAGTAAAATACCAACCAACATTACGTACGCATTTCGTCTCATCTCATTTGTAGAATTTTCAACAAGTTTATTAAGAATTTTTATACTTTTACCTTGCTTCGTTTAGAGTCCCCGGGTAAAAGTTTAAAAATATTGCTTCTTTTTTTGTAAAACATACACTTAAAACATTTGTGTCGTACTTTGTCTGTGTAGTTAAGATAATCTCCAATAAACTCGTAATTGATGTCCTTGACAATGACTTAATTAACAAAATTAGCATTAATGACGATTTTTTTATGGTCTTTGTACGCTTTTAGGGAGCCACAATTAAAACCGATGAAGAATCAGGTAAAATAATTATAGCCCGCATTATGCATGGTGGAGCGGCCGATCGTTCCGGTCTAATACATGTCGGCGATGAGGTTATCGAAGTGAATGGCATTAATGTGGAGGGCAAAACGCCCGGTGATGTTTTGAGTATATTGGTAAGTTTGTGTGGTGCATATGTATGTCTAACTATTAGAAGTTTTAAGATTTTAGTTAACCTATTTCTATTTGTATTACAGCAAAACTCCGAGGGTACCATCACTTTCAAATTGGTGCCGTCCGATGGCCGAGGAGCACAGCGTGAGTCCAAGGTTCGTGTACGTGCCCATTTCGATTACAATCCCGAGGTTGATCCTTATATACCTTGTAAAGAGGCTGGTCTGGCATTTCAACGTGGCGATATATTACACATTGTGTCACAGGTTTGTTTTTAAGTATTTTACATAAAATAATAAGAAAAAGATTTATCCGAAGAAAAGTTAAGTGTTCTCCGGTGCTGGGAGATTCAAACTGCAATAAATATTGAAAAAAAGTCGTTCTGTCTCGACTGAATAACATTTAGCGCAGATCTAATTATGTATCCGAATAATGTATGACCTGAGAAGATCTGTCATATCTAGGACAAGATATACTCAACACCGTACCTTCTGCAAACATGATTTCTCCAAACCTTTAATCTCTCTGCGTGCCGTCCAATAAGGCAGTGACCCGTCATGACAGACGCAATAAATGAGACATCTGACCTAGATAACGACAGCAGGGCATTGGTGCGTTTGAAGGTTAGGAAGGGCCTAGCATGTATGCACTTCCTGACTAGTGACCAACTTTCATTGTATCACTCAAGAAGAGTTTGCAGTCCGCTAGAGGCATGCCCTTATACTCCAGTTCACATGGAGCGTGTAATGTAGTTCCTAGTCTCTCAAGTTAATTTGCTTTGTAGTTTCCTGGTTTTCCCTGTGTCGGCACACATATATGACATTATGTCCGTAGCATTTTCTGACCACAGTTACACTAAGTCTAATATCAGTACATGTGACATATTGCCTTGTTAACGGCATTAAATGGTGTATAACATCTAGTGTCGTTCCCAATGCACGAGTGATACATATGGTGGAAGCTGGGGCAGAAGATGGATTTTTCCACAACTCTGCACCAGACAACAATGCCATACAGCATTATTGGTCTGACTACTGCCGTATACAACCAATAAACTAAACGCGCTTTCGGACCCCTGCGTTTTCCAATTAGCCTTTTACAGTTATATAGCGCTACCACAGCCTTTGCTATTTGTAGAATGTTGGGTTTGAATCAAAAAAAAGCCTTAGTATTTTGCTCCTTCTGATAAGGACATTTCAATACCCAAAAGGAGGAGAATTTTATAGCCGATGAGACAGGACAACTCTTGGGTCGTTCTTCTGCTGATAAATCTACTGAGTTCAGTCGACCCTAGTCTAGCTGAAATGCGCAGAATATTTTTCATGCAGAGATTTTATAGCAGAGGAGACAGAACAACCCTTGGGTCGTTCTTCTGCTGATAAATCTACGGAGTTCAGTAGACTCTACGCTAACCGAAATGCGTCTCTTAACCAGAAGGTTATCAATAATCCTTCGTATACTGCTTTCAACCTCCAGGGTTGCTAGAGTTGTAATTATAGCAGTTTGATTTATGTTATTGAAAGCTCCTTCAATTCTAAGAAAGCTACCTTAGTACAAATGTCGTGCAAATGTCCGCCGTGGCATCGTTGGGTGGCGCGACTCTGAAGTATAAATCGGACTGCATTTGGCTGATGACATGGGTCATGTTGGCTTTGAAAGACGCAGAATGGTCAAATGACCGAATCTGCCACCAATCTGCCACTTTTGAATGTTAAGGTATGTTTAGACTATTGCCTGATCGGACAACATTGTCCGAAAAATGGCGGAAAATGCAACCCTGTGAACGTACAACCGTGTGAACAAACAATTTTTGTCTCGCAACGTTGGCAGAAAAGTCATTGTGAGATAATTTGCAGATTTGTTGATGTGCGAAGTTTATGCATGTGACAACGGCGCCATTGCCAGAAAAACTTTTTATTGGCAACACTGTCTATAAAATATTTTAATTGGCAATCCTGCATATAAATATTAACAAAATATATGAAATTTGAAGGTTTTCTTGCAATCGTCTGAACAGTCAATTAACATTTGCCTAACAACCTGTCAATTCCCGTACATTTGCAACAATTTAACAGGGTTGATAACGTTTGCCGATCTGGCAATCGTCTGTACACACCTTTAGACTCGTCGACACGACAATTCCGATAAACATCCAACCAACTACCTATTTAAATCTTCTACGGACGTTACATCAATATAGCAAAAAGGTTCTCAAGTCGCCCGGTAGCACCTGGAAAAACAATCGGTTCAGATTTAAATATAGATCTGATTCGCATCTAAGTGCAAATTTTGGATATTCCATTATATTTGCTGAAGAAAAAATGGGTCATTCCGGTTCAGAGTCCATATACATACGTACATATGTACTTTCTTCTATGGGTCATTTCATTAAACTTTGCCGAAGAAACCAAAGTTCAAAAATGAATTTCGTACCATCGGATCTTTCAAAATATGAAAATGCTAATATTTATCATCAAAAATGGTTTTATTGTTTTTCAAAGTATTCTCCAGCATGATTTATACGCTTTTGCATGCTCTCAAACCAATTGTCGAAGCACTTTTTTCACTCCGATTGAGACACCTCCAAAACATGGGTTTTGAACGCTTTAACAGCATCTTCTGGCGACAAAAATCGTTGACCACGCATTTTTTCTTGATGTGCGGTCAAAAAGGCGCTGGTTTGAGCCGATGTGTGAGAGCTCGCATTGTCTTGGTGCACAATGATTCGTCTTCTCTTGTTTGTTTTTCGAATTTCTCCGAAGACTTCAGGCAAACAAATTGTGGTGTACCACTCAGAATTGACCGTCCTACGTTGCTCAAGCGGAACAGTCGCCACATGACCAGTTTTGCCGAAGAAACAGGCGACCATTTGCTATAAGATGGTGCCTCATCGTCATACACAGATTTAAGTTCATCGATGCACTCTTGTCGTGATAATCCACGCCGAAAGTTGTGAAAAATGATCGCACGAAAATGTTCACGAGGTTATTCCATTTTTTTGCCAAATTGATTTTTTCAGGTCACTGTAAACAACACAAATGGTGGTCGTACGTCAAAACGTTCTGAGTACGTTTATGCTTAAAAATGTCAAACTTTCCAATGGAAATGTCAGATGGCGCCAGGCAACACTTACTGTGCCATATATAGCAACCCTCGTACAGTGGGCTCTGCCGTTCCTTACTTATTTAGTGGTCAAGCTCTGCCGGGTTCCAAGTCTCTGTGACATCAACGGAAACGAGAAGGCTGATGAGCTCGCACGGAATGGGTCCTTTATGGGTGCCTGGGCATAGGGATATGGCGGGGAACTGCAAAGCCGATGAACTTGCTAGAAGAGGGACGATTTTACAAATTCTCGAAAAATTTGCATATACAGGGTGGCTGATATGTATTGCAACCAACTTCAGGTTGCTATCATTTCTAAACCGCTAGTCTGATAGCTGACAGTTTTATTTCAGTGACAGTTCATTTTATTGTTTACAAGCTTACAAAAGCATTTTAATCTTCAGATTCAGAAAAAAAGTTATTCGTGATGGAATTCAAGCGTGATAGTGTGATTGCTTTATATTTGGGTGGAAAAAATATTTGGGTGGAAAAGTGGCTATCGTTAGAGCCCTCCAGCATTTAAATGTGAATAAATCTTTTGTTTCTCGTACCATTGCTCGTTACCGTGATACTGGCAGTGTTGCATCGCGTCCAAAAAGTGGACGAAAAACAACGGTAACAACATCAGAAATTATCCGAAAAGTGATGGTCAGATTTGATCGAAATCCACGCCGCAGTGGTAGAAAAATTGCTCGTGAGCTGAACATATCGCGAGAACGGATACAACACATATTAAAAAATGAGCTTGGACTAAAGCCATTGAAGTTCCAAAAAGTGCAAGAGGTCACCGATGCACAAAAAAAGTTAGACTGGAAAGAGCCAAGGAGTTGCTTCGCTTGCACGAAAGTGGCCAGTTACCGAATTTGGTTTTCTCCGATGAAAAGCCATTCCAAATTGAGCAGTTTGGGAACAAACAAAATTATCGGGTTTACTTGCCAAAGAAGTCAGCTGAAAATTCACACCTTCGATTGGCCACCAGAATCAAGCACCGCCTATGGTATGTGGGCCGCCGTAACGGCCGATTGTCGCTCCCCGCTCGTATTCATCGACCATGGGATAAATGCCGAATATTATCGGGAAAATGTCCTAAAGACTCAATACTGTCTCAAAAAGCTCTGGGCAGACAAACATTTCGGTCCATGGACATTCCAACAGGACTCAGCACCATCGCACTCAGCAAGCGTCAACCAAGAATGGCTTAAAAAGGAGGTTCCTCGCTTCATTTCTACCGCACAATGACCATCAAGATCTCCGGATCTCAATCCGTTGGACTTTTGCGCCTGGGGCATTTTAGAGAGTAAGCACTAAAAAATACCAAAGTATCGATCATCTCAAGACGGCGCTTCGCCGGGAATGGGTCAAAATACTGCAGAGCCACTTTCGTGAAGCGTGTGATGGCTTTGTCGGCCGTTTGAAGGCCATAATTCGTGCCAAAGGTGGCCAATTCGAACAAATCTGAACTGTTTCTAAAATTTTCTTTTCTTCATTTTTTGCTTTTAAACAATAAAATTTAAAACAAAATTAAAAAAATATAGCGCTTTACTTTGTTGCATTACATATCAGCCACCCTGTATTGGTGCGCCACTATCCTCGTGCAAGCTTCGGCTAAGACAAGAGGCAATCAGGCAGTCCAACGAAAGATGGACACAAATCGGCACCTGTAGGGCAGCTAGACAAATCTGGCCAAGGTATGACATGAGAAGGTCAAAATATCTCCTCGCACTAGAAAGGAAAAGATTGTCTACGTTAGTATCAGTTCTGACGGGACACTGCCTGATTGACGAATGAAAAACTGGGGAAACTTGGGTTTTATTTTATAGTAAATTTTTATTTATACTAAATTTTTAATTTCATTTACTTTTCTCTCCATCCGATAGGACGATTCGTATTGGTGGCAAGCTCGCCGAGAATCAGAACGTACGGCCCGTGCCGGTCTAATACCCAGTCGTGCCTTGCAAGAAAGACGCATTATACATGAACGGACGCAGCGAGAAATCGGTGATGGCGAATCGAAAAGTAAGATTTTATCCTCATCTTATGGTATTATATAAGTATACAAAGCTTAAGCTTTATAACTATTTGCTTATATTAGGGTCAGAATATTTAATATGGAAGCAGTTACAAATAGGTAAAATAAGATCGCTATCATTTTTTTGAAGAACCCGATTTTTGCAAAGTTTACTTTGTTTTTAAGAGGACAAAATGCTCAATTTTTTTGTAATTTTTTTAAAAAACATTACGAAAGTTTTTTTGAAAAATCTTTTGTAGAAAAAATTGCTCCCCCTCGATTTTCTTCAAATTTTTACTGAATACTCGTCGCACTCTCACAAATTTTTCTACAAAGGTTTTTTCAAAAAAAACTTTGGTAAATATCGGTTCAGCCGTTCGAGAGCAATTACAAATTTCGTAAAACACAAAAACTCATTTTTTTAATTTTTTCAAAAATTAAAATGCCCCTAATATTTTTTAATTTTTTTTTAAATAATTATAGCGAGATCTTATTTTACCTATTTGTAACTGCTTATATTAACACATTTTAGTCAAAAATAAACTACATAGGTCGATATTAAATATTCTGAACCATTAGCTATTTTAAATTCAAATTGTTATGTCATACATTCCGCTTCCGAATAGCTTTATCCTTCATTTTGTAACAATTAGAATAGCCAAATAGGAAATGTGGAACATTAACGCATAAAGAGTCTAATACAACATCCCTAGCGGAGAGTAGTTACAAAAACTGGTCTTATTTGAATGATAAATTATTTTCCAAGTCAAAATTAATATAGAACATAAATTCTTCAGGCTTATCTCGAGTAGAGCAATCGACTCTTATACTTCATCCATTAAACAACACCTAGAAACCCACTTCTTCTACTCTTTCCTATACTAAAGACAGGTTTCTCACAATTTCTTATTCAAACTATAACCCAGATTCCTCTTCATTTTCCCCTAGAACTACTTATTAATACATATATATGTATATGTAATTTCATAACATTCATAATCAATCATTAATCACTAATCATGTCAATGTCATTAACATTCTTTTTCTTAAATGCATGAAAATCTATTCACACGTCTTCACATCCTCACATCTTAACTTCCCCCTAAAAAAATAAATCCGCCTCGCCTACTTATGCAAATTGGCCTAAAAATACACATTTGCGCAATCCCCATCCAAACAAAAAAAAACACCATCAGAAGGTTCATGTACCTCCATATGTACCACACCGCCCGGTTCGCCTAGGCTACGCTCTAGCAGTAGTACATCATCATGTCGGCAACCGAAAACTAAAAAAATCATGTACGATTTAACAGAGAACGATGACTTTGATCGTGAATTGATCGCCACCTATGAGGAAGTAGCCAAACTCTATCCACGTCCAGGCATTTATAGACCAGTGGTGCTGATCGGAGCTCCCGGAGTGGGACGCAATGAGCTGAGGAGACGTTTGATAGCTCGGGATCCTGAGAAGTATCGTAGTCCAGTGCCATGTAAGTTTTATATCGCATACCGCATAAGATGGAATAATACTTCATTTATTCTCCTTTTGCAGATACCACACGTCCTATGCGTACCGGTGAAGTAGCCGGTCGTGAATATATCTTTGTTAGCCGTGAGAAAATGGATGCCGATATTGAGGCTGGCAAATTTATTGAACACGGCGAATATAAGGGCCATTTATATGGCACGTCTGCGGAAAGTGTCAAGTCGATTGTGAATGCGGGTTGTGTTTGCCTGCTGAGTCCTCACTATCAGGCCATTAAGGCTTTGAGAACTGTTCAACTGAAACCCTTCCTTGTACACATTAAACCGCCGGAATTCGATGAACTGAAGAAGACAAGAACCGAGACGAGAGCCAAATCGACATTTGATGAATCAAATGCCAGAGGTTTTACGGTAAATAGTTTATTATTAAGCTATTTAATTAAATTTTTAGCTTTAGTCATTAAATTATTAAGGTTGCACAGCATTAAAACAGTAATTAGTTTATTTATTCAGTAGACCTCGGATTTTTTCATATCTTTCAATTTTCATCCGATTTGAACCAAAATTTGTATTTAGATGTTTCATCACTCAAATTTAAATAATTTGAGTGCATATCACAAATGGCGTTTGGCGATATACGAATCAAAAATGCAAAATATCTGAAGGATATCAATACTATTTAAAAAATCGTGTCACAAAAATGAAAAATGGGTGATTTAAAAAATCATCCAACCGACCCACTCTGAATATTTACATATCGACAGTTTATATTCAATATCCTCTATCTTAAAAAACACAATTGTTCAGTAGAGCCAAAAACCCGTTTATATCCCTAATTTAGAAAAAATGGTATTCTTGTGGAATCACAGGTTAGATATAAAAATAGTCATAATTTGAAAACTAAATCATCGACTAAAAAAATTTAACCAAATTCGGGTTTAGCATACTCTTTTCACCAAAGAACTATGTTTTAGAAAAAAAAACAAAAAAAAAGTCCCAAATTATAAAAAATTAATGAAGGTTTGAAGAACGCTTTAACACTGCTAAAGCGTTCCTCAAACCTTTTTTAACTTTTTATGAATAAGGCCCTAAATGATTTAGAGCCTTATTCAAATAATTAATGGATGGTTTGAGGAACGTTTAAATTTATAATCTTCTTGTAATTTTTATGAATAACACCCCATTTTTATAACCTCTACCATAGTATGGGGGATATATTCATTTTGTCACTCCATTTGTAACACCTTTAAATATTGATCTGAGACCACATAAAGTATATATATTCTTAATCGTTGAAAAATTCTAAGACGATTTAGCCATGTCCGTCTGTCCATCCGTCCGTCCGTCTGTTGTAATCACGCTACAGTCCGTAATAGACAGAGCTAGGTTGATCAAATTTCGTAGAAATGTTTCTTATAGTTGCAGTTTGTTTTGGATTGCGAATGGGCCATACCGGTCAATGTTTTGAGCCATAGATACCAAATTTTTAAAGCAATTTAGCAGAAACTTTGCAGTTTGCATTCTATGTTGACAAGAATTCATCACAACAAAAATTTTACAAATCGGTTCATATTTTGTTATATCCAACCTATAGAGGTCGCTCCGTCTGTCCGTCTGTAGATGTATCGTTGTAATCAAAGTGCAGGTCGTATTTATGGTCCGATTGTGATGAAATTAAGCACAGTGCTTTTTTTTTGGCCCAAGGACGATCCCTATTGAAATCAGTCAAAATCGGTTTAGATTTATATATCCCCTATATACATATATGTTTCACCCGATTTCACATGTAAGCGCTGTAGAAACCATATTTTATATCCGATCAGTACGAAATTCGGCAGAGAGAGTTTTCTTATTACATGTATGAACACTGCCAAATTCTTATCGCAATGCCCATTTTTGCATTGTTAGGGAGGTGAAGGGTATTATATATAGTCTGCCCCGCCCGACTTTCTGTCGTTCCTTACTGGGTTTTTAATAATTTGCTTTAACCAAAAGGATCGTTTCATGATTTGCTCCATATCCAAAGAATTTTTTCAGTAATAGAATTGAATACAATCCACGGTGGAGGGTATATAGGATTCGGCATGTCCGAACTTAACGCTTTTACTTGTTATAATTAGATTTTTAATTAGTTTATAAAATAATTATTCGATCATTTGATAACTTAACTATCTTATTGTTTATTAATCATTTGATAATTTACTTATTTAACTGTGCAACAAAAATTTTTTTTGTTTGTATAGAAGGAGGCATACTATTTTATGAAAACATTTTATGGTAAACATTTTTTAAAAATGTGTTATTTTTATAATTCCAATTTTCATTTGTTAATTCCAATTTTCATGGAAGGTACATTGAGTATTTGAACCATAGTTTTTGAAGTAAAAGCTTGATAAATCCGAGATAGCATTTAAATTAAAGAAAATTATGAGGGCTTAAAAGGCTAAAAAGATCCTTTTCATGTAGAAACTGAGGTTTAGTAACTGTCGTAAAAACAATTAGAAAAAAAGCGATTTTTTCAAAAACAACGCCCATTTTTATACCCTCACTTTAGTGATACGAGGGTATATATCATTTTCTACGGGCCAAATGTGTAACACATCGAAGCAGCGACCTAAGACCCTAAGTATGTTCGGCGGATATCCGTTTTGGGTCATTTTAAGTCGAATGAGAAATGTCCGTCCGCCCGTCTGTCTGTCTGCTGGCTGGTGCGCACGATAACTCTCGAAAGCAATAACCGAATGACTTCAAATTTAGTATGTGGCAAAATTTTCTTCTATCTCCGGCTAAGTTCGAAGATGGGCAATATTGGTCCACTCCTTCTAGTACCTCCCCCACAAAGGATTAACATTTAATGAAATATTGATTATTTAATAACTTCTATACTACATATTTGAATCCTCTGAACTTCTACACATAGTATTAGTTTATTAGTCACTATTACCTCGAGCAAAAAGGGCGAAGTTGCCACCTCCCGTTTGGTACCTCCCACACAAATGGACATTTTTTTACCAAATGTTGATAGCTTATAACTTTATTACCAGTGCATACAAAGACATGCATTTTTGTACCGTGTAATGCTTTTATAGTAGCTAGAGTCTAGAGAAAAATGGACGCCCCTTTTGGTACCTCCCACACAAATGAAAATGTTTGTACCAAAAGTTAACAGCTTTTAACTTTAATACCAGCGCAAAAAATACTTGAAATTTCGTACAGTACAATGCTTTTATAGTACCTAGAGTCCAGAGAAAAATGGACGTTATTGGCACTCCCCTTTTGGTACCTCCCACACAAATGGACATTTTTGTACCAAAAGTTAACAGCTTATAACTTTAATACCAGTGCATATAAATACTTGAAATTGTGTACAGTGTAATGCTTTTATAGTACCAAGAGTTCAGAGAAAAATGGGCGTAATTGGCACGCCCACACAGCTTATAACTTTAAAACCACTACATACTTTAAAGTTATTAAATGCAATTTAAATTGATAATAATTTAATTAAAACAAAAAATAAATAAATTCACTAATATTTTTTGGGACTCAAGGTGAGGGGATAATCGGTTTACCCGACTGAACTTTCTGACTTGTTTTGTATTTCAAAATCTATACTGTTTTTGATTTCAGTTGATTTGAAAATTATATTCCCCATAAATAGGAGCAAATTGTGAAGTTATCTTAGTCTTTTATTGATATCTCAAAAAATACCGGCGATCCCAAAATGACTTTTTTTGGACATATAGGGCACAATATGGGTTATCATCCGGTCCACATTTTTTCACTTTAAAAATATTACTTTTTGAAAAATATAGATTTTAATTAGTGTTTTAAAAGTAAAAATATGTCATACAGCTTTCAAACAACATCCATCTCGATATTACTAATGCTGAAGTCTTTTGGAATCTAGGTCACAACAAAATATTTAAATATCTCTCGTAGAACAAAAGTTATACTATTCGAATGCAAGCACTTTTCGATATTTTTTGCCCAATTTCGAATGTTTAAATGTACATATCTCCCATAGTTTTGAAGATTTTTCAACAAAATTGTTTATAGTGTATCAAAGAACCATATTTAACATTTCCACTAAGTTTCATCAAAATCGGAGACCATCGAAAATTTTTAGGTACAATTAACATTCTCTTACCCCCTTTATAAGAATCCGTTTTCATAATCTTGTTATTTTCGAAAATGTTAAATTTTGTTCCATAGTGTTATTTTTATGAAATCATTTATTACTATAAATCACTAAACCTTTATATTATTACAGAATTTATTGCTAAAAATCTTTAAATGATTTATTTTTATTTTATTAATTACAGCCAATAATTAAATAATTAAAGCATTTAATGATTTTATGGTTTCTTTATTAAAAATTATTTTTATTATTACCAATGACAATTTAAAGTATAGACATCCTAGTGTATTTGCAACTTTTTTCCACAAGATGGAAAGATTAAAAGTCAACTGCGATAGGGTGTCTATACCTTTGATTGTCATTGTTATTACTTTTTAACGGCTGTTTGTTTCTTCCATAGCTTCTTCATTTGAAGAAGTTTGCACATCTCTGTACAAAGAGCTTTCATAAAGCTTTTAGATTTTGAACATTGAACTTTAAGGTGGCCACATCTAACGCTTTCATGATTTCTTTTCCCGTTTTTTTTTTACTTTCAGGATGAAGAATTCACTGACATGATTAAATCCTCTGTACGCGTTGACTTCCTCTATGGCCACTTCTTCGATGATGAAATCATTAATGCTGATTTGGTGACTGCCTTCGAGAAACTTGTAAATATCGTGCAAAGGGTGGAGAACGAACCGCTGTGGGCTCCATCATCTTGGGTCCAATAAGACCTGTAGATCTGCTGGGAAGGGTAGCGAGACGGGTTGGAAGAAAGGCAGCTAAACATTGTTTTCGCTGGTTGCGAGTGGGGCAGGGAAACCGGAAACAGAAAACAAAACTAATAATAATAATGATACCAACAACAACAAAAGACAAACACTGCTACAAAATAAAAATGCCAAACAAAAACTAAAAAGAAAACTGAAAACGTAAACGTAAACACAAATAGATACTTCATTAGAAATGAACCAGAAAAGTAATTCGAAGAATACAGAATATAACTAACTAAACACAGTACATAAATGTCATTCATACTTACACAGAAACAAACCAACAACACCAAAAAGAAAAAAACATTAAAATTCAAGCGAAGCAACAAAAATAAAACAGGAACAGGACAACAAAAACAATTTTCTTATTTTTAAGCAAATTAAAAAAATACAAAATTTTATTATAAAAACAAAAACAATATGTATTTCAGCTAACATTGTATAAAGCGCAAACCACACACCCCCTACATAAGATCAAAGAACAACAACAACTACTACAGCAAATCGTTATTAACAAATTGTTATATAAAAAAAAAACAAAAAACATTTTCCTCTTTTAATAATAACAAAAACCTATATACATACATGCATACCTACATTTAACCGGAAAATACTGCTAAATAGTTCCATATTCAAAAACAAACGATTATGGCCTACTCTCGTACTGTCCTAAACCTATTGGTAGAGAAAAAAATAAAAGTAAATTACTGGTTCTGATTAAAAATTACCTTGTACCTTGGCAAAACGAATCTATGTAATTGGGATAAAAAAGAAAATTGAAAAATTAAATAATTTATTGGCAAAATTCAATGCCATAACCCCCCGAGAGAAACCCAAAACATAATGGAAAACAATGAAATTAAGGCAATAAACGATCGAAATACTCGTACATACATATGCACAGAGAAGCAGGACTTGGGTCACCGCCACCAGCATAATTAAAGAATATTACAAATTTATTATTGCGGTCATCAAGGTTGTCTTGATCATCTAATGATCACGACGATTATAATAATTCTTTGTAACAACCACTACACTACTGATAGCGCTGAGAATTGTCCTTCTCTATTTGTATGTGTGTATGTAGTTACAGGCAATACATACATACCTATATCCTCCTCCCAAACTTGTAATAAATTGTTAAACAGAGCTGACAAAATATAATTATAAATAAAAACACAAATTCTCTATTTTATTACTTATTAACTGAAAAATAAAACTCAGAAGAAAACACAAAATAAACAAATGTCCATTATTAAAGGAAATAACAACAACAATTGTCTATACAACAACAACAACCACAGCATTATACTGTACTATTTATGTAAATGTATTTAAAGAAAAATAAAAGAATTTATTAAAATGTTTAATGTTGAACCAACCAAAAAAAAAACAAAAACGAAAGAAATTACAAAACCCTCAAAACCTTTGTGTGTAATTGTTATTTATCGTAATACAAAAAGAACAAGAAAAAATATATAAAATATAATTTTAAATAATAAACAAAAATCCTTCAAAACGCAAAGTCTTTTATTCCGAAATGCTCTGTTGAATTAGGAGATTTTTTGTCTAGACTATACTTTTCATGTGTCAATTTCTTTTCTGCAAAAAAGTGCAACATTTTTTTGCCCTTTTCCCGAACACTGGACTTTTATACAACATTTTGGAATTTCGAATTAGGAGCTAAGTTTTATTCGGGGAATTTCACGTCGACGGCTCGACGTTTTTTTTTCAGAATCGAAATAACCATTAGTTTAAAATTAGCCGGTATTTTAAATGAGATATAACGGCCATAAGCAAAGCAAACGAAGTACGTGCCTAGAAGTATGCTTTGAAATTGCAAATAAAACTTCAACTGTAATAAACAATATGGCAACACTGCCGTCGGTATGTCCGGATTTACACTGGCTGAATGTTCAGCAGATTATCGTCGTTTTGTAGGAGAGAGAGGCAGTCGGCAAGAGGGGGGGGAAAAAACTCTCCGTGAACGTTTTGAGTTATTCGTGCAAGTTAAAAGAGAATTTGATGATAAGCTGCTGAAAAAACTTGCCTAGTGTAAATTCGGACTATGCGAGTTGTTAGCCAAACCTTGCCAGACTGCAGAAATTAAAAAAAAAAATTAAGCCTCCAAATTGCCAAATAACGTGCCAGACACAAAGTTTTCATCCAACATTTTTATTTCAAATGTAAATTTTAGTCATACACCAATTGATTTAAAATTTAGGGGCCCATAACTTTGAAACCAGTTGGTTTATAACCGCAAATCGTATTTGAAACGAAAGGTATATATCTCGTCTTTAAACCTATCACAATATTTTTCAGTTTGAAACCTTTTGTGAAATTTAAAACAGTAATAATTTCCTAACAATGAGTAAAATGATAATTTTTCATTCAGACATAAAGTTGAAGTTTTGGTCTTTCTGTTAACTTGTCACTTGAAGTCATACTTAAATTAGTTTAGCAGTTGTGGACCCTTAATTTTAATCTAATTGTAGTATTCTCCCCAACGGTACTTAAAATGAAAGATGTACCTGTTTAGTTTGTGTCTGGCATGTTATTTTTCAATTTGAAAGCATTTAGATTTTTTTGCACAAATACAAAATTTAAATTTATTCTGTAGTTTGGCAAGCAAATCGCATGCGGACAACACTGTTACCGTATTGTTTAAACCAGTATTTGTTTTGATATTTCAATGCATACTCTTAGGATCTGATTTTGTGTACTGCTTTGGGTTAAACATGTACCTTAAAAATCTAATGGCGATTTCGTTTCTGCAAAAAAGTGCAACATTTTCATTGCCCTTTTTGTCGAAAACTGGACTTTTATAACACAGTTTGGAATTCTGAAATATGAGCTAAGTTTAATTCGAGAGAACTACATCAGTTCCACCTAAAAAGGCAAATACTTTTCAGAATTTTGCGTCGACGGGGCAATATTTTTTCAGAATCGTAATTACCCTTAACAAATATTGGCGCCTAAAAGTATGCTTCACGAAGGCAAAACATTATAACTATTTTTAAAAAGACTGTAATTTCTAAACTAGTTGAGATATAGTCACAATGGATACCTGAAACGGAAGCTTGCAACGTCAGTACATACCCCCAAAAACTTATAACTATTTAAGCTGTTCTAATTTTTTTGAAATTCCAAAAATTGGATTTTCAAATTTTTCAAAAAGTTTATGGATTTTCATAATATTTTGACATATGATAGAGAACCTCGAGCTGATTACAAACCACTTTCATTTCCTTTGAGAACTTAACATTTCATGAAAAATTCCCTTTTATATAAAACTGTTATACCTATTTTCAAACGACGGTAACTTGTAAACTATTTGGTATAACGACACAAATGAAACCTTGAATTAAAGGTATGTACGTCTACTACTTGCTTGACACAATTTTCGGCTAATACTATTTTCTTAAAGATCTAAATCTATTACAATTATCGATAATTTTATAGTTTTATTAAACTTATAAGTTTATGTCAAAGTAATTAGGCGCAAGTAACATTAAACGTATGTATATTAAGTAGAAGTTCCGAACTCTTCATTTGTTGTATATCTTTAATTAGTTTAGAATTTACAGTCTTTTAAAATTCAGTATAACAGTTTTATAAAAAAGGGAATTTTTCATCAAATATTATGTTCCCGAAGGAACTAAAAGTGGTTTTTAAATCAGAGCGAGGTCCTCTATCATACACACAAATATTATGAAATTCCAACAACACTTGGTAAAATTTGAAAATCCATTTTTGAAATTTCAAAAAAATTAGAATGTCTTATATAATTATAAGCTTTGCAGAAATTGATGTAGACGTTTCAAGCATTCGTTTAAGGTATCACTTATCACGATATCCGAATTAGTTCAGAAGTTAAATGCTTTTTAAAATCTCTGTTTTTAAATATTTTCGTGAAGCATACTTTTAGGCGCCAAATTTTGTATATCATAGTTAAAGTATACGTTTCAAGCTTTCAAGGTATCACTTGTACCAAAAACTATACCAATTTGGAGCCTATATGTATTCTTTATGAAGTTATTTAAAAAGTTATACCAATTTTAAACAGTCTTAAGCTTCTAAACTAGTTGAGATTTCATCACAAGTGATACCTTAAACGAATGCTTAAAAGGTTTACTTTAATTCCTCCAAAGTTCATAATAATATAACTAATTCTAATTGTTCTGAAATTTCAAAAATTTAATTTAAAAATTTACCAAAAGTTGTTGGATTTTCGAAATATTTTAGGATATGATAGAGTACATAGCGCAGATTTACAAACCGCTTTAATTTTCGCCGAGAACCTAATATTTAATGAGAAATTCCCTTTGATATGAAACTGTTATACAGATTTCCAAACGACTTTTACTTCTGATCTAAGTAGAATAGCGCCCCAGCTTATACCTCAAACGAAAGGTCTGAACGACTACTAGATGGTTGATGGAATTCTATTGTCTTGACGATTTAAATTTATTACAGTTATAGACAATTTTATAACTTCATTAAACTTATAATTCATTTCATATATATATGAAAAAAATTTGTCGCAAATAGCAGTAGATATTAAGTAGACGTTTTAAACTTTCGTTTGTAGTATAATTTGTTGCGGTACTTCAATTAGTTTAGAAGTTATGGGCATTTTCAAAGAGTGTTTCGCGGAAAATGTTACCTATTTTAAAGAGCTTGTAACTTGAGAACCATTTGAGATATCGTTAAAACTGATACCTTAAATGAAAGCTTCAAATGTCTGCGTAAAGTGGAGATGGAGATTGCGCTTCCTACAGGTCTAACATTTTATTACACATTTTCTGTATTAGTCATTTTTTCATTTAATTTTCCAATACTGACCATGTTTTAACCCATTTTGTGCCAAAATGTACCTTAAACGATTTCTTTTGGTGATTACAATCGATATCTCCTGGCATATTATAGAGGACGTTGGCCTGATTTAGAGACGCCTTCGATTTGCTTCCAGAATAAGATATTTCATGAAAAAATCACTTTTTAAAAAACAGTTTATACTGATTTTAAAATGCCAATAACTTCTAAACTAACTGGAGTATCGCTTCAAGTGATGCCTTGATCGAAAGATCTGAACAACTACTGAATCTAAGACCACTTGCCTCTAATACTATTGGCATAGAAAAAACCATTTGTTGAAATTATGGAATTTTCTCAAAAGTTTAGATCATTGTAATAAATTAATAGATTTATTTATATGTCAAAAAGTATTTGCAGAAACGTTAAGAAGACGTTAATACCTTTCTTTTGCAGTATCATTTGTTGCAATATTGTTAGTTAGTTTAGAATTTATTTGCATTTTAAAATCAATATAACAATTTTATATAAAAGTGAATTTTTCATTAAATAATAGGTCCTCGATGGAAATGAAAGTAGTTTGTAAATCAGCGCGAGGTCCTCCATCATATATTAAAATATTACGAAAATCCAACAAGTTTTGGTAAAATATAAAAAAAATAATTTTTGAAAATCCAAAAAAATGATTATAACATATATAATTATAAGTTTTAAAGCAATTGAAGTAGACGTTTCAAGCATTAGTTTAAGCTATCACTTGTACCGATATCTCAATTAGTTTAAAAATTAAAACATTTTAAAGTCGTTATAATTTTTTAATAATTTCCTGAAGCATACCAAATTTGTTTAATGCATTTAAAATAAACGTTTAAATTTGTAGTTTAATGTATCACTTGTAACGATATCTCTATTGATTTAGAAGTTACAGTCATTTCATATACATTTCGTCGCCTAAAAGTATGCTTCGGCTACTCAACGTGAAAAACTCTATATAAATTAAAAAAAGCATTTAACTTCTAAACTAATTGAGATATTGTCACAAGTGATACCTTTAACGAATGCTTAAAACGTCTACATCAATTTCTTTAAAGCTTATAATTATATAAGATATTCTAATTTTTTTAAATTTCTAAATTCAATTTTCAAATTTTACCAATTTTACAGAACAGTTTATAGTGATTTTAAAATATCAATAACTTTTAAACTAACAGGAATATCGCTTCAAATCACAATTTAATCGAAAGATCTGAACGACTACTTAATCTAAGACAACTTTCCTCTAATACTATTGGCATAAAAATATGCATTTGTTGAAATTATGGAATTTTTTCAACAGTTTAGATTATTATAATAAAATAATAATAATATGCCAAAAGTATTTGCTGAAACATGAAATATACGTTAATACCTTTATTTTGCATTATCAATTGTTACAATATTCCTGTCAGTTTAGAATTTATTGGCGTTTTAATATCAGTATAACAGTTTCATTTAAAATTAATTTTTCCTTAAATATTATGTTTTCGAAGAAAATGAATGTGGTTCGTAAACAGATCAGAGGTCCTCCATTATCTATCAAAATATTACGAAAATCCAACAAAGTTTTGGTAAAATTTGAAAATTAATTTCTGAAATTTAAAAAAATTAGAATAACTTATATAATTATAAGTTTTGGAGGAATTAAAGTAGGCGTTTTTTAGGCTCAAATAAGGTATCATTTGTACCAATATCTCTATTGGTTTAGAAGTTATAGTCATTTGAAGTCATGCACATTTTGTGGCCTAAATGTATGCTTCTCTGACCCACTTGAAAAATTGACGGCTTGAAGTATTCTTTGGTTTTAGTGGGTTAAAAGGCTACCTTTTTGCATTTTTGTTTTGGATTACGTCCATAAAAATGCAGCAGTACAAGATGGTGAAGGCGACATTTTATAAATTGTGCTCTCTGACAGGACAACAACGTTTTTTAGAAAATAAAACACCATTATTTAATAAGAAAATAAATAGCCTTTAACAGAAAAACACTTATATGTTTTACTTCTTTATTCGTATTTCTCTTTTTTATATAATATGTTAATTAATAAATTTGTTTTTAATACAAATTCAAATTATTTGTTATTGTTGTAACAGCCTGGAGACACTGAGGTGATAGTCCTTAAGTCTATTTATTGTATAAACTTTGTTATTTTCCATCCTTCTCATTTTTTTATGATATTAATTAATATTTCCTGCTAATCTTTGGCAAAGGGTGTTTTTGGAGTATAGCGTTACTATTTTTCACCAGAAACCCTACGCTGCATTTCCATAAATATTTAGATCGTCAAGATGTTATTTGAATTTGAATCCTCCCTCTTGTCTTGTTGGGCAATCAGATGTTGTAGTAAGTTCTCCTTTATATTCCTCCTGCTGATCTTTTATTGGAACTTCCGAATTGCCGCAGCTAAAGTTGCCGGGACTAATAATGTCATTTTAGCTGCAGAAGCTCGGATTTATGATTAAAACATGACTGGGAATCGAACCCAGCACCTTCGGAATCCAAGGCTAGTTCACTAACCATTGAGCTATGAAGTACTCTATTTCGTCCAGTTTGGTTTTCTTGGCGCATAGATCCGACATTTCTGAAATAAAAATTAAAAAAAAAAAACAGAAAATTAATAATATTACTTTAAATTTTGATTTTAAAAGAAATAAAACATATACACTTGTGGACACACAATTAAGTCACTACGCTAAAAATTTGTCCAAGTGTAATTATAACGGTACTTTATTATTCTATGCTTAGCGATCATTCCAAGAATGTTGTCCCGTTATGTCTCATTGTAAGAATACAAAAATTAAACTTATTTATGTTCCATTTTGTAAACTATCGGCCAGTGCAGTGCAGTGTTTGGATTTAGCGTGGACACATAATTAAGTCATTTCAGTTTTGAGAGGTAAAATAGTTTATTTATCAGTGGTATTGATTATGAAAAAGTGTGTTCTTAAATTTTTAGAGCTTCTACGACCATTTACTGCAGTTTTTTAAATAATGGGTAAAAATAAAATTTCTACGCCAGCGGAAAGGCAGTTGATTTTGAAGTGCTACGAAATTTGGGTTGTGTTTCCGTAGTAGTAAAATCACTTTCTTTATCGCGTGGAAAAATAGTCAAAGCAATTCAACATTACAAAAAATGGAAAACGTTTGATAATTTGCCACGAAAAACATCGGCCGCAGAAGACAGGCTCATGGCTAGAATGACTAAAGCTGACCCCTTCCTGACATCTACGCAGATAAGGTCGCAAATGGAGTCAGAACACAATGTAAAATTATCAGCAAGGACCGTAAGGAGACGTCTGACTGAAAAAACCTGCATGGACGCATTGCTAGACGAAAACTAAATGTATCAAAAAAAAAACATTGTTCAGCGTCTGCAGTTTGCCAAAAAATAGTATAACCGTCGCCAAAATTTTTGGAACCTGGTAGTCTGAAGTGACGAATCCAAATTTAATGTCTTCGGAAATGACGGCAGACCATATGTACGACGACCAGTAAACTGTCATCTTGATCCCAAATACACAAAAAAAAACTGTGAAGCACGGTGGGTCGTCGGTAGTGGTTTGGGGGTGCTTTTCATCATTTGAGGTTGGTCCCATTGTGAAAATTGAAGGAAAAATTACAGGTGAAATGTATAAAGACATCTTACAGAACCATCTTGACACCAAATGTGCTGAAGATTTGCCATTAGCCTGGATATTCCAGCATGACAACGACCCAAAACATAAATCTCGGGTCGTTACGTCTGGGCTAGACGTGAAAAAATAAGAGTTCTTGAATGGCCAGCGCAAAGCCCCGACATAAACCCCATAGAAAATGTATGGGGAATTATAAAAAGGATAGTAGCAGCAAAAAACCAACTAAAAAGGAGGATTTGTGGAAGATTATTCAAGAGGAATGGAATAAAATAACACCAGACCAATGCTTAGCTCTAACTAAAACAATGCCAAACAGATGTGCCGAAATAATAAAACAGAAAGGATATCCTACCAAATACTGACGGTACAATGTACGATGAATTCAAAATTTTCTATGTTCCTTATATATAAATATTTTTGTTTTTTCAAATGACTTAATTATATGACCACATAAAATGCAATGTGAATTTAAAAAGGTGGAAAAAATTAATGAAAAATTTTGAATTATTTTTGGTTTTTGTACTTAAATTACATAAAAATATGTTATTCAAATAAATAAAGGGTTATTTTGGTTAACTTTAGCTAAATTATAGTTTTTCCTTTAAATTAAATGAAACAGTTCATGTGACTTAATTGTGTGTCCACAAGTGTACAATTATGTGAGGAATTTGTAAAAAGTGGACTGCATACTTATATACAGTGTGGAGCGCGGTAATTTGCTTATTTGGGAATGAAATAAAAAAGTTATGAACCTTAGAAAAATCCATTGGTTTGTTAGTCTGCATTTACATGATACTTTTTTTTTAAGTATTAAGCATACTTATCGGCGTTTTGTGGGCGAGAGAGGCAGTCGGAAACGGGGGAAAAAAAGTATGCAGTACTCGTACTTATCGTACTCATCGTTTTGTGTTTTTCGTTCGCACTTGGAAACAACAACAATTCACACAGGAAAAGCCGAAACAAAACAAATGAAAATAAGTTAAGTATTGAAAAAAAAGTACGCGTGTGAACGTAAATACTTTTTCAAAAGAGAATAAGCCGATAAGTTACTTAAAAAAAAGTACCATGTAAATGGGGACTTACCAAATTGCCAAATTGTATGCCATTCGAACACGGCAGTCTTGGTGTTGCCACATGTTATAATACAACTCTGTACATTTCGTTAATAATTTATTTTGTTGCAACCCTGTCTAACTTCGAAACAACCACCATTTACCTTACTACTTTTTGTACGTCTCTGTATTATATCTTAATCTGTTACTTTTGATGTGCAACTGTGCACATGTACAAAGTGTATAAAAGCCGAGCAGACCAAAAATAATAAATAATAAGGGCCTGTTTCTGTAACATATTTTCGAACGATAAAAAATCTCTCAGCTATTACTTGAATTCTATAAAACGCAGTTTAGAAATATTTTAGGAACAAGCTTTTTACATGATTTTCTACAGACACAACGAATTATAAACTTCTGTGACTTATAGATTTCTCGGAATAACTGAGTGATTTTTGATCGTTCGCAGTAGACGAACGAAAAAAAGTTACAGAAACAGGCCCTAAGATATGTCTGAATTGGTCCACGTAGTCAGGAGATACAATGTTCAAAATTTCAAACTGTGACACCCCGTATCTTCGTAACCTATCGTGCTAGGAAGCTGTATTTTTTGTACATCTTATAACCATTGCACTTCTGCAACCTCAACAAGTTTTGACGTGATCGGAATAAAATTGAAAGAATTGGGCCTTTTGACGTGTTTTCCCCAAATATATACAGTATCGGACAATACATATTGGACTAACTTCATATTTCTGTTCAATCGCCAAAATCTGATACATGGGTAATTCCCATATGAATTAATTAGTGTCCGTACGTCTGTCAGTTCGACTGAATTGTGCTAACGACAACTCTGAAAAGGAGTGACCGAATGACTTAACATTTCGTACGTTATAATATTTAATTCAAACCCAGTTTATGTTCAATGGACAACCATATTGGCCTACTCGTTGTGGTACCTCCCCCACAGGACTGGTTTGTGTACAGCGAAATCTTGGAGAATGTCATGTTTCCCTATGCTGAGTGGAATATGGCCTTATTATGGCAATTTCAACACGACCGCCAACTTAAAAATGCCGGGAAATGATTCAAAGATTGATTTAGAAATGAAGGGGTCAACGTTATGCAGTGGCCAGTTCAACCCCAGACTTGAATCCCATTTAAAATCTTTGACATTTCCAATAAAGATTTACATCGAGAAAGTGTAGGTGAAGACAAAAATATGCTATTTAAAGTCATTACAGAAGCTTGGAACTCCATATATACGAAGATAATAGAAAATCTTATTGCTTCAATGCAAAAAGCCGTCCTTGATAATAAAGAGTTTTCCACAAAGTCTTCGTAGAAATGCATAGTCCAAAATGTTTTGTCGTGCGAATTTGTGACTTTTTCGTTTTTTGCGAAATAAATTTTTAATTTCAAATAATTTAAGCATCCTAGTTGTTATTTTTTGGTAAACTGATGCAATTTCGTAGATAATAGGTACAATTTTTGGAATATATCATTGATAGTTTTTCAGATATTGTCCGATACTGTACATATAAGGCAACACGCTATAATCTTAAGTATTTTCCAAATCATACACAATATAAGGTTGTGTACAGCGATCAGCTGATTAACACTGTCTCCAATGACAATTTAAAGTATAGACATCCTAGTGTATTTGCAACTTTTTTCCACAAGATGGGGGAAAAGTCAATTTCGCGTACGTTTATATGCGAGTGAGAATATTTTTAGGAAGCCATCTACAGAAAGCTTTTTTCTTACTTTAAAAGTCAACTGCGATTGGGTGTCTTTACCTTTGATTGTCATTGCTGTCTCCAAAGACAATTCAGTAACTAGACACCCTAAAGGCCTTTTCAAAAGTACATTCGCAACTGCAAACTCTAGATGTCTACCTAAAAATCTTCTCACTCGCATACAAACGTACGCGAAATTGACTTTTCCCCCATCTTGTGGAAAAAAGTTGCAAATGCCCTGGGGTGTCTATAGCCTAAATTGTCTTTGCTGTCTCCAAAGACCATTTAACCCATTCCTTCCCACTGTAGTCGCTTGAGTAGTCCACATTTTTTGTACAATTATCGTATTGGTTATTTACATCGGAGTCTTAAGAAGGGTTGTGTCCCATTGGAAATGCAAATAAAGTTAAACGTACTTTTTGTGCTCTATCTTATGCGAAGTCACTATTTTTTGCAACTTCTATTGAGACCGTCATTTGATCGGTATCAGATTCACTTTAGTTTCACGGAGTAAAACTGGTATCGCCCATTAATCCGGTTAACTAAGCAGTAAACTGTTATAATAACCAAATAAAAATATAAAATCGTTCGAAAAAAGTCGGCAAATGTTTTTTTTTTGGTAAAGCACGGTACTATGTTCCGGTTTCACGCTGAAATCCCATACAAAAAACAAAGTTGTGAAAATATGAGTGAAATTTTTTCTTTTGTGGTACTATGTTTTTTCAACGTGAGAAATTGAAATTTTGCGCCGATACAAATTAATTGAACGCAGCAACAAATTGAAGCCGCCAGCATTGTACTCCTATTTATTTATATTCACATTTGTCCGCGAGAAATTCAACTATTGTAAATATTTGCAATAAAATTTCCTAATAAAGAATACTAAATTAAATTATCTGAAATAAATAAAACTAATGCAAAGCTTTGGAACGGAAAATAATTATGTATATGTAATAAACGAGAAGAACGACATTCCGATTAGATAGCAAAGCAAAAAATGTGCAAAACACTGGAAGGACATGTAACTATATGTAATAATGTGGAATTTGTCTTGTAAATACATATGTACATTTACGTTTGTATGTTTAGAACAACCGTGACGAAAAGCCTGGAAAAACTTTGTGGACGGCTAACGCTACCGAAGCAGTAGGACAATGGAATTGGGCAGTGCCTGTGATCTCGTTTTTAAATGGTTATAAAGAAAATAGTGAGTTCTTGCCAGCCATAGGAGTTGGAAGAAATTGAAGTTTATGGTTGGAAGTATAATTTATATATGTCAACAAATATAATGTAAACCATTAAAAATAATAATAAAACATCTTTTTCGGCTCATCAAAACATCATTTTATTTATTTATATTCCTACAACAGTGGGAAATTATTTTGTTATTTGTAACATTGTATTCCACCGGCTTCTGATGCCCCACAAGCATCGCCATTGTATCAACACAAAATAAATAATTTATGTATAACATTAGCACAATGATCTTCAACAATATTTCCTCTCTGCAATTTAAATTAACTATTTTCTAAGTCGGCATTATTCCATTTAATTGTTTATTGATTAGAAAAAAACGCATATGCTTATACACTCACACACAAGCGTTCCATTTTTCAACTTGAAATAATATTTTGTGGAATTTTTTCAAGGTGAAAAAAAATAGTACCCACCTTAAGCAGAAAATTTGGTGTACTCTCTTGAGTACACCTCTAAAAAACAATTTTGAAAAACAAATTTTTGATTATTTATTTTTCATAATGGAGCAAATAAGGTGCTATATCAATAATAAAATTTCCTAAAATAAAAGGTCTTGGGAATTAATGGGTAAAGCACGGTACTATGTTCCGGTTTCACGCTGAAATCTAATACAAAAATGAAAGTTGTGAAATAATGATTGAAATTTTTTCATTTGTGGTACTATGTTTTTTCAACGTGAGAAATTGACATTTTGCGCCGCTACAATTTAATTGAACGCCGCAACAAATTGAATGCCGCCAGCATTGTACTCCTATTTATTTATATTCATGTTTGTCCGCGAGAAATTCAATTGTTGTCAGTCTTAGCGATAACATTTCCTAATAAAGAATACAATATTAAATTATCTGAAAGAAAACTAATGCAAAGCTTTGGGACAGAAAATAATTATGTATATTGAATAAACCAGAAGAGCGACATTCCGATTGGATAGCAAAGCAAAAAAAGAGCAAAACACTGGAAGGACATGTAACTATATGTAATAATGTGGAATTTGTCTTATAATTACGTATGTACATTTACGTTTGTATGTTTAGAACAATCGTGACGAAAAGCCTGGAAAAACTTTGTGGACGGCAAACGCTACCGAAGCAGTAGGACAATAGAATTGGGCAGTGCCTGTGATCTCGTTTTTAAATGGTAATAAATAACATAGTGAGTTCTTACCAGCCATAGGAGTTGGATATGGTGTCCAAAACCGGGACCGGTTAACCGGTTTTGCAACCCAAACCCGTAACCGGTTTCTTAAAAAATGTCATTTTCGGTTAACCGAGAAAGCCGGGTTTTTCATGTCGGTTAACCGGTTTTTTTATTTATTGTTTAAAACAAAAATTAAAGTATTGATCTATCTTTTCTACTTGTTGTGGATACATTTATACAAGATGCAGATGATGAGGTGGATAATTCTGACAGTTGTTCTGAATATTCTGAAAGTAAATATGAATTAACTGAGCTTGAAAATGATTTTGGCTTTGTTACTGATATCCATGATGTAATAAATAAGGTCAGGGAGTACAGCAAAGCATTCAATAAGTCGTCCATGAAGCACAGAACACATCAAGCATACGTTCAAGAACGGAAAGACAAATAGCTTCGACTTTTTTGAGACGTTAAATCCCGACAGAACAGCCAGAAACCTCTGATTCGGTTTGATATATAAATTGTTATATTGATGAATCAAATAATGTAATTTTGGATTATTGTCACACACATAAACGAAAAACGAAAGGCAAGCAACATTGTATGATGACTTTGCTTTTTTGAAAAGTTTAAGAGGAAAACGGAGAAGCTGTGTAACTTATACAATGCTTTAATGACTATCGGACTAATATTGACTACATCAACGCTTGCGAGATTTTTCCAAGTCAAGTTACATAAAAAATTAAAAGAAAATTCGTTTAAGATATTTTTAAGATATCATTATAAAAAAAAAACAATCTAAATGATTTATTATTTTTTAAGGTAATTTCAGAAATATAATACTTTCTATTTAAAGTAAACCAAAAAATTAAACCTGTAATAAACGAAATAATAATCTATTTTTGTTTACTAATTTTTACTACAAATGATTGTTAGACATTTAATGACATTTTAATCACTTTTGTATATTATTTAAAAACCGGCCTAAAAACCGGTTAACCGGTTTCGACAAAAAATAATAACCGAAAACCGGGTTTTAAAAAAGTAATATTTCGGTTAAACCGGAAACCGCTTTTTCGAAATAATCGGTTTTTTGGACACCCTAGAGTTGGAAGAAGAAAATCCGATTATGGATGGAAGTATAATTTATATACGTCCACAAATATAATGTAAATCCTTAATAATAAAACATATTTTTCGGTTCATCAAAACATCATCTTATTTATTTAGATTCGTACAACAGTAGGAAATTATTTTGTTATTTATAACATTGTATTACCCTGGCTTCTGATGCCTCACAAGCATCGCCACCGTATCAACACAAAATAAATAATTTATTTAGTTATAACATTAGCAAAATGATCTTCAACCATATTTCTATTCTGCAATTTAAATTAACTATATTCTAAGTCGGCATTATTCCATTTAATTGCTTATTGATTATAATTTAAACTCGTGTTTGTTTTCAAAAAAAGCAAAAAGGAAAAAATGCACATGCTTATACACACACACATACATATAAAAGTGACATTTCGACACACACACTTCAAAAATGCTGCGACCTTAGTAAAAAAGCGTTCCATTTTTCAACATGAAATAACATTTTGTGGATTTTTTTCAAGCTGAAAAAACATAGTACCCACCTTTAAGTTATAGACACCCCAGTGTATTTGCACATTTTTACCACAAGATTGGGGGAAAAGTAAATTTCGCGTACGATTTTATGCGAGTGAGAAGATATTATATATCTTTATGGAACTCTGATCAATATTTTTAGGTGTTTAAAGCGGAGTAATAAAATTGGTATACCCCCAAACTATGTTGGAGGGTATACTAAATAAATGTTTCCAATTTTTACATACTATAACTCGATAACTAAGTGAGATATTGATAACAAGTCCACCAATTTGTCTCCTTATTTTGATATGCTCTTTTCAAATAAGTGATTAGCGAAGCGCCTCGGATAGCGATTCTCCCCATACATATATTTCATTCAGTCTGACGACAATATGATGCAGAAGGTCAGTCAGTGCTGCTTGTAATTAATTGTGTTGTTTAAGCAATAAATGAATCAATTTGTAGTAAAAAATCAATTGATGTTTACTCTAATTGGTGCCTGTCGAGTATTAATAACAGTGGACACGACCAAGAGAAAAAAAATTATTTGGCTGCTCAATGACTCTGCTGGAACTCTGCGATAAGAGGCCCCCAAAAATATAAGTATGTCTCTACGCCATCATAGAGAGATACGAGTATTTTATAACAGACAACGATCATTAGGGGGTCTTTTGATAAGCGTACGTGTGCCCGACATTGTAGATGGTTGTTTGTTTGTACGTACGAGTAAATACTCGTATTTATAATTGTTATAAACATTCACACGCTCTGTATGGATGATTTGATGATATGCATATCTACGAGTATTATCGCAATCGTAATAACAATCTAAACGAAAGAGAACCACATTCCGACTTTTAAGAGAACATTAGAAGGCATCGGTTTTTCGAAAACCAGCGACCATAGCAGAGTTTCCAAATCAAGTTCTCCGTCTTCAAAAATAACCTAAATTTTTAAAAAAGTGTCCACATACAAGAAAATAAGTTATTTGATCACAGCTAATTCTTCATTGTGTTCTTGTCAGTTTTTATCTAAGGATTTGTTTGCTTTATGCAAATAGTATAGGAAACAAAATCTTATCACATCTTATCGCTATCATTTTGGGAAATACTGAAAAACATTTTGAAATCAACAGAAAATCGTCAGCAGGATTTATCAGAACTCATGTCTCTTCTGTTTATGTGTTAAATATTATTATATATGGATATGCTTGCTCTAGCTAGCTAACCGTTTGAGAAACACTGGTCTCGCTCGCTCACTCGCAATCAATTTCATTGACAAAGGGAGGTCACAATAGAACACAATTCGCCCAAGTAAATCATTTGTAGTTTAGTTGGCCAACAGTTAAGACGTTCGCCGCCTTTCTCGTCTATTGTTGCATAAATTCACAAGTGATTGTTGTGAAAGTTACAAAGTAATACAAACAAACCAAATCAAAAAAAAAGTCTCAACCAAAATACGGAAAATAGCCCACCAAAAATGTCGGGTATAAATTTTAAAAGTCTAGAGGAATGTTTAGAAAAGCATATACCTACCGATGAGTTGAAAGAAGTCAAACGTATACTCTACGGTAGATCTGATGAGTGAGTAAAGCATTAGAATGCATATGTTTTGAAACGGAAATTTTGAATGAATAAATTTTGGAGGAAACTAAAAGAAAATACATATATAGTTGTAACAAAGTGAAATGTGAATGTATACGATTAATCGAAACATTTTCAAAGTAACCTACTTCGTCCAATCAAACTGTTCACTTTACTCGTAGTTATCGAGTGAATAAAAATATAAACAAACTACGTTAATAGAATCGAGTAAACATTGTACTTTTCAAAATCTTCATTGCACTAGTTTACAAAATAAAAGTGAAATACATACACTTTCTACAATCAATAGTGTCTTTGTGGCAAGTCTCCGTCAGTTTTTATTTTATTCTTGTAAAAAAAAATATACGAGTAGCAAAAAAAATTAACATCAATTAAAACAATTTTATTAATTGAAAAGTTAGCAAGTAAGCAAATTTCACTCGAGTTATCCGACTGCCGTCTACCCTCACCCTCACCTTCAGAGAAATAACGGGGTTTCCAACAAGAGGTGTTATTTTGATTCACCAGGTATTTCGGTATCTGTCACTTTTGAAGCTTTTATTCTTTGACTTTAGACAAGTAGAAACGATGCCATTACTATAAATGGAACGATACACGATCATCTAACGATACAAAACGATCGAACAAAAAAACGATACGAACGATACAAAATCATCTTGACTGATGAGGCCCATTTCCACCTCGGTGGCTACGTCAACAAGCAAAATTGTCGCATCTGGGGCTCGGAAAACCCAAGAGTTATTGTTGAGTAGCGGTTTAAGGTCCGGCGGGGTCATTGGACCTTACTTTTTCGAAAATGAGGTTGGATCAACAGTTGCGGTGAATGGATTGCGCTATCGAGAGATGATTAATGATTTTTTATGGTCGGATTTGGATGGTATTGATCTGGACAACGTTTACTTTCAACAAGACGGCGTTACGTGCCACACAAGCAACGAAATCATTGCTCTGTTACGGGAAAAGTTTCCAGACCGTGTTATCTCTCGTAGAGGTGATCACAATTGGCCACCGAGATCTTGTGATTTAACACCTTGCGACTTGTTCCTTTGGGACCACGTGAAAGATAAGGTCTACACCAACAGCCCAGCGTCGATTCAAGACCTCAAAGATAGAATTAGTGAAGCTATCGAGGACATAGGGCAGCTACTTTGCGATTTGGTTATGGAAAATTTCATGAAAAGGATATGGTCCTGTAAGCGTGGTCGTGTTGGCCATTTGGCTGATGTTGTTTTTCATTATTAACGGCATACCTTGATCTTTATAATGAAATAAACATCCGAACATTTATCTCAAAAAATCGAATTTTTCTTTGAATACCAAAATAAAACCTCTTGTTGGAAAACCCTATATAATATGGAATTTAAATGCTAAAACTGCATTACACTGTGCTACTACGTCACATACTGTAATGAAAGTACTACCCTAGCAGAGTAAAATCATAGCTGGGTTTTGCAAAGTTACTAACTAAAAAAATTTAAATGACCGCTAAAGTTAAGTCCAAATTTTACTATTTACTTGCTCCGTTGGAAATATATAAATATGATTTTGTGTGAGCATAAAATAAAGAAAATCTTAGAATACATTTGACGTTAGCCCAAACTATAAGTATAAATTGCTCAAGTGGACCCTCCTTGGCTAATAACTGCCAAACTGGGAGCTATAGCTAAATCTTAACCGATTATTTTCAAATTCGGCAATGTTGGTCCATGGCTCAAGATACACTACCATTCTAAATTACAAAACGATTGGATGTAAAACACAGCTTCTATAGGACTAAAGGGCCAAATCGGACGAAAGATATACATATATATAGTGATTCTGAGTCGATCGGTATAATTTATGGTGAGTCTAGCTATAATATTTTCAGGTGTTACAAACATCTGCCATGAAACAAACTTATAATACCCTGTACCACAGTGTGGTGTATGGTATAAAAACAGCATATTTGTGGATTTGTAATCCAGTTATTGAGTAAAAATAGTTAAAAATGGGTATTTTTGCGATTTTTAAGGCACTGGATGCATTTTTTTCAGGCAGGTTTGTTCCGCATTTTTGTTCTCCTAATGAATATCTACAACTTTGCTGCAGACACAAAAAGGATATTCCGTACATTATACCGAGATATAAACGTGTTAAAATATAGAAAAGTGCTAAAAAATCCACCTTGAGCAAAAAAAATAGTATGGCCATTAAATTATTAATTTAGCCTTTTTTGTTTGTGGCTACTTTTACGTCCAATTCTCAGAATTCAGTCCCAAATCAATGAGCTGAAAAATGCTGTACCGTGTTATTTTGTCGCAAAAATTGTAAGAGTCTGTCTGTCGTAGTACCTCTATAATAGATTATAGCTATAGATTATTAAAACTACATAAGTATTTTTGATTTTACTTCTTTATTTGGGGGCTATATCAAAACAGTACCGATATGCCCCATTTTTAATGGGAATCGTCCCTGTTCCACCAAATACTCCTGCACCAATTTTCGTAAATATTCCTTCATATTTGCGACCTGTACTTTGATAACAAGAGTATATGGACAAACAGACAGAATAATTTAATGTGGAATATTACACGAATTAATGTGTCAATTTGTGTGCGAGGTACCAGAAGGGGTTTATAAAATACACTTTTTTTTCACTGAAAAGTAGATACTTTAAAATCATTGCACTGTACCGAATTATAAGCGTTTATGTGCACTAATATATTAACGTTATGAGCTATTCAATTTTGGTATACAAAAAGGGGCGTGGTGGTAACGCCCATTTTTCACAGGACTATAGATACTTCAAAAGCGTTACACTGTAGTATTTTCGTGCATTGGTACTAACGCTATACGTTTTTAACTTTTTGTACAAAATGGTACCTTTGTGTGGGAGGTACCAAAAGGGGCTTGACAATAACGCCCTTTTTTCACTGGACTGTGGGCGGTATAAAAGCATTACCCTGTGCAAAATTTCAAGCATTTTTATGCACTGCTTTTAATGTTATAAGCTGTTAACTTTTTGTACAAAATGGTCCCTTTGTGTGGGAGGTACCAAAAGGGGCGGGGCCACTTTACCCATTTTTCACAAGTTGATAGCGACAGATAAACTATTACTACGTGTGGAACTACAGAGGATTCGGATAAGTAGTATAGAAGTTATTAGATAATCAATATTTCACTAAATGTTAACCCTTTGTGAGGGAGGTACTAGAAGGAGTGGACCAATATGGCCCATCTTCGAACCTAGCCTGAGATAGAAAAATATTATCCCATACCAAATTTGAAGTCAACCCGTTACTCCTGTCGAGAGTTATCGTGCGCTCCAACCAGACAGACAGATAGACAGACGGATGAACATTGCTCAAATGACTTAAAATGGC